>PVLA01001148.1:33129-398008 GCA_004027455.1 Hydrochoerus hydrochaeris | reverse complement strand
TATGAAGAGTCCTTGACCCAAGACAGGCGCTGTCCTCACAGGGCCTGCCATACTCCCATAAGTGATAAGGGAAAAAATGTAGGGAGCGGCATGATAACTTCACAGCTGCCGCTCCATCTCTCCCTCCTGTGGGCATCTGCTTACATTTCCCAAGCTAATTAAGTAACAAGATTAAAGTGTAACAAAGGTGAAAAAAGTTAATTAACACATATTGTTTAAGATTATCCCTGCCTGGCCCTAAGCCTGGGATGCTTCCTGCTTGGGGTTTAAGTTACTGCCAAAAGTTAACAAATATATACTCCAGCTTCCAAAAAATAAAGCAGATTCAGATTCACTCGCAGACTGGTGTGCAGTGTCTTCTGTCTCTCACTCGCCAACTCCCTGACCACCTTTGGGACCCCTGAGCCCTGCCGCAGCTGGACTCCGGCAGGAATGAATATCCTTTGACACAATGTATGCCATATGTGACAAGGTCCCAGCCATGTCCTGCTCCCTGGTGAAACTTGAGGGATTCTCCAGACATCAGAAACAAGACAGGTGCACACATTTTCAATTCATCTACAACACTGTAATCAAAAAGTCAGAGCAATTAGGGAAGAAAAAGACTTGGGATCAGAAATATAAAGAAGTCTAATGATTTCTGCTTGTGGTTGACATAAGCAGGTCAGTCATTAGGTTGCTAAGCTGAACAAAAACGTGCAGTCTTCCTGCCTCAGCCTTCCATACTGCATGTACCACCATGTCTGGGTCTAAAAGTTATATTTTAATATCATCATTTAGACGGCAGATAGAACATTGGAGCAAGTTAAAATAAGAAAGTATTAATGATACTCACATAAACTTAGGTTCTTTAAAACAATTGAAATTTAACCTGAGATTAATTGAATTACAAAAATGAATTCTGTACTCTTTTAAAATAAGTCCACAAGTAGGGTGACTTACATTTTTGGAACCATAACCTGACCATAACAGATCTGTGCTTAAAAGTTTCTGGACTACACAATGTGTGAATGTCCCGGCAAATAAATGAACACAAATGTCATCGACCTGAACCTTTTAGGGACTGAAGCGACTCTCCTTTAAGATGGCTATGAATTGAGTAACTGAAGCCTTTCAACCTAAAAATACAAGGCAAGTCACAAGACTAAACTGCTAAATGATACTCTTTGTAAAGAGTATAGCTATGCAAGATCAACAAACTGTTGAGTTATCTAATTCAACTAATGAACACAACTTCAGTGACACTTAAATTTAAATTAATGATAAATAACTTAAGCATATTGCAAAACATTACATGATCTCTAACTAGGAATCCTGTACTTCATCTGGGAGCCCTAAAAATTGGTATTCCATAGTACAATGTGCATTTTTGTATGTTCAAGAATCATTTTATAATAGTAACTGATTTTCTTTAAAACTTTAAGAAAATTGTTATATAGATCTGCACTTATTTAGTTTACTAATTAATTCTGCAGCAACTTGTTTGTATGCTAATTTATAATAGCACTGTGACCCTATGTGCTTTGAAAGCTATTTTTGAACTGGGCTTCTTCTTTATCATATCTCTCAATAAAAATAAAGGCAAACCTTCAGTTCAGAATTATAGCACTTTATTTCCTTGAGTAGGAATATTATCTTTTTTGTCTAATTTCTGTCTAATTATTGAGATTTAAAAGCACATATTATCAAATGTGTTGTCTAATTGAAAAAAATATGCATTTCCTTCTGTAGGTGATTCCCTATGTCCAAGATTAATACTAAACACACAAAATTTTCTCATTACAGCTCCACCAAGCTCTTATTTAAAAAAAAGATAATAACACTATGGGCCATAGATTGATGACAATATTTATTTTCAGTAATTTTTAAAGATTCATATTTTTGTACTTAAAAAAGAAAATTGTATTATGAATATTAGACCAACTTCTAGAGACTCCACACCAGAAATGATTTTAAACTGTATTTTACCAAACATAGTAAGGTAATTTTAGATTTTTGCTATTAACTTTATAAAATCTTTTCATTTCTCTTTAATATTAATCTTAGCTTTTTAATCAATAAACTTTTATCATTAAAGCAGTTTTCAATTTATAAAAGTATTGAATGTAGGTACAGAAATTTCCCTACCAGATGTTCTTCTACAACTAATTCCTTGCATTATATTAGTGCTGTGCACTTGTTGCAAATGATGAACTGCCATCAATAATCTACTTTTGTAATCAATAATCTACTTTTCAGTAAAGTCCAGAGTTTACAATGTAATGCATTGCTTTCGGTTGCATGTTCCATAGGGTTCTGGCAAATTTCAATGGACGTGTAATTGTCTTTTTTGCTCACTTATCCCAAACTCTCGCTGAACTTCAGATAACTGCTGATCCTTTATTGACTGTATAGTTTTCAATTTTCAAAAAGGCAGATAGTATTAACCAGTGTGCACACTCTCAGATTAGTTTCTTTACTTACCAAGATTCATATAAAGTCTCTGCGTGTCTTCTCACAGTTAGCTCCTCACTTAGTATTTCTTAATAGCCAGTAATACTCCTTCGGAAAAATGGACCACAATTTCTTTTTCCACTCACATATTGAGAAACATCCTGGTTGTTTCCAAGTTCAGGCAATTACAAATCAAGTTTCTCTAAAGTTCTTTGCAGGATTTTTGTGAATACTTATAAGATTTTTATCAATAACTTTGGATTTTATTTTTATTTTATTTTATTTTATTTTATTTTTTGATTCCAGGGATCAAACTCATGACCTCAAGCTTGACATCAGGTGCTGTGCCACTGAGCTATATCCCTGGTCCCTGTATGTCTCTTCTTTTATCAAGGTATTGAATTAAGATAAGCAATGATTGCTATTGCTTGGTTTTTAATGTGTAATTATCTTTCATACTAATTCTCATTCAACTCTCATGAAAAAGGGTAATTCAGAGGATTTTGGAATCCCTTTATGTGACTTCACTACTATTGTGCTTTTTGTTTTCCTGACACTTTTGTAATGGAATGCAATTGCTCTATACTGCTGTTATTCTAGAACCAAATGCATTCTTATGTTTATAGAATCCTGGAGGAGAGGAGATGGTTTGTGTGTAGCCTAACCTGATATGAACTATATTGACTCTATGTGATCTTTAATACTATCTCAGAAAATCTGTACAAAAATGAGCTATAACTATACAATCAAGCATACATTCAAGTATCTTATTTAATAGATAAAATGTACAGATTCAAGCTGTAGTATTTTTTTATTAAAACGTACTAGTCAATAAATAGTGTATCAAAAGAATTAAGTCAGTTTCAGGCAACTGTTCAAATACTAGCATATTCAAGTCTTAGAGTTATTTCTAATAAGGGGTTTAAAAGATAAGATAATATCCATTTTTCATATTAAGATAATTGTATACTACATTTGTGGCTTCTGCAAACATAGCTGTAATTACCCCCGCACTGAGCTGCTTACTGTCTTCTCTTCCCACTTATTAAAGCTATTTATTTACAACAAATGCTTGGTATGCAAACATTAATCTGCTGTTAACAAAAGTAAAGCCCAACTTTGTAATTAACTACAGCTGTACATGCTGCTTCCTGTATTCAAAAGTCTTCTATCACTGTGAAGCTGGTTAGCTCATTTTATTCTTTGTGGGAACCAATCTTGAATCCTAGATAAAGGCCTCATTCTCCATATGCTGTATTTAAATCAACTATTACATGCTCTAATTAAAATGAACTTGCAGTTTTTACCAATAGCTGCATTGAAGTCTGTAGAGAGAGGAGAAACTCGTAGGAATAGCTTGGGACATTTTGTATTGAATAAATATGAATGTTATATATCAATTAATCATTGAATCACAAAGTACTGTGTCTAAATTATATATTGTCAAACATCAGTTACCATAATCAAGCATATCTTTTACATCATAAAATCAAAATATGACCTCATGTTTTCCAGCCTCATTTAATTCTATTTAATTGCAGCCGTATGACAGAATATAATATAAAATAATTTTCACCCAATGGCTATGAAGTTGTTTAGTCTGTCTAGTCTTCAGTTTCTGAATTGGAAAACTAAAGATAATAACAGTGAATATTTATCATGCTCTAGGATGGTTTACAAGAGTTCATCACATTCTTAAAATACTGCCCAATACAGAATAAATGGTATGTTAGAGTTAGCTAGAAGATTTGTATGTTGCAGTAGATAAAAAATTCCATGAAACTCTTCCTATTGATTTTTGATGATATATAGACAAAGGATAAAGAAATAATGATATCTCTGTGAAGTATAATGGGTAATAAAGGGGAAATGAAAGATATTTTTGTTAAAATTCCTTGAAGAAGATGTCTTATTACTACTATTGCTTATAATTTTAGTTCATAACACTACATTAAGATAGATGTATTTTTGATCACTTATAACTAAATACCTTACTTCAAAGTTACTGAAAATGATTACAGAATACCTGGCATTCTTCCTTCCCAGTTACCACTGTAAATATGCTCAGACCTGAAAGCTACGCAACCTGGTAGAAGTTGTACTGGCCCAATGGCACTTACATTTTTCCTGAGATAACATCGTTTGGCATTCACAGAATGAAATCTCCAAGAGAGGAACCAGTGTGTAAGAGCATGGGAAAATGATGTATTAAAAATTACTTCAAGTGGTCATCATGGAAAATCAATAGTTGGAACTGCAATGAAATTTGTTTAGATTAAATGTTGCATTAGAGAAATTAGACTTGGGATTGAGAATATTGCTCTTAGTATTTCATGGATGCATAAATCTCTATAGGTTTTTGCAAGTATCAAACAGATTCCTAGAAGCTAACACTTCATTTAAGACCAAGAAGTTTGAGAATTGAAAATGTTATGTTTAAAATTAAGTTTTCAAAACCAAAAAAATTTATAAAATAGTATAATCTTGGTAACTATTACAACACAAACTAAATATTTATTTATGAAAAGAAACTATTGTGAGAAAACACAAAGAGAACTGAGTATCATGTGATGCCTTACATTTGTTAGTTTCATGAAAGATGACTGTGTGGGTGTTTGTGAGTTAAGTAGTAAGGAAGGCAACAAGAGACAGACATGACTGCAGATAAGTTGGTTTTTCATTCCTTCCTTGAACAATTATTTTTCCACAGTATAAAATTCCACGTAGATGTGAAACTTATGTGGTACTGACCTGCATTTTGGGTTATCATTACTGTGTTGAGAAGGCCAAAATCAAAGCAGCAACATGAATATTAATAGTTAAATGAATCTACCAGGCATTCATAATTAAGACATTTTGGCAGAAAGCAATGTTGTTTTTGTTTTTGTTTTTGTTTTTTTGGCACTGGGAATGGGACTCATGACCTTGCGTCTGCCTGACAGGTGCTTATACTGCTGAGCTAAATCCCCAGCCCAGGAAGCAATGTTTTAATATCTACCTAGAAGAGATTTCTGTTAAAAAATGTCTCTAGATTTCGCAATCTTCTTAAAAGTTCTTCACTCACATCAATGGTTGACATTTACAGTTCAATTTGACACCATACGACATACGGGTCACTGTCATTACTGAAAGCATTAACAGACGAGACACAAACAGCTATCTTGTAATTATCTCACAATCTCACTTTCAAGTTTCTGAGAATAACTTGGTGTCTTTCATGGTTGTACCGAAACTAAGGTTCATTGTTTTGAATTGGAAGTGACCAACACTTGAGGCACAAAAGCAGGAAAAGAATGTCTCCCACTCTCGTAATCCTAATCTTTTCTTTCTTCCAAATATTATTGCCTATTAGGAAGTAGTAGTGCATACATGTAATCCTAGCAATCAGGAAGGCTGGGGTAGGTAGCTCAATCCTGCAATATCTTAAAAGAAAAGAAAAAATACCTGTAGATAGATTACCTGTGTATTGTCTTTACACAGATAGAAAAATTCACAGATCTTTGGAGCAAAGTAGAGCCTCTATTGCTTATCATCGCCTGCTGACTATGCTGCTTCTTTGTTATACCTTAATAATCACATTGAATGTCCTGCTTGAATCATGCTGTGTTTATTTTCTGAGTTATTAGACTTGGATCCATCAACTGCTTTGGAAAACTCTGACCAGTTGGATATAATCTATACATGCTACTGTTTCTTTTTGTTTATCCACCTTTTATATGCTCAGGGGTCAATTTATTTTTTGTGCTCCTTTCCTAATGAGTTAAGACACCATGATTATGTGTAGTAGAGAGGACTATAAATATGTCAATAATCTTGTGGCTTCATTATGATCATCCATAATTTTTATTACATTCTTGATTCCAAAATTGAAGAAATTCTCCCAAATCTCTCCTAATAAATTAATTTTCTTTTCTATGTTATTATTCATTTTCTATGAATATTTTTCTTAATTGTCATATATTCATAGTTTTAAATTTTAAATAATAAATATGTTTCTGTTCTATCATGTAATTATTCTTTGATGCTACAACAGAACTATTTTTTAATAATACAACCACAAACAATAAAAATTTTAAAATAATTAAAAGCCTTAGTGATATGGCTATACTTATACTTGAAACTTTCTACTTTTTAATAAACTTCAGACTTCTACACAGACCTGTAATAAAGTATTTATTTTTTAACCTAAGGAACTAAAATGTGTTTGGGGCAAGACGTTTACTACAAAAAGAGAATACTGCAGAGGTTTTTGTTCAGCTGTATTATAAGTGGCATTGATGGTGGATAATGTTTACACTACTATTCTAGCTGACATGCCATGTAGGATTTAGGTGGTACATACCTCATCGTAATGAAAACCAAGACAAGGTTACACCAAGGGGCAAAATAAAAGCCAGAGAATCAGAATTAATGCTAGGCACAACTATTAAGAAACCTTAGATGTACGTCAAAAAGAAATCACAAACCATACAGACAAGCAAATAGGAAAGCTTGCGGTATAACACATGTTCTAAGCATGGCAAGCACTGTCCACAGCATTTGTGAAACAGGATGATTGCCTCCTGTTTTGATCTTTTAAAACAAGAAGAAAGAAAAAAAGTTTGATATGGTTATTTGTCTTTTATATTTGTTTTTTTTTCTAGTAATTTGTTTCATTTTTCACTCTAATGAAGAAAGGACAGGTATACATGTAGAGACTTATCCATTTCTAGAACTTCTCCTAAACAGTTTACGAGACTTGAGTGTATCATGTGTGATGATATGAACAGCTACTTTGAAGAAAAAGAGACATTATGATAGTCATTGCTGATTCCGTATTGTCATGCTGTGAAGTCCGGTAAAGCTTTTATTCTTTATTCAGAGTGGTTTAGTCTGCTTTATATTATTTAATTTCAATATATATGAAGGTATGGACAGCTATTTTAAAGAAAAAAGAGACATTATGGTAGCCATTGTTGATTTTCTTATTGTCTGGTTTTGAAGGCGGGTAATGCCTTCATTCTTCTGTTTTGATCAGTTGTATACTATTTTTTGTTTCAACTCATTGTGCGAGAAGATATAGACAAGTACTCTGAAAAAAAAAAAAACAAGAGGCATCATGGTAGCCACTGTTGATCTGTTGTCTTGCTTTGAAATCCTGTGTCACTTGCATTGTTTTCTTCTGACCTGCTTTGTTTTGTTTTGCCCTCTTTAAAATAAAAAACAAGAAGGAGGAGGAGGTCACTTTTGAGCAAGAATGGCACTTACAAGTGCTGGAAATAATTCATGGTCCGAAGCACAATTTCTGCCACAATACCTAAAAATCTGAGTACTATTTTTTTTTCCAGTACCGGGGATTGAACTCATGACCTTGCACTTGCCAGGCAGGTGCTTATGCCACTGAGCTAAATCCCCAGCCCAATCTGAGTACTCTTGTGAATACACATTTAAAAGATACTGTCTTTGATATTACACAATGTCACACAATTTGATTCTCCATCTGTTTCCCTTTATGTCTGAATCTTAGCCCCTAGGTTTTTGTTCCTGAACTACCTTTCTGCATTTACTTAATAAAAACCAAATTCAAGGAAATAATAATACAAATTTTATGTTAGCTTAAGCATAATACGTACTCCCCCTCTGCAGAATCTTAATGTTATGTAGTCTTAACATGGTCTATCTCCTGACAGCAGCTATTTCAAAGCAAGTTAGGGTCCGTCACTCTAAATCTTAGCATAAAACTAACCTACATAGTCACAAGAAAATACAAGCTAATAAGTACTTGCAGTTTCAGAACTCCACCTTCCTAAAAAAAAAAAAAAAACTAGATCACATTCTCATGATTATATTTTGATAACTTCTAAGAAAAAAATTCTCTTCCTGTCATAAAAATTGAATAAACCATTAAGATTTCAGATATTATTTAATTCTTATTCCTACTGAATTCCTAACTTGCCATTTTCTCTTCCAGTGTCTCAAAATTAGCTTTACATTGGAATACTTGGAAAATCTAACAAATATTTATTACTGGGGTTCGCTTGACCAAATTCAGGAAGCTGATATGAAGCATATTCTGGCATTAAGATATTTAAAAGTTATTCAAGTGCAACTGCGGAGCAGTCAAGGCTGAAAGACATTGTTTTCTAGTCAACATTCCCAGAATGCAAAGCATTCAAACTTACTCTTACACATGTATTTTAAAGAAAATTCACCATCCAGTTTTTAGCAAAATAAATAACAGCTCTTCGTGGGCTTAAAGATTTTGGAAGGAAGAAATAGAGAAAAAGTATAGAGGAAAGGGATTGGGTGAGGGAAGACAGATAAGGTAACATTTCTTTGCAGTAGAATTAAAATCAACAAATGACAATGGAAATGTAAGATAGAAACCACCACTTTGTAATTTGGCAATAATATTAATACTTTAAGAAATAAATTAATGGAAGAAAAATCAGACATAGTATTTTTCATATGCTAGCAAAGTTCCTCCCCACAAAACTTTTAAAATTTGGAATAGAAGTAGATAACAGTGATTTTACATTTATAAAATCAAATGATCAAAGTTAAAATAACCAGTAGGGGACAAATCAACAATGTGTATAATTTAATATGAGAAAAGCACTGCATCACATCCATGTTATTTCAGTTAGAACAGCATTACTTGGATCTAGTCATGAAGAAACAGTGGATGAATCAACATCATAGTTATTCTACAAAATTACAAGTCTGGAAGTTCTAGAAATACCAAATTTGGTAAAATTCAAGGAAATGCTAAAGAACTGTGTCATATTTAAGACTCTGGCACTGTAAGATATCTGCGAACTATAAGATATCGTGAGTTAGATTACATTCAGTTGTGGGAAACAGATGAAAGCATCACACAAGGCAGTATCAGAACTGTCAAGCAATATGACTATGACACGAGCAGCTTGAGGGAGAATGACTGGGACTGTAAGAGATTACATGAGACAGAGCAGAGAATGGTTTTGAAAGATTTCATTGGAACTGCAACAATGTGCAAGTCCAGCAGAATGAATTCTTGGCAAAGGTAATAACCAGTTCAAATGCCAGAATGTTCAATGAGATTTGATATCCTTGAAAATACAAAAAGAAAGATATGAGTGAAGCAAAGTGATCAAAGAGTAATTTTGTGGAAGTGAGGTCACATAAGAATTTTGGGTACCATGGCTTATAAAAGAAATCTATTGAAGTGTCTTCATCAAAGCCAAAAAGGTATTTCTCACTTATATTTCAGGTGGAATTAGTGGCTTCTTTTCCTCCCGTCCATATACGACATGTGTATATTATTAGGATTTTTTAATCACTTTTTTCTCTTATCTGGATTGTTGGAATTTTCAAATTATTCCAAGAACCTCTGATTTTCTTGAAATACACATGATTCTCCTTTAATGATCCTTTCCCATGATTTTATGTAATACTTGTGCACACTAATGAGTCTCCAGAATCTTTTCTGAGTCACAGACCCCTTGTTCAGCATTTCCACATCTATATAGACTCAGCTCACATCTTCAGACAAACTTTCCATCATATGCTCCTTGACTTGGTGAAAAACATTATCATACATTCAGAAACCTTGTAGTCTACCTTGGTTACTCTGGGCACTTAAATCAAATTAAGCGCCCTCATTATAATCACTTTTATTCATCTCTTTCTTCTATTTTTTTTTAAATCTGTACCAGGGATCGAACTCACAACCATGTGCTTGCAAGGCAAGCACTTATGCCACTGAGCTAAATCCCCAGCCCCAATCTCTTTCCTCTAATATCACTATAATATTATATGTTTTGCAGTCTATTCTTGCATGTCAAATGACACACTGCCAATACCTGTTCTTTTCCTGTTTCAAGTTTGCACTGGGCCATTTTATTTACTGCTGTCAAAATGCACATTCAAAAATACATGCTTAAGACCCTTGTAATTGGCAAAATTGGTTTCAATGTGCTGTCATTGCCAAAATGACCAATATAGTAATAGTGATAACTTTGCTGTTGTTATTGATGATGGTTTAGCCAATATTTGAAAAAAAAAGACCTGACCTAAAAAGCTGTATAGGCATTAATGCATTTCATTCTCATATTAACCATTAAAAGGTTTGTTTTGTTATTATTTCTACTTAATATAAAGCACAAATCATGCAGAAGGAAGTTGAACAACTTGACCACATTGCATGGATAATACTGTGTATGTTTAAGACCTTGTGAGTCCCAGGACAACATCTTGCTCTCATCTCCCAAACCTTTTCATGAAGTTACTTTAGAAGTGCTATCCTTCTCTCCCTTCATTACATAGTCATTCAATATTGCTTTGTCAACATCTAGAAAATACCCGTTATTATTCAATGTGTATTAATGCCTTGACAGTCTGTGTCTCCTTCTATTATAGTAGTTAATGACCTCAGCATCATCAAATGTTTTGTTTATATTTCCCTCAATATTAAGACTTTTTTGCGGGAGGAATCAATTTTCATCTCAATATCCAGTGCCTTTTATAGTGATTAGTTGACAATGCATCGTTTTTACCGAATGATTGAATAAATACTACCATCTTTGATTTTTGTCTCTTTTCACCTCAGTTTCATGGTTTTCTAGGAGACAAGATAGTCTTTAAAAATAAGTACATAATAGAAGATTTTTGAAAGATAAAATAGACCAGAAAAGAGACAGACAGAGAAAGAGATAGAAAAGATAGATAAGAAAGTCTCTCCCCAAGAAACCTACCCAGTTGTTCATATATGTTATGGTTTGTGTTTGGAAAACCACCCCCCAAAGCCTCATGCAGTCATGGAGGCTGACTTCTAGAGTTTGTAAATGACTCATAGTCTAATGCCTGGATTATGGGTATGAGTGCTACACCCAAGTGGGTATAACCCACATACAACATAAGGGACGGAAAAAGTCTTCTTTCTGTGTTCCTCCCTTTTTACACTTGTTTTTGCTGTTTTCTGCTGCTATAAACTGTTGCCCTCTGCCATGTGCCACTCTGCCTTGGAGATTATGGACTACAACCTCCACAAACCATGAGCTAAATAAAGCTTTTATTCCCTAGCTTTGGATGTTGGATATTTTTTTCCAGAAATGAGAGAAATGTAACCAATGCAACATACAGGTAATGGTAATTCCTAAATAACTAACAGGTACCACCAGGACACTGGATATCTGGTAGTATGGTTCAGATCTATAATGTCTACCCATTCTCATCTGTTTGACTGTTAACTGAATCAGGGAGACACTGTCCTTTTCAGCATAGTAATGTATTGGTGAGTTCAATCATTGAATATGTTGTTAGGAGATGGGGAGCAGCTAGAGGTAGGGGAACATGACCTGTAAGGGTGTATTTTTGCACCCTGATTCTCCTTTTGTAGCTACCATGGGGTAAACAGTGGTATTCTGCCATGTCTTTCCATCAGGCTGTTCTACCTTGGAGATGACCAACCAAAGTCTGTATGCCATGAAAACAATGAGCCGAATAAACTTCTGCTCTTTTAATTTGTGAGTGCTAAGTATTTTGTCCCAGTGACAGGAAGGTGCCATCCATACCTGTAGAGAGATGAAGGTCAGAATGTTATACATGAGAAAAGGGATACATGAGAAATCCTGAGGCAACTTTCAGTTTCATCTGGTAGGATGTTATGAACTCAGCTTCCTAAAAACTTCAATAACTTCCTTCTGTTGTAATAGTAACTAACTTACCAAGAAATAAAACCAAATAGGCACATCAATCTCAGAACATGATACTGTTTCATTGTTGCTGTGTGGTTCTGTTAAACTGTGGAGATTCAATTACAACAAGAAAAAAAATGCCTATCATTTTTGCCAAATTGAAAAACTGGAGCTAGACTAATGCTTTTAAGTATATTGACTGGGAAGATAGAAAATCACATAGAACAAAGTGTTGAGTTCAAGGCCAGCCTGAACCGCATAGTGAGACCCTGTCTCAAAAAAGACACAATAATAGTAATAATAATTCTGTCACTCACTCATCCCTCAGCCAGCCAGGCAGCTAGCTAGCCTGCCACCCTAACCCCCTTCTTCCCAAGACAATATAAATTCTGGGAGAGGCCGAGGATGAAGGCCTTTGTCCCCATACCCTCACAAGGATCAGACTCAAGACCCCTTGGCCTGCCTTAAACTTGGAATAAATATATCTGGGTGTTTTTATTCTCGCCGTGCATGGGTCACTTGGTGGTGGCAGATTAAAATGAACTTGCTGGGATTATTCCAATAACGAACGTCTCCTGGATCGTGAGGAAAACTGAAAAGCGGATTACAATACTTAGATGACTAAACTCGCTATGTGGGATTACAAGAGATAGAAAACACAGACTGGATTTGAAAAGGATGGATGAGAATGAGAGGCGAGGGGTCTCGTTGGTTTATTCATTCATTCATTCATTCCATCATTCATTCACTTTATTTATTTATTTATGTACTGAGTTCATTTCGAGGCGGTAAAAATTTCAGGGAGATTGACTTACATACATGAGACATTGACATTAGGAGAATGAAATAAAAAATTTTTAAAAGATTTTAAAAATGCTAAGCAGAGAAAAAGAAGGCACAGGCAGCCAGAAAGCCCCAGCAGGAGGAGGAGGTGAGCAGGGCCAAAGCAGCCAGAAGGCAGGCAGGCAGCTGGCCCCAAGCGGCTCGAGGTGGGTGGGTGGACAGAAGTGGCCCTAAGTGGCCAGCCAGCAGCCAGAAATGGCCAGAGCCTGCGGTGTGGGTGGGGAAGGAAAAGAAAGTAGAACGAGAGAAAAGAAAGACAAGAGAAAGAGCAGAGCTAGTGCCAAGACAGGAAGAAGCTGCTCCCAGCAAGCCTGGTGGGAGGGAGCACAGGGAATGGGACCCCTGACCTCCCGCTTGCCGTGCAGGCTCACGGACCGCCTGCATGTGGCGGTGGAAAAGCCAGAAGAGGCCACCAGGCTCCGAAACAAATAAATAAATAAATAGAAAGAAAGAAAGAAAGAAAGAAAGAAAGAAAGAAAGAGAAGAGAAGAGAAGAGAAGAGAAGAGAAGAGAAGAGAAGAGAAGAGAAGAGAAGAGAAGAGAAGAGAAGAGAAGAAGATCACGTAGAGAGGACTAATGAGCCTCATTGGAATGAAGCATTTAAAGAGTAAAGATGAAGGAAAGAAAAAGTACATAATGTACGTTTAAACATTTAGGGAGGTGGGTTCTAGGAAATATATATGTATATATATATATATATATATATACTAGGCTAAATGTTCCAACCTGGAAAGGTAGAAAATTAAGTGATATTTGCAAGTTTTTTCTGGTTTGTTTTATAAATTTAGATATCTAAATTTAAAGTAACATGATTTAAAATGCAGGATGTGATGAAGAGTCCTTTGAGGTCACTAAAGCTTTGATTTTCCAGTTAGCTTATTTTATAGCTAGTGCTTTGGAAGCCATCAAGTCCATAACGAGATAGATCAATCAGATTGTTTTTATTGGTCTACTGCGTACCATACACTACACACAGCAGTATTCATTGAATCAGACTGCTTGACAAGAGCAGCTTTAACCTTGAAACTTGAGCAGAGAAACAACAGCTTCCAAATTAACTCTCCATGAATTATATATATATATATATATATATATATATATATATATATATATATATTCGTATATAAAATTCAATTTTTAAACAGTGTCAATTGAAATCCTCTGATAATGAATCAAATGTGGTTCTTTCAAAAAAGAAATCATGGTCAAAAGCATCATATGTTTACTGATTTAAAGTAGCTTACTGAGCTACACACAAACTTCAGACTTTGCAGTGATTCAAACAATATTTTTAAATAGCTTCAGTGATACTCTAAAGAAATGTAAAAGAAACAGATAACCTTCAGAAATTGTGTTTAAAACCTATGATGACTTTGTTGTTTTACATTTGTTTATCTGTCTTTCCTAAAAATAAACTGAATTAAGTAAAATACACATTTCAAACCAACATTGTATTATAGCAAATGGCAATTTCTTCCTACTTAATAAATGTTAATCGCTTTCACCAAATTTTTTAGATTACCTCAAAGTTTGATATAAAATCTGTAAATTGACTGACTTAGAGGTTTCCTTTATCCAACCCCTTATTTTTATCAGTGTTCAGATTCATGTACAAAAATCCAAGGACATTCTGGGATCTTAACTGATAATCAAGGAAAAATTAGCAGAATTCACTAGTCAGGATTGGCATTTCTTCTAGGAAATGGACAGTTTTTCTTAGCACAATATCCAAATACATAAAATATGTAATTTGAGGAGAATACACAGCCAATCATCTAATCTTTGGATTGGGAACCTGGAGAGAGAATCTTTAGACAGTGGAAATGAAGAGTTACAGATAGACAGGATTTTTTTTCCAACTTTTTAGTATTCTTCTGAGCATTGGAACAGCCAAAAGCAGCCATTAAAAAAAAATAAATCCCTTAAGTTAGCTAGCATTAAATTAGCTAAGGTCATTATCTTTTAGAAATGACTAAAGATCATGACAAATCTCCCATCTTAGTACAAAACTGGGTGTAAATCTAAACCCAGGAAAGAAGTCCTTGTTTCCACAACACCCATATGGAACTAATCTGTATGGTTAAGGAACTGAATTATCAAATAAATGTAATACTACACAAAAAGGGTCATGAAATCGCAAAATATTACATAGAAGTGAGCAGATATACATTTAATACACACAACTGAACAAGACTGAGGTGAACAGACAGCTGCTGGTCAGCTGCCCAGAGCACTCTGAATTTCTGGTGCGCTCCCAATCCCCCTGACCTCACAGAGCAGATACCAGCTCAATAACTTTTCATTTACTTTATTTCAAACAAACAATTAAAAAACAACAATAAAAGCAAAACGATGACAATAACAATGAAAAGCAATAGTGACAAAGGATTTCAAAGCAAGATGATAGGAATTTAACAATGGTTGTTATAGTGCATATTATTATCCTCAAAGTAATTGCTCAGGCTACCAGACACAGGCATACAAGGCTGAGAAAATAATATAGTTTCCCTTTGAGCAGTTTTTTGTCCCTTTTACTATATATTATATAGTATAACTTTTGGATCTTATTTACTCTTTCAGTTTCTTACACTAGTGAGACAATACATGCAAGTCTGATTTATTTCACTTATGAGTGTAGTTTCTAGTTGCATCCATTTACCTATAAAAGACATGAGATTATAGTTCTTTATGACTGAGTAGTATTCTGTTATATAAAAATACCACAACATTTTTTATTTAAAGAGAACAAAAAATGTAAAGGGTAGAAATAATACAGAATTTCAAAAGAAAAGATAAACAGTAAGAAATCATTAGTTGATAAGTTACATAGTGTCCTCTTAGAAATAGTTGTTCAAGTTACAAAATTAAAGCATACAAAGTAGATATTCAAATAGTGAGACTGTAAACAGCTATGCATGCATGAGTCTCTACATGTATTTCTATCCTTTCTGTATTAGAGGGAAAAACAAAGCATAGCAAGATAAAACAAAACAAATTCCTATAAAAACATGAAACCAACTTTTGCATCCATTCCTCAGTTGATGGACATTTGAGTTGTTTCCAAGATTTAGCTATTACAAATTGTTCTGCTATAAATGTGGGTGCACATATATTGCTGTTGTGTGATGTTTTTAATTCTTCTGGGAAAATACTCATAAGGGGAATGGCAGGGTCAAGTGGAACCTCTAATCCTAGATTTTTGAGGAATCTTCATAGGGATTTCCACAGTGGTTTTACACTCGCACCAACAGTGGAGAAGGATTCCTTTTCTCCCAGAACTCCTCTGGCATTTATTATTGGTTAATTTCTTGCTGTTAGTCATTCTTTCTGGACAGAATTCACTAATTTGTATGACTTTCAGACTTTCCCAAGACCAATCTCTTAGCATCCCCCAGGAAGAGTTTGACTAAAAAATATTTTGTACTACTTCAGAAATTAAAACAAAACAAAAAAAAGAAATTAAAACATTACTTATAAAATGTTGAGCAGTCTTAAAGATGAATCAAAAATAATATTCAGCTTACTGATAAAGTAAAACTTCTCTTCTTTATTTTACTTTTTTCTTACTTTTTTCCATCCCAGAAACTGGATTATAAATTTCACAAGAGCATAGTCATGTCTATTATGGTCACCAATATCCACCACTAAATGCTTATCCAATATTTATGGAATGGTAAATGCATAAATGAACAGATAAATGTTGCTACTGCTGAATTTTAAATAAACCTGCTCCCATCATCTTGAATTCTATAGGATAACTTTGATTCTTTCCCTATAGCAGTTTCTTAAAATGGCCCTGTATAACTTGGCAACAATTTGTCTTTTGAGTGTTAACTTTTGCGTGACTATTTTACTTCTACTTCCTGGTATTCACTAAAAAATATTCCACATGTACTCACATCTTTTTTTTACATAAAATCCAGGCATAACTAGACATTTATTGATAACATTCAATGTATTCTATTTATAATTCAAAGTGTAGTGTTAAATTACTTATCTCAGTCTCCCATTCAATTTTGTTGAATCAGAGAATAGCATTTTAAACTATAACTTTTTTCCAACTCTCACTTAGCATATTGTACATGATTGTTCTCAAAAGTATTTGTAGAGTGAGAATGAGGATTTAAAAGAGTAGATAGTAGTGTAAGATAAAGTTGGTAATTAATAATTTCACTAAATGTAAATTTAATGATTCATTCACTGCAACAGAGCTATTGACATCGAGTTACATAAACATTTGACCTTAAAAAGTTACTCAACAATAAGAGGTAACATATTTGGTGAAAGCCACAGTAGCATGTCCAAGGACTTAAGTAGAAATCATCTCTGAAATTTTCTTCAAAATTCTTCCAACCTGTGGCAGTACATCAAAGAGGCTGGAGACACAATAATAGAAATACAGCATTTAAAAAGGAAATGTGACAACTTCAATTCAGACCTACCTTTAGGCAAAATTTAGAGATAAAAGAGAGACTCATTTAACAAATCTTCAAATTTAAGAAAAAAGCCCCCAAAATCGCATAGTGTTAAAATCAGACATGATTAACAGAAATGTCACCAAAACCGAGGTAGAGTTACCAATGACCAAAAATTGTCCACAGACTTGCTGTAAATTAACATTATTCCTTTGTGCCCTCTTTGTCCTCAAACATGAGTGATACATTTTGTGACAGACACTGCAACTCCAAAAAAGTGGCTGCTCATCAAAGCATGACAACCTAATGGGAAGAATGTCCTCCATTATGCTCACACTCTATGGAAAGAGCAATGGCATGACTCATTCATTTGATGTTTCAGTAACCCCAGAGTTTAATCCAGTTCAAGAAACATTTATTGGTCATCTACCATGTAAGGCACTGAAACAGTTTTCTAGAATAATAAAGGGGCATACTCAATTTTCCAGGTTGAGATTTTGCCTTCAATCTATGCGTGAACACTTATTTGTTGCATGATTTTAGCTGACAATAATTATAAAAATGATTATAAAATATTTGATGAGTGTTTACCAATGGACAGACAAGGTTCTCAGGATAATGATGATATTTAGTCAACCTAACAAACTAATCAGATAGATACCACTATTTTGAAAACTTGTACAAACAAGGAAACTATAGCCTAAACATTTAAAGAAATTTGTTCAATGTGACACAATGAGCATAAATGAAAGCTGAAATGTCAATCCAGGTATTCTAACTCCAGGGTAGAAATTTATCTACTAGTCTATATTTTTTCCCAAGCATATAAAATTTCTGATAAGATTTCCTTATCTGAAAAATTCACAAAGAGAAATGATCTTTTGATGTTACTATGAAAATATAAATTAATATAATTTTAATGACAATAAATACAGAAAGCATCTATCATAATAAACATTCACTAAATTATCTCCATTATAATTTAGTGTTATGCCTCTCAATTATTTCTTCATCCTTGAATTGTCATATATTTCATGGTTTAAATTATCCTCTTTAAAATTATACATATACAATCAAATCTTATTTGCTAATTGTTCCTATGTAGACTGTTTTCCTTAGGCAGTTAATTGAGGTATTTAAAGGTAAATACTCCAACTCATATAGTCCATATCTCACTTGACTTAACCACTGAAAGTTTAACTTATCTTTATTCATCTTCTGATTTATTTGTTAGATCTCTGAGTTACTCATTATGGTGAGAACCTATTTTTTCCACTCCGAAAATAACCATTGACATCTCAGTATTTACTTTACTGCTACCTTCTGCATCTATAATAGTAAAATTAAGTTTCACAAAGGTTGTAGATATTTCTAAGGAAAAATTTCTTATCTAAGAAGATGCCTGTTAGTTGACTATCATCAAATGTAGTGAGTTTTAGAAATGAATATTATCTACTAAAAGATTAAAAGAAAGGTAATGATTACTATTAATTCATTAGGAATTGGCTGAATAAAACACTAATTCCCATGAAAAATGGGGCTAGAATAAAGGATTTACATGTAGAGAGCCATGGAACTTGGAAACTGATCACACATGCAGGGCTTGTTGCCCAAGAACAAAGACCACCAGGGCAAGCCATATGAAAAAGATGCTTCAGCCCATAGAAACATCAAGCCCCTAGATAATTCAAGCAGTGAGTTGCTAGGCAAAGGGGTAGAACATGACACATTGTGCTGCTAAGTGCAGAAATAAACACCCCTACAGTGAGAGGGCAGTTCCCTTCCTCCCATCTGAAAGTAAGGGCTCCACCTGACCTCAGCTTTTGTCTCTTCTTTATTTTTTCATTGTCTCATAATCCTTCACCACAAGAAATTCACGAGTTGTGTAGATCATGGCACTTACAATTAAATATTTCAGAAGAGATTTGGTGATGGAAAGAAGAGAGTAAACACTCAAAGTAAATGGTAAAGTTTGGTGAGATCCTTAACATATTTTTAAATCTCCAAAGCCATCAATTTGGATTCTTCAGGAATTCGGTTCCTTAAATTTGGTTTCTCACTTGGAGGTGAATCTTATGAATAAACTACTTGTTTCCTGGCTCTGGGTTTGCATCCAGCTTTGTGGGAATTTCTGGGATAAGCTATTTCCATAAGGCTTTCTAAAATGCATGTGGTTTTAATTTTTGGATATTCCATAGACTGAAAATTCTATCTTTTCCTGTATTTAAAACTTATCTTCTATTCCATAAAGGGGCATTTTTAATGAAAACTCACTCAGAGTACACAGCTAGCTTCTTTTGTCCAACAATTTACTCCACCTAGAAGGTTTGAGGCACTTGCGTGGAGGGTGATATGACTGACTTTTATTTCCTCTGGTGGGATAGAGACTATTTACACTGGAGCTTCTAGTTGTGATTCCTTCCTCACTAGACTATTTAGGTCTTGGTTAAGCATGACTGTCGTATATGCATCATTCAAATTTTTCATTTGACTATCTGGTTTATAGTTTAAATTTGTGATACAAGAAATACAGAAAACTTGTCCCTTAAATGTGAATCATATTCAACCAAATAAGTTCTGGTAATAAAGATATTTATTGATTTCCACCTGCCTAGCTCCAATTTGTGTCAGTTGGTTCTAAATACCAGAAGGATAAAAAAAGGGGCTTAGTTACTAAATACCTAACAATTCTCCTCAAAAGCTCTACCTAGAATATTTATCTCCAGACATGTAAATGTAAAAAATCCATCCCAAATATTTATATTTTAATTTGAATATCTACCATATTATAAATGTAATTGAGTCATTCTTAGGCTGATTTAGAGATACTATATCTCAGTGTACTAATAACTTAGTTAAAAACATTTCCAAATGTTCATCATACATAGCTGGTATATAATAAGTATAATTTACTTCTTTCCATTCTAGGTATAAAGCACAGCTTTTAGTTCAGGAAAATATTTTATTTAAGATAGCTGGTCAATCAAGTTCTGCTCCACTATCACATCTTCATTCTGTTCTTACATTGTTTACCTGACATGGAAAGATTTTTAATCTATTGGCATGTTTTCTAACCAGGATTTCTTCTGTATGAACAAGAAGATAGTTGTAAACAGTCTGTGTCAACTGACTGAACAGAAGAAGGCTCTGGGAGGCTATCATTCACCTTCTCCTATCTCAAATATTTATTTGTCTTTGGGCAAGTTTTCATCCTAGGTTTCTTCACATTCGAAATCCTGTAGTTCCCAAATTAGAAAGCTAAGGACTATAATTCATAATACTTCCCTTGTGCTAGGTTTTCTGCTTCAAATAATTGTTCACCAGATTTGGAGGGTGGAAATAATTTGGAAGATACTTTTCCACTACTTTATTAATTGCTGTGATCAAAACGGTTCCCATGACTTGAAAGATATTGATTGAAAATATACCTATTAGTATCCATTCAAGGTTCTTAACATTGATGCATTAATTGCTGTTTTATCCCAGTCTTTAACTTCCGGAGTAATTAGAGGAACTTGCAGCAGTGGGAATGACTGAAATCACACTAAATGATGCAGCTTTAGTGGCCATGTGGCTCTCAAGAGTGAGCTTCAGTAGCAGTGGCTCTCACTTCCTCACACCTGCGTTGCAGGTAACTGCCATGGTGGGTTATCTGCTGGTCAGCCTGGGCCGCAGCTTCAGAGTGCAACTTCCTGTGGTACATGCATCACGCATCTCTGAGCGCTCTCAGGGCACCATTCTAAAACTGCATCTCACTTCTCCATTCAATTCTAAATTCAATGTCTTCTTATTTATAATGCCAGCAACATTTCCATTTCCTTTCAATATCCCTGATAGCTATAAAGCTTCTCACGTTTAATTCTTCAGTCTGTGCTGATTTTGGAGAATTAGACTTATTTTCCCAAGATCAAAATGCACATATAGTTAAGATAGTTATGCAGCTAATCTCTTAGTTTTTTGAAAAGGAAGGTCTGTGCCAAAATTGTTTGGACAAGATACCATGCCTATATTTTATACTCTGAATAACTATTATGAAGACAACCATACCCAATGTATTAAGTATTGCAACTCTCCTACTAACCAACTTTGAAACTCTACTTTATTTTTAACTTTTTTTTTTCTTTAAAAGAAAGAAAACCTTATTTTCCTGTTTCAACAAGTTTTAGCTCTGTTCTGAAAGGCCTGAAAACTATTTTGCATTGAGTCTTTAGATTTGAAAGTGAAGTGTTATAGATGAGTCATACAGCAAGAAATTACTTGATGTTCTTCTATCTACAACAGCAAGGGTCATAAAATTTGAAATCAGATATTATCCATGCACATAGTAGCTGTGAATAATTTAACAGGCATTAAACATAAAATAATCAGATAAGGACAAATTTTCAATAATATTTTAAATATCAATAACATTAAGCAAATGCTAATAAATGTTCTTTCAATATTTTATGGTGGTTACAGGAACTTGAGTTATTCCATTATCATCATTAAAAGAACTTTATTAAAAAAGGAACTAGTGAAAAAGTTACTTGCTTTGGGACAGATCAGTACCTAACTTTACAAAAGAGAGAATGACCCTATACAGTTTGTTCTAGCACTTACTTTTTCTGGGCCATTTCCAGATATACAAATGTCAACTGTATAAAATTCTAGCCAAAATAATGAAGGTTTTAAAAGTCGTAGCAGGAAGAAAAACAATGCAGTAGATAATGAAAACAGTATCTGTTTAACTGGGTATTGGTCATTAAGTCCACATAGGGAAGGAAGATAAACTGAATTCATTGAAACACAAACCAAATCTTCTTGCTTAAGAAAATCAGATTAAAATGTTATCATCTTTATTAAATCTAAATTGTGTAACAACAGAGTAAGAAAAGCAGACTAGCCAGAAATCCAAGGTTAGAATTTATATGTAAGCCAATAGTCCACAAATGAAAAGGCAGACACAATATAAACTAGAAATATTTGTAATTTTCAGTATTAAGTAGGTTTATTCATCAAGCCTTGTACAATTGCTTTGGAATTCATTTGTTATAGAAGGGCTACCATGTGTTCAATTTGCTATATATTGATAGGCTCCTTTTTATATTTCTTTACAATAATATGATATAAAATAGACTTCTAGCATTTTATATTATTGAACAAATTTCAAGCTGCCACAACAAGTGATCTTGAAACATGAATTTCAATATCTGTAAATATGAAGACTGTATTTAAGATTATTATAGAAACAAGATTACAGAGTCTACGGGGGTAAAATAAGGTTCTAACAGACAAAAACATTTGGGCCTGAGATAGCCAATCACCTTGTCAGTCTTCAAGACATTTTTCCACTTAATGGCTGTTAGTGACCAAACTAGTATTTAGCTTTCAAGTATGGACTTCAGTAAAGAATTAGAGTTGATGAGAGCCTTGTAGGAGAAGAAAATGACAAGATAATGGATGATTTGTACTGCAGACTTGGACCTCTGATTTGAACCATTTTTGTAGACTATCAGCCTCAGGTTTATGTTATTTAGTTCCTTAAAATATTTCAAAGTTATCATATAATTTGAATTGATCTTTACAGCCTTAAAATATTGATAAAGAAGAAAAAAAGAAAACAAAATTCCTGTTGAAAGCAAAGAGAATGGCCCACACCCCATGTTGAGTTTTCAATGATTGAACTCTAGAATTCTCATATGTGATTCTCATCTGCTGGACAAATGACTGGACAGCCCAGCACAGCCGTAATCTATCCCAGCAGGGTTTGCCAGAGTGCTGCCTCCACTGCAAGGCCTTCTACCTCTGTGATGAGGGCCTGGCCTATATGTACTCATATTTCAGTAAAGCGCAAGACACTGTCTTTAATCTGGGATCCCCAAAAATATAAAACCACATATACATCTTGTGTTTCTCATCCCCTATATAAAGTTTCATCCTGATAACAAAATCATAACAGAGATATCCTTTTAGAATATGGATGCCAAGGACAAGTGTGTTTAATGCATGAAGACAGTCGTGAATGCTGGGGAATAGCATGATTAATATAATTTGACCGAAATTTACTATCAGGGTTAAAATTAAATTTGTGTTTTCTTATTTTAAAATGCAATTTTCTACAAAATGTATTTTAAAAGGATTAAATTAAGGTTACATATATATTTTGAGTAGTCAATACATAGAAACACACAGCACCAATCAAGTTTTCCAGTCATACGAGGCAATGAATTATTATGAAAATGTACTGACAAATATTTGCTTAATATTCTACTTATTACTCTATTGAAAAATAATTTTTCTCACTAGAAATTATGACGAAAAATAGTTTGCAATTATTTTTAAATAATTATTTTGCCTTGCTAAGACTTTTTGAACCATCATTGTCCTGGATATGATTTAATGTAATCAAAATTTTCATAGCTAATTTAAACTATGATTTTCAGTTATTTATATTCTTTCTTCAACAAAACTGGTGTTGTTTCAGTTCCTTAAGCTTAGAAATAATCAGTAACATTTCTTGTGGTGAGAAACAGGTCTTACGAGCATAATTAGTGATTTTAAGTATTTTTTCACATTTAGTTTCTCTGACATAACTACAATCTATATTTTCTTCTGAGAGTATCATTTTATGCTGTTTTCAACTTATTACCCACTTTTTTCATTTCACTGATTTGTGCAGTAGGCTGTTTGGATGTCTTTCATTTTTTCTGTGAATTGTTTATTTTCTCAGTACTTATTGTCAAGATTATTATCAATCTCTTTAACTCTTAAACTATTCTGGGTTACAATCACTTCAGTTTCAATATTTTACCAAAAGTATGGTCCTACAAAGCTCTGTAGTTTTTCTTTCATGTAATTTTATCTATATACACTGTGTATACATAGATATTAATATAGATTTCAACTGCTTTTTTATATTGTCTCATATAAGAAAAAAAATTGCTAAAATTCCAAAATACAAAAAAAACCCCACAAACTTTTCAACTCACTTATGTAATTACTTTATCAGTGTCCTTCATTCCATCCTGTAGTTCATGTCCCTGCTTGTCTACCTATAGGATTCCTGTTAGCACTTAATGTAAAGGGTCTCTGCCAGTAATGAACTACATTTGGTTTGTCTGATAAATGCTAATTTCATTCTCAATTTTGAAGGACTTTTGTTAGATGAGAATTCTGGACCAAGAGTTTTTTCTCCCCACTTGAGCACTTACGGTATGTCATGGGACTGCCTTCTGGCTTCATGGTTTCCAGAGAGGAGTTGAAGTGAATCTTACTGAGAAGCCCTTTTGCTTAATGAAATTCTTCTTTGTCACTGCACCCAGAATTGTCACTTTGCTTACGTCTTTTAGCTGTCTGATTATGTGTTTTGATATGATTTTCTTTGTGCTTATCTTCCTTGAAATTCATTGAGCTTTTAAAATTTGTATAATCCCAATATTTTGTCAAATATTGGAAGTTTCTAAAATGTCTTGGAATAACATCTTTACCCTGTTTTCTCTCTGCTTTGGGAAACAAATTATGCATTTGCTGTTGTGCTTTCTGGTGTCCCACACTCTCAGATTCTGGTCATTTTCTTCATATTTTTTTTTTCCTTCTTAGACTGAGTAATTACAATTGACCCATAATCTACTGTGCTCATTTCATTCATTACCTTCTCAAAACTACTACTGAAAACATATCACTTCATTTTAGTTATTTAATGATATTATAGAATCATCATTTATAATTCTTTTTTGTTATTCTCTTTCAGGACTCTGATGATTTTATCTCCAGATTTTTTAAATATCATTCTATTCCTGATCCTTTTCTTTTATCTTTTTTTCTGTTGTCTCTCAATTTGGTTTCTGTTTTCCTGTAGGAGCCATCTTTCAAACGTCTAATTATCTATATTTTCTCTTGTGGGAATCTTATGTCTTCAAAGTTTTATCTGTATTCATAGAAGGTTACTATGATCAGTATTTCTTCTTTTTATTATTATTGTTCATTTTATCAATGCTATAATTTTAATTTCTTTAACATGTTAATGTAATTTATGAAATAATTGTAAGTTTAGAAGGAATTTTTGCCTAACATATGTTGCATTTGAAATTCAATTAATTGTAAACTTCAGATTTCATATCCATATGCAGTATTTTCAATTAACTTCTAAATTAGTTCAATTGTCTGAGTCAAGTAAAATGTTCCTATATATTTAAATTATTCATAAATCTAATATAGTACACTTATGAACATGATTAAACTTTTCTCAGAGTCGGTATTAGGTATAAGCTTAATTAGACAACATCTTCAAATAAAAAAATTAGTTACTTAGTTGTAATTGCAGACCTGTGTCACTATAACATGACAAATCCTTATAAATATTATAAATATATGTAAGTATGCATAACTATAAGTACAAATCTAAAAGGTCCAAAAGGCTCATTCCATTCCTCACTTAAGTATGACAAAAATAGACCTCTGCAAGTTTAAGGCATTACAATAGAAGAATATAATCTTGCTAGAAATACAATTTAAAAAAACTATTGCCTCCATCAAGATGCTCTCATTGCTATGTAGTTAATTGAATTGTCCCTGCATACTTCTAGTGCCCTTATAATTCCACACAGTGTTGCAGGAATTAAGCCTTCAGTTGCCTTTCTTATCACCTTGTCTTTCTCTAGCAGAATTACACAAGCTTCACTGTAGGATTGATGTTGAATAAAGATATATGTATATAGATAGATAGATAGATAGATAGATAGATAGATAGATAGATATAGATAGATATAGATATATCTATATATATCCCACAATGTTTATGTGTGAGACAATTTAAATTCTATCCCTACGTTGGAGAGATAGAGTCAAATAAGGAATGAATTAATGTGGTTACTGTTACTGTGCTGCTCTTACAGTAAGTCTATTAGAGTTACAGTGGGGTGGCCATAGAATTCAGCCTAGTCTTTCTCTCATGCTATCTTGGTTTTCTGCTATTGCTGGATAATGCAGCAAAAGTGACCTCTTTGGAGCTTGGATTGGAGGAATGCTTTATCTTGGACTTCCCAGAATGGAGAACTATAAGACATAAATATTTTTTCTTTCGCTCCTTCTTTCCTTTCTTCCTTCTTTCTTTCTTTATTTATTTATTTTTACTTTTTGAGGCAGATTCTCATGATGTAGTTCAGGCTCACTTTCAATCCACTGTGTAGCTCAGAAGCCTCACAATGATCCTCCTGCCTCAGCACTCTTGGTGTGAGTTATTCCGTCTTTGTTAAAGAGTCCCCTGCCTGTGACACACAAGAATAACCCTATTGACTTTACCAATAACATCAATACACCATTTCTTTGAAATACTAACGAGACTTTACTATCGTATCTACAGTGAGGAAAATAGCTCATCTCCATTAGTTGAAATTACTTGTTTTATAATTGCTTCCACCAGGGCTTCAAATCCTAAAAGTAATAGGTCTTGGAATTTATGAAACTAGCATCCCTGATTACTATTAAATTTTTACATTCATGAAGCCCTTCAGACATGTAAAATCTTCTCCAAATTATGCAGATGACATTCAAATGTTGTAATATCTTAAATGTGTAAATTAATTTTCTATTGATTGACTGATTGATTGATTTTTGGAGAGATACCAGAAATCCAACTCAGAACCTCACACTTACCAGGCAGGCACTGTGATACTTAGCTATATTCCTGGTCCTAATTTTCTCTTTAACTTGGAGTCTTATATTCTTACATACCCTTAAACTTATACAAATCTGTAGATATATAAAATAATACCCAAATGATTTTTTAATATCTCATAATAGCTTTGTATATCTATCAAAAATGTTGGGGGTAATCTCATCAATATTATTTAGATTTTTAAAGATGATAGGATGTTTTGGATAGATGGTAGAACTTTATAATTCCTGGATTTCATCATAGAATAATCAAGCACTTTCCATTAAGACCATTTCAAATAATGAAATGTATACAAATATATATTATTGTAATTGAAGCATAATTATATTCTGTCAATGATACACTCATCAGAATATAACAAAATTGTAACGTATAATAAAAGGTATTTATCATATTCTGTTTAAATGAAATATTCTTATATATCTGAGCAAGTGAGATAAAAATGTTTTGTTCTTTTAAAATAAGAAGAGAATAAAGTGAAGGTTAAAAAGCTCTAAGGACCAAAACATAGATAATAACTTACACCAATTTAATATAAAAATGCTAGTGTTTAATAATATTCTTAAAAACTATATCACTAGAATGATACTCAAAATTTGGGGAACATTATGAAAATTTCCTGTGACCACATATTCAGTAGCTATATTTAAACTGGTTTTGAAAAAAAGGCATGAAACACCTTTTGAGGTTATGATACACCTGGGTTGTCTTTTGGTTTACTAAATTTACTTTGTCATTCATCTCAGTGGGAAACTATTAATAGAAATGACCCCCAAATAATCAGAATACTTGTTTTCTCCCATGTTGTATATATTGTATTTTTAACCATTGAACCAGTCATTGCATCTATTATATTGGACTGGTTCTTTAGAGAACTCAAAACCTCATTTGTTAACAGAATTTATGCAAAAACTTGTCAATATTTCACACAGTTCTTGGAAGTCATGAGATTTGAGCACAAGGTTTTCTATGATGTCTTCAAAAAGGAAGAGACTCAATACATATTTTAGGTTTCATTTCAAAGGCTTTGTATGTGTTTAAGCTAGACCGTGAACTCATGAAATCATTGTCTATGTCTATGTTTCACATTATTTTTCTGAAAATTAACTGAAGTATAGTATATGTCTGCCTAATAAATTTTTATAGGAATAATGAAAAAGCAATTTCATCATCAAGAAAATTATACTTATTTACAAAACTTTGAGGTAGGTATATCTTTCAGGGAGAAGGACAAAATTTGAAGAGTTCTGGAGAATATTAGATTATCCTATATTTTGGGTAATCTAATGCCAGGGAGTAAAAAAAATACTCAAAATGGTGGGATACTAGAAGGCAACATTAGTAAAAATATGCTTGTGAATATTTTTTAGAACTGACTCATTTCAAAGTATCGTGACTATTGTAAAATGTAGAGAAGTTCATAAAAATTGAAATAATGGGTTTATTATAACAAATACTTTGTATTAATAGTAATTAAGCATCTGTAGCTTTCCTATCAGAGTCAGAAACTCATAATAATTCTCTGCTCAGTAATCCATGCAAAAGCTATTACTTACCCTTTAGCACATTAGTTTAATATTGTTTCTTTAATTACCAAATTCCAAAATGTAAATTATCACAATGTTTCCTTCAGACTATGGAATGTATATTTGCTCATGTATTGATTTCATTTTTTTCTAAAGTGAATTAAAACTTTGGACTTTACCAGTTTTTCCTGCCAGGAGAACATAGATTTACCACCAATGCTTGAGTGACATCACACACTCCAAAAAAATAATAAAATATATTTAGTTGATATCTGAGATCTCTTACATAAATCTTTCTGAAAGATGGAAAGCATGTAAAATCTAAAAAACTTTTGGAAAAGTGCTAAATGGTATAATCCAACCTGTCATAACTGTGTTGCTGTTTAAAGATATTGCCGGAAAAGAACAGTTATAAAACTTTCAGGCTAGTAAATCAAAATGCTTCACTTTTCTTCTTGAGCAATCAAACTGATAGCAATTTTAGTTCTAAGTATAGAGCTCTGTCTATGGGGGGTAGAAACGTGAGAGCTAATTTTTTTTTTTTATCTTCACTTCTTGCCTTGAAAATTTTGCTTTACTCTATGGTAAAGGAAATGGCAGATATGTTTAAGTGTCTCATTCAGCTCATTTAATCATAAAAGTTACATATATTTTCATATAGAACTAGTTATAATTTTTAGGACCCAGTACAAAATTAAAATGCCATACTTTTATTCAAAAAGATAATTTTAAGATAATATTGATTAAATGCAGAACTCTTCTAAGCTTGAGGCACTAAATAACTACACAAGTCACACAACTTGTTTTTATAAAGACATAACTTACTGAGATTGAAATTTAATACTCTAAATTTACATGTTGGGAAACATAATCCCAGAGAAGTTAAATGACTAGCCTGTGATCACAGAAGTTATAAAAACATAAGATTTATTGGACTTCCACCTAAAATTGGTGTTATTTTTTCTTAAAATACATGTGAAATTATATCCTTAAAATAAATCTCAGGTATATAGAACTTTAGTAGAGATGACCAGAGTATTTGAAAAGGTTGTTGCTAATAAGTAAAATGCATAATTGAGTTACAGATTATTTTAAAATAGTGGTGACCTCTGTATGACATCAGAAATATGTACCATATTTTTAATGTCACAAAACTTATATAGTTAAAAATGGTCCAAATAAAATAAATGATTCAAATGGTGGATTTCATGTTGTCTATTTTTTTATATCATGATGTCTTCTTCATTTTCATAGATTTTTAAAAAGTCAACTTTTGAGGACATTTATCCTTCTTGCTCAGGTTTATAATATTTATCATTTCCTCATAACTCATTTTCAGGATCCTAAAATTATAGCGAACTTCCCTAGAATTATATGCTCAACTTTCTTATCTCGGTATTTTGTTTGGTTTTGTTTTTAGGCTGTGTTACTCCCCTTTTTGCACATGTTATTTAAACTTGATGCAGAAACCCAAACTTGCCTCCTTTACAAAAATACACAATTTCAGCTTGTGAAATTCAATTTATTCTTTGTGATGCAAGTAAAAGATGATTTCTAGGTAATATTCTTTACGTTCAGCAGTAATCACCAAGTATTTCACTACTGTAGTCACGATTTCTCTTGTGGTTCTTATCACTTTCTGTGATAAATTACAATTAATTATGTACACACTTGCCTCATACCTTCAAATGTATTGAGTCTAGAAAACTGTGAAAGTATTTCTAATCATGTTTGCATTTGACCTTCCATAATAAACACAATGTTAAAAATCATTCCTTGCCTCTCCTTAGTGGTGAAGTAACGGTTTAAGTTTTTACACCATATGAATAAATGATTTTGATTAAAAATTATTTGTTTCTTTAATATTGGAAAACAAAATTGAATTCATTTTCCAAAGTAACAGATTTTATTTTTCCTAAGTAAAAACAAAATCCTAAGTCTTTTCTGAGAAGACTTAATGAATATGATCTATGAATTCCACTGTTCTATATGGCTGTTAGGCTTTCTACAAGAATACTTTAAATTCAAATGCCAGAGACATACAATTTTTTAAAAAATCTGTCCCTCAATCTATGGACTTCTGTGCAAAAGACAGAAAATCGGCATTCCAAACCTCTTTCTACAAGCAGATGTTACTTTGTATTTATAATCACAGTACACAAATGAACACTGCATTCTCATAACAGCTCACCTCTGTCTTTTCTCTTCTTTCAGAATATTAGTTGTGTTCTACTTAATCTCAAGAAAAAATTTATAATTCCCACTGAGCTAAATCCTTCATAATAAAAGGTCCCATCATTTACATTCCAACTGATATCTATTTTAGTCAGACCGTATATTAGATCTGAAAGATCAAGTTAAAATAGTTCTTCCATTAAAAAAGATAAAATATTGATGAATAAAAACAAGAATATTAAATCAAGGCCACTTTGTCCTTCATTAATACTTTTAAAGAATACAGTTAATCTTCTTAAATAATTTACATTATTTCCTGGGTTTAGTAAATGGTGATTAAGAATTAATTTACTTTTATAAGGTCATTCACAAATGCTAATTCAATGTAGTGCAATTTAAGCTAATGTTGTATGGGCAGTATGAATCTTATTGAAACTATATTATTCCTTGTAACTAAAATATATCTAATAAGCATCTTGTTATAAATGAAGTTTTTTGGAGTCCCAAAGTAAAATTATGATTCAATTCCAGCATAATACTATAAGTCACTTATTGTTTCCAAAATTTACACAATCATTATTTTTCAAATTTTTTTCTAAGATTTTAGCCATGAAAATAATTGAGAATTAGTCATTCTGGGTGTTTTTTTGGCATGAATGTCTGTGTCTAATATAATTAACTAGCTTTGTTTTGTGTTTATGTAAGTAGAAATGTATTACTTTTGCTATGAAAATAAAGTTTCAAAAGCATAAAATTGTGGGGAAAATTAGCACAAAGTATTCAAAGTACAGGAAAGAAAATTTTGTAAAAATTTCATATTTTTTGTGTGTATGCTCATATTTCTAAGTACTGAAAGAAGCATGTTGAAAGTCTTCTACCATGGATGTCAATCAATCTGTTCACTACTGAAATACTGAAGTATGACCTACAAATATGTGATAATATTTTCACTTGTTAGAATTTATGACTAGTTCATTTTTGCTGTGATAGATAGAATGGGGTACATGTTAAGATCATTATCAACATATGTCAGTTCTGTAGATTAGAAATGAATTACACAGAATTTTATTCTGGAAAATCATTTGAAAAATTAAATTTAGTTCCACATATTTATACCAAGATAAAGTCCACATGCATGTGCAAACATATAAAATGTGCAAAAACTATAGTTAGTAAAATGAAATTTCTACAAATTACATTGCAACCTTGAAGTAGATGGGTCTTTCTAACTAGTCCTCCAGAATCCAGAAAGTACTAAGAGAAAAAAAATCTATTTGAATCCAAAATTTCTACACTGCCAAAATCATAATATATTAGGATATCAAACCATACATGACTAACTTGGATAAATTATAAAGTAAATATTTCCAAGTCTTTTTTTCTTTTGGTAAAAGTTTTTTTTTTTTTTATTTTTAATGAGGGCAAAGTTAAACAGAACAAAACAGATCATAAGATAACAATGTAACAGATTTCAAAGCAAGAGAACCAGAGATCTTCACTGTTTATCATATTGTCTCTTGTTTTCTTCTAAATAGTTGTCCATATCTTCACATACAATGAATTCATGCAAAAGAAAATAGTATTGAACTGATCAGAACAGGATGATGAAGGCATTTTAGGTCTTCAAGATCAGATAATAGGGAAGTCAGTAATGGCTGCCATAGTGTCTCCCATTCTCTTCAACATAGCTGTCCATACCTTCATGTATGCTGGAATTAAACAAAACAAAACAGACTAGAAACACTCTGAACAAAGAATAATAGTATTGCTGGATTTCACATCATAACGCTATGGAATCAGCACTGGGTACCTTAGTGTCTCTATTTCTTCAAAGTAGCTGCTCATTTCATCGTGCATTATATTATTGCTTCTCATAAACTTTTTAGAAGTTCTACACATGCATGAGTCTCTACATGTATACCTATCTTTTCTGTATTAGAAGGAAAAACAGAACAAATCAAGACAAAACAAAACAAACTCCTAGAAAAACATGAAACAAAAAAGACATATAAACAACAATAGCAAAGAGCCCAGAACACTGACAGTATAGACCTTCTAAACAAGGTGGTAGGAGCATAACTAGGGTTGTTATTTTACATAATGATCTTCAACAGTTCTTCAGATCACCATACAATAATATGCACAATTGTTCCAGTCCTATGAATGTTAACTATTTTGTTCCAAGAACTTATAGAGTTTGTAGCACAATCATCTTAGCTATCCTAAGTCTTAAAAATAGCAAGGAAGCACAAAAGATGTAACAGCTGCTAGATAATGCATAGTAGAATAACATAGGATTGATCAGAATCAATGAAAAAGCAGGAGGTAGTACAAATAAAATGAAATACCTGTTCAAAGAAGAAATGGCAAGAAACTTCCCAAGCACAGAAAGAGAATTTGACATACAGCCAATTGAGACTTATAGAACCCTCACTAGCCATTATCAAAATAATTCCACACCAAGGCATGTAACAGTCAAAATTCTAGAAATCCTCAAAAGAACACAATGTTAAAAGCTGTTAGAGAAAAGGAGCAAATTGCATATAAAGGAAAGTCCAGCAGAATCACAGCAGACTTCTCAACATAAACTCTTAAGTCAAGGAACATTCAGAATAAAGTATTTCAAGTTCTAAAACAAAACAACTTCCAACCTAGAATGATGCACTATATGAAACTATGTTTCAAAATGAAGAAATAGAATTTTCCACGACAAAGAACACTTGAAGAGATTCAAGACCACAAAACAAGCATTTTACAATTCTTGTTCTGAATCATAATATATAAAGAGATAAAATCTATGATTCCATGAACCCCAAGAAAATGAATCTACCAAGAAAGGCAAGCAATTAAAAGGAGGAGGAAGAAAGAGAACCAAGAACAGGAAAGCAATATGAGAAGGATAAATCAATATGTATTACTTATACCCTTCAATTTGGATGGTTTCATTCCATCAATTAAAAGAAACAGACTACCATGCAGCCAGGCACAAGGTCCCAGTGCCACACTCCAGGGGTGTGTCCTGGCTAGCCCCCTGGGTCTCAGCGGTTCTGAACTCTGCCCTGCCAGGCACGATGCCATGGTGCCACATTCTATGGGTGCTTCCCTGCAAGCTGCACAGAGCATTTGGGCTCTGCCCAGACCAGCACCCCCGCACAATTCATGTGTGGAAATTGCACAACTTAAATTTCTGAAATGATAGTAACTGAAGTAAGGAAACAACTCCATGAAACTATAGAGGAAATCAGATCAGAAATAATCTCTCAGTTAAAAAAAAAGAAATGACAAACATTATGAAAGAAACATTGAATGTATCTAAAGAATATTTAGAAGAAAAAAAATATAGGAGCATAAGAAAATGTTGGAAACCCTGAATGAATGATATAAGACAGAATTAGAATGCATGAAACAAATTCAGAGGGATATTCAGAACATTAAAAATTCTACTGAAACTCTCAAAGCCACTTGAATTTAGGTAGACTTTCAGACATTGAAGACAGAATCTCAGACCTTGAAGACAGATTAGAAGCTTATAATAATGAAAAAAAAAAGATCTCTTAAAAATAACAAGGAACTAAGAAACAACAATTCCACAGCTGCAAGATGATGCAAAGAGACTTATATTAAATACTGATAGTTGTCAATGAAAAAACATGGTTCAACACAAATGACATAAGAAGACTATCTACAGAAATAATAGCAAAAATAGAATCCAGTTAGCCGTGACCAAAATAAACCTTCATCCTGACATATAGTGATAAAGATCCAAGAAATTAAGCATTAAAAGCTGTTAGAGAAAAAGAAACAGATTACTTATGAAAGAAAACCTATCAGAATCACAGAAGACTTCTCAACATAAACCTTCAAGTCAAGAAGAGCTTAAAGTATTTCAAATCCTGAAAGCAAACAACTTCCAATCCAGACTGAGGTATCCTGAAAAACTACCTTTGAAAATTGATGGAAAAATAAGATACTTCCATGTCAAAGAACACCTGAAGAAATTCATGACCACCAAACCAACAGTACAAAGAGTACTGAAAAACCCTCTAGAAAGAGATAAAGATGACTAAAATTCCAAGAACAACAGCAGAAAGAAACCACTAACCAGAATAAAAATTAAACAGAGAGAAAAAGAGAACCAACAATAGAAAGATAACATGATAAAGATAAGTCAGTATATGTCAGTTATATACATCAATGTAAATGGCTTAAACTCACTAAAAAAAGAAAGAAAAGAGAAAGAAACAAACTGGCAGTGTAAAGGGTAGAGGTAATACAGAATTCCAAAAAAAAAAGAAGATAAACAATAAGAAATCACTAGTTAATAAATTACATATTGTCCTCTTAGAAATAGCTGCTAAAGTTACAAAATTAAAGCATACAAAGTTGATAGTCAAACAGTGAGAGTGCAGACAGCTACACATACATAAATCTCTGCATGTATTTCTATACTTTCTGTATGGGAAGGAAAAACAAAACTTAGCAAGACAAAACAAAACAAATTCCTATAAAAACATGAAACAAAAAAGTCGTATAAAACCACAGTTCAAGGTGATCTACAATGCTTACTGCGTTGTTTCTTATTATCTTCAATAGAATGTCTGTATCATCAGGCATAATTGAACATAGCAGTATAATTGAGTAAAGCAGTAAATAACAATATTAGTAAAAATAAAACATTGTAGACAGTATAAAACTTCAAAGGCAGGTAATAATCAAACCATAGTGGATATTCTAGTGGATCTTGTCATCTTAAGTGCAGTTGCCTATACTCTCAGACTTGATATTATCAATCATAAGAGCTTTGAATAAAATCTATCAATACAAAACAGCAATCTAACAAAAACAGATTCAATTATGATCAGTCATGCTAAAACAGTGCAGGTTTTACAGAGCTTTAGATTAAGTTAATAGGAAATTAAGGATGATTATCATACTATATCCTGTTATTTTTGGGATTACCATCTGTGCCCTCAAACCTAGTACAGGTAGAATGACTGGAACAGAATATAATACATCTTAGCAGAGTAGTGTGAGTAATGTGGGTTTTAAATCCTGGTGCACTTTTTACAATATAGCGTATCAAGGCCATCTATGTTAGAGTTTCTAGTTATCTTTCTCTGCCTCATTCCTGCTATGCTATTTTTTCTGCCTTTGTTTGTCTACTTTTCTCCTTCATTCTACTGCCTGCCCCACTCATTGAGGCCTTTCTGCCACTGTTCCTAAAATCCTGGTATTTTTTTCTCTCTCTCTAGAATGTCCTTCAGTATTCTCTGTAGGGTTGAATTGGTGGCCACAAACTCCCCCAGTTTCTCTTTGTTATGGAAGCATCTTGTTTCTCTATCAACTTCTAGTGACAGTTTTGCAGGGTACATCAATCTGGGCTGGAGGTTATTTTCTTTCAGGGCTTGGAACACTTTGCCCCAATTTCTTCTTGATCTGATGTTCTGTGTTGAGAAGTCAGCCATGATTCTAAGGGGCTTATCTTTATAGGTAGTCTGTTTCTTTTCTCTGACAGCTTTTAATATTCTGTTTTTATATTGAATTTCTGCTATCTTGATTATTATATGTCTGGGTATAGATCTGTTTTGGCTGTAGGTGGCTGGGGTTCTGTATGCCTCACGCAACTGAATGTCATTTTCTTTTCCCATGCTTGGGAAGTTTTCCTTAATTATTTCCATGAATAGCCTTTGTAATTCACCTGTATGTATTCCTGCTTCTTCATTTATGGTTTCTTATTCTTAAATTGTAGATTCTCTTGTCATCTTCTAGCCTTTGTATTGTTACTGCCTGTTTCCTTGTTATTTTTAAGAGATCTTTCCTTTCATGATCACACACTGCCAACTTATCTTCAAGTTTTGATAGTCTATCCTTAGTTTCTTTTAAGGAGTTTTGCCATCTTTCAATGGAGCTTTTAATTTCCTAGTAGTCTCTTTGAATCTGCTTCATGTATTCTATATTTTCTTTATATTCTTTATCGAATGTTTCTCTCCTTTTTTTGTGTTCCTCCCTTCTTCTGTCTGTATCATCCTGAGAGATGCTTCCTGAGAGCATTTCTTTTATTACTCTACTCATATCCTGCTTTACCTGATTTAATATTTCAGTTTTGAGCTCATCTACAAGGTCCCAAAGATATCTCTTAATGTCCATTGAAGCCATGTCTGCTGTTGTGTGTTTGCCGCCCTCAGTCTCCCTTGTTTTTCTTTCTCCTGGATCAAGGCTCTCAGGGTTCTGGGCTGGGGGCCTCCTCCTGCCTCTCTCTCCTGCCGTGGCCCTGTCTTTCTCCACATAGGTTACAGTACAGGTCCCAACCCCCTTCCCTGTTGGCTATGTTTCCTCTGAAGCAAGCTGGTGAGGGAACTCTGCCCTCTCCTGGCTGCTCTTGTCACTGAGGTGTAAGCAGTGGCTGTGTTTGCCTGTCCCTCCCCACCAGGCCAGCCAAACTTCAGGGCCTTCACCCAGTTAGTGCATGCTAGGACAGGGAATCGATTTGGGATGGCTCATTGGGTCCCAGCCAGGGGCATGGCCCAGTCCAAGCAAATCCCATGAATCTGCTCTGGGGAGGGAGTGACCAACTGAAGTCACTGTTGTTCCTAGTTCAGGCTCCTCTTGCCCGATTCCAACATGTCGCCCATTTGGTCAAGCCCTTCCCTTGGAGGGAGGTCTCATTCCCAGCACTGACCATGGATTAATGAAGGTCCCTTTGCCGGCTCTGCTCTCTTTTGGGCTCACCAACCCCTGACCTCAACGCTGTTGTACTTCCCTTGAGAGGCAGAGGGAATGAGTTTGGGTGGCTCTGCCAGCTGGCACGTACCCAAGGAGGCACAAACTTGGCGAGTCACCACGAAAACGCTGTGTCCTCTAATTTTTTAGCTGTTTCAGTTATAGTCCCGAAGTATTTGATGAGCTTTTTTACGTTTTAATTTCTTCCTGTGTCAAGAGGATCCATCTCTCTCTGTCTGGGTCTCTCCAGGGTGTTTTTTTCTGGCATATGAGTTGTTTCTCCCAGGAGGCTTTGTATGCTGTTGCTCACTGATCAGCCATCTTGTCTTCTCCTCATCTTGTTTTGAAAGCCTATATTGTCACTGTTTGGGGTTTATTCTTGTTGTTGTTTGTTTATCTCTTTTGCTGTTTTTCTTTTCTGTGTCCTTTTTTCTCTTAAATAAAAGTAATGGACTATCAGAATGGGTCATGAAACAAGACTCAACAATATGCTACATAGAATAAATGCATTGAAATTAAAAAGACATTCATTGCTGAAAGTCAAAGGATGAAAAACAACACTCCAAAATGACAGGAACCCAGAAAAAAATGAGTTAGATTTTTTTTTTGCTGACAAAATAGATTTGCAGCTGAGAGTGATGAAGATATACAAAAAGCTCTTTTCATACTTGTTAAGAGAACAATCAAAAAGGAAGAGATAAAAATCCTAAATATATATGCTCCAAATACCAGCACACTCAACTACATAAAACAAAGATTAATGGAATGGACAATCAAATAAGCACTAATGCAATTGTAATGGGTGAGCTCAATATACCACTTCCAAAAATAAATCAACTAAACAAACAAACAAAAAAGCTGTACAAAACCTTAGAACAAATGAACTTAGTAGATGTCTACAGACTGTTCCACCCCTATGACATCAGAATAGACATTTTTTCAGATGCACAATGGACATTGTCCAAAACAAACAACATACTTGCTCATAGAATATGCTTAAGTAATTGAAATTATCCTATCCATATTATTAGACCATAAAGAAATGAAATTAGAAATAAATGACAAAAAAACCACAAAAACTGCATAAAAACATGAGAAGTAAATAACACCTTCCTAAACAACAATTGGTCACAGATGAAGAAATTAGTTTCTGCAATAAAAGACATTACCAGTACAACATATCAGAACTTACTGGAAGCAGTGAGAGGAGTTCTACCAGAGAAATACATAGTGTTGAATTTCCACATTAGAAAAAAATAGAAGAAGCACAAAAACTATTGAACCACAAGTTTCTAGAAAAGAAGAGCAAGTCAACCCCAAAGTTCATATGAGGAAATAAATTATAATGATCACAGCAGAAATTAATGCAACTGAGAATAACAAAACAATAAAAAGAATCAATGAATCAAAGAACTGGTTCTTTGAAAGATTTAATAAAATTGACAAACCCTTGGCCAAGTGTCTTGTGTACTTTCCTCTCATTACTGGGACAAAACACTCAACACCCAAAATTAAGGAAAGAAAGTTTAGTTTATCTCACTCTTTGTGGAGGCTCCAGTCCATAATCAATGGGCTCCAAAGCAGGGTGGCATGGCAGAAGGGCAACCACTTCAAGGCAGCATCCAGCAAAAGCAGCAGAAGCAAAAGTGGGGAGAATAAACCTCTTTTTCTCCTTTATGCTGTATGCAGGCTGCCCCCTCCTCCACAAGGGCAGATGTAGCCCTCACAAAATCTCTGTACCCTTCCTCTTGTGCAGTATGAGAATATTTACTGGCTCCATGCTGGGTCTCTTACATAAACTTCTAAACTTCTCATGTTGACACAATGTATCAATCATAACACCAATATTATCAAAAACTGAACGGAAAAAATTCAAATCCATGCAATTAAGAATTAAAAAAGGCCAGCATGCTGCTCTGGTAAGTGGCTGTGGCCTGTCAAGCCAGAGTCTCCCCAGGAAGAGAACCATATCAGCATTTCCTGAGATACGTGATGCACCATGTTGGACCTTGGGACACTGGGAAATCAGGCAGCATGCCACTCTGGTAAGTGGCTGTGGCTTGGCAAGCTGCAACGGCCCAAGGTGAGAACCATATCAGGGTTTCCTGAGATCTGTGATGTGCCATGTTGGACCTTGGGGCACTGGGAAAATGGGCAGCCAATTCACCCTTCTGGTGGGCAGCTGTGAGCCTACCTGGGCACAGGCTAAGAATCAAACATCCATCCCCTCCCCCAGCTAGCAAGTGAGAGCTGGAGATCTGAGCATGTCTTGAGAGTTTGACTATATGCAATATAGAAAATAAGGGGGATTTTCTTCTGCCATCTCTTTGAGAGCAAATATTTTTATCTCTGTTTTGCTCTGTTTTGATCAATGGTATTGCTCTATTTAATATTCTGTTGTTGTAATTTCAGTATTTCCTTCAATATTGTTCTGCCTGATTGAAGGAACAATTATTGTGAAGAAAACCAGATGTACTATTGTACCTATTGCTGTTGTCCCAATGGCCTGCTGTGAGGTTCTGTACCAATTTCACTGCACTGCCTCAGTTGGGTATGTCCTGTCTTGCTCTGCTGTATTTTACTACCTTCAAAATAAAATAAATAAAATAAAAAAATAATAATAAGTAAGAAAAAAACTTTAAAAAGTAAATAACAACAGCAAAACATATCAGCAAGGTACTGAGCAACCTCAAACATGATATAACTAAACAGATAATGGACTTAAAAAGCAAAAGGAGGAAAAACAGGTGCTCTAAAGGATAAAACTGCGTGTGTATTTAAGGGTGAGGAACAATAATTATGTTGCTAAGTTTTTGTTGGATCAGAGCACGGAGCTGTTTGCAACCTCACTGTTTGAATGTCCACTATGTATACTTTGATTTTGTAACTTGAACAACTACATCCAGGAAGACAATACGTAATGTATTAACTAGTGATTTCTTACTGTTCACTTTTTTTGAAATTCTGTATTGTTTCTACCCTTTTTTCTGTTTTGCTTTATTTTCCCCTCTCTTTAAATAAAATTTTAAAAAAGGATAGAATTAAAAAAGTAAGAACACAAAAGATCCAGTAGAAATTCAGCAGATGATCAATAACTAATTCATGAGCCTGTATACTAGTAAGATGGAAAACATAGAATAAATGGACAGGCTCCTACATGAAGATGAATTAACAAAGCTGAAATAAGAAGAGATAACAATTCTAAATATACTAATATCATTGAATGAAATTGAAAAGTAATTTAAAACTTTCAACAAGGACAAGCTCATGTCCAGACTGGCTTACTGCTGAATTCTGTAAGAAATTTCCAGAAGATCTAATGCCACTAAGTCTCAAACTCTTCAGTGAACTTGAATACTCTCAAACCATTCCTGGAACCAAGTATCATCCTCATATCAAAATCAGAGTGGATCTAACCAGTAGTGAAACCACAGAGGTAAAAAAGATTCTGAATAAAATATCTGCAAAGAGAATGCACCAAATCAAGAAGATTATACACCATAACCAAATAGGATTCATCCCAGGGATCCAGGGATAATTCAACATACCCAAATAAATAATTGCAATACACCACATTAAATCAATCCGGTAGAAAGAAAATAAGATCATCTCAATAGATGCCAAAAATGCATTTGGCAAAGTTCTACCCTCATTCACAATAACAGTCCCATAGAAAATTGGAATAAATAATCTTTATCTCAATCTGGTAAAAGACAACTAACACAAACTTACAGCCAATATCATTGTAAATGGTCAAAACCTGAAAGCTTTTACAAAAGGTTGATCATGTCACCACTTTTATTGAAGAACTGAAACAGTTCTGAAACAAAGTTCTGAAACATTAGAACAATTAGACAATAGATAGAAATAAAAGGAATAGCAATAGGGAGGGAAGAAGTTATTATTATTATTTACAAATAACATTATGTTCTAGATAAAAGACCCCCAAAATTCCACTAAAAGACTTCTAGAGTTAATAACCAAATTAAGTTGTGTAGCTAGATACAAAGTCAATACTCAAAATCAGTAGACTATTGTCCACAAACAACAAACTTACTGAGAGGTAAATTAGAGAAACTATAAGCACCTGCCTTGCAAGCACGTGGTTGTGAGTTCGATCCCCAGTACCCCCCCAAAATAGAGAAACTACATTAAAAATAGTATTGAAAAACATGAAATATATAGAAATCAATTTGACAAAGGAAATAAAAGATCTTTTCATAGACAACTATAGTACTCTGAAAGAGGAGATTGAAGAGGATATCAGAAAATGGAAAGATAGCCTTTTTATCTTGGGGAAGAAGAATCAATACAGTGAAAATAACCAATACTGATACAGATTTAATTAAATTCTAATCAAAATATCAATATCATATCTCACAGAATTAGAGAAAACAATCCTAAAATTGCACCAGAGGAGAGCTAGAATAGCAAAAACAATTCTTGGTAACAAAGGCAAGGCAGGAGGCCTCACGATCGCAGAGATACTGTGTTAAAAACATCAAAAATAGTGTGGTCCTACAAAACAAAACAAAACCAGACCCATGAATCAATGGATCAGATTAGTAGAAACAACTTTGAAAACACTAAGCCAACTTTCTTTGACAAAAGGGCCAAACATTTTCCCTGGAAGAAAGATAGCTTCTATAATAAATGGTGCTAAAAACCTGACTTTAGAGGCTAAAGATGAAAATTAGACCCATATATTTCACCATGAACTACACTAAAATCAAAATGGATCAAAGATTTAAATATTAAAACAGAAGTTTTAAATCTGTTGTGTCAGGATTTTGGCCTAGCCCCAATCTCCTAAACAAGTGAATGGCAAATAGCTTAAATAAAAGAGAGCAGCAGTATGATTTTGGAGGCCCCCAAGAAGGTCAGAACTCTTTCCCTCTCTTTGTCTCTCTCTCTCTCTCTCTCTCTTTCTCTCATAAAGAGAAAAACTCCACCAAACACTCCATATTTATTTGGTTTTCAAAGAAAGGAAGGAGATACTGAGGAAAGGTGGGAACTGAGCAGGACCTCAGGATGGTAGTTCAAAGACTTCTCCACATAGTGAATATTGCCAATTAATAGGACTGTTTGATATCTAAGGTTGTCAGATTTATTGCTCTGGAATAGAGAGTGTCAGCAGCCCATGTCCTTGACTGCCCTCAGCTGTGACATTGTCTTGTTTTCAGAGCACTGTGCTTAGGTTCTTTTTCAACTCACTCAGAGGTCCCTGCACAGCCCGGTCTTCAATACTGCTGCTTACAGCATAGTTAGAACTCTTTAATACATTATTGTAGGCAAATAATTTATGAACAAAAAGCAAAATGCACAGGAACTACCACAAAGAATCAACAACTGGAATCTCATCTTATTAAAATGCTTTTACATAACAAAAGAAACCACTGACCTAGTGAAGAGACTGTCCACAGAGTGGGAAAAAATTTCCCAGCTATTCCTCAGAAAAAGCACTACTATCTAGAATATATAAAGAATTTACAAAAATCAGATCCCTGAACTTAAAAACCCAATCCAAAAATGAGCATCTGAAATGAATAGCAGATGCTCAGATGAAGAAGTAAAACAGCAAATAAATATATGATAAAATGGGCCACATCACTAGTCATTTGAGAGATCCAAGTGAAAATAACACTGAGATTCCACTTCTCCCCAGAAAGAATGGCTATTTTCACGAAATCAGCCAATAACAAATACTGGTGTGGGTGCAAGGACCTGCACTGTTGTCAGGAGTGTAGACTCATGCAATCACTGTGGAAATCAGTGTGGAGATTCCTTCAAAAACTAAACAGATTCCATTTGACCCAGCTAAGTCCCCTTTTCGGTATCTTTCCAAAAGAATTAACAGTGATATATGCACATCTGTGTTTTAGCAGCACAATTTTTGTATGTGCTGCCCACATGAGAACAATAGCAGCACACTTTACAGTAACTAAATCTTGGAAATAGCCCACTGCCAATCATTGAATCAGTGGTGCAGAAGATGGGTGTTTTTGTTTTGTTTTGTTTTTATATAATAGAGTATAACTCTGCTATAAAGAAGGATAAACTCATGACATTTCTAAGTACATGATGAACTTTAGACCATAATCTTAAGGGAAATAAACGGAATATATATATTTAAATATCAAATTGTTTTTGTGGTGTGAGAAATCGAAAGGGTAAATAAGGATCAGAATATACAATAGGTATGGGGAGGTATGAAGAAAATGTTCAAATGGAAGAAGGCAAAAGGAAGAAGAGGAGGGAGAAAGAATGATAGGAAAAAAAGAACACAAGGAAAAATGGAAAAGCTTTGCTTCTGTAAGTAAGGATAAGAGAGGTTCCAGGGAGGGGAGGGAGGGGATTGGGAAACAAGAATCAGTAAATATCATCTAAAGTTTCAAATGCCCCATGATGAGTGTTATCGTTATGGTGCATTAAATGTATCAAAAAAATTACAAAAAATTAACCATTTAAAAATTTGCTCATTTTCATTCATGAAAAACTGAAAGCATTACTAGAAAACCTCTTATGTAATAAATTGGAAAAATTCATATATAAATTCCATAGTAAAAAAGTCTCCAAATTAGATGAAATTTTGGAATAAATTATAGATTAAATCTGAGAATGTATTTTTACAAATATTGCATGATTTTCTTGTGTACAGTTTTTAGTTTTGTAAAATATACTTTAAGAAAAGAACTCAAAAATTGTATTTTTCTGCATTTAAAATTTTTAACTAGTTGCTGTGTAGAAATTAATGTGTTTCATGTTACAGAAGGGAGTAAATAAAATAAAAGTCTTTATATTTTAGGAAAAGAAAAATATATAATTATAAAATCATAAGTCATATCAAATTAATTTCAAAATACAGTTTAAAATAATTTTTAATATTATAAAACATGCTGCTTATGCTAAATGACAAAAATGAACTGAAAATATAATATAAATATACATATTTTCTTGCTCTGAATATTAAAGTGGCCTAGAAACTACATTCTTACAATTACTAATCTGAAAGGCTCCTTCTAGACACCAAAAATATTTAGACCTTAAACTATGTTTTTGTAATGGAATAAGAAACTAGAATATCTTATTATAGCAGGAAACAAGAAACTCTGAATGTTTAATGAGGTCATGACAAATTACACTACATCCAACTTGTAGGAAAGAAGGACTCCCAGGAGGAAAGACTGTGACAATTGCCAAAAAACTTTGAATCATATTAACTTTTAGATATGATTTCCTTTTTCTAGGAACTATTATAGTGTTAAAGAAAAACTTAAAAGTTTCCAAGAAAAATCATCGTGATTTTTTTTAAACAAGAAGCAATCTTCTAGAATGTCTCTCCAGTAAATAAACACCATTATTGACGGACTTTTTTCTAAATTAAAACAGATTTAAAGGATATCACCTCCAGATACAATGCTGCTCCTATATTGAGCAAATTTATTATGAAGACATTTTGAGAAAAACTTGAGAAATGAGATGACTTCTAAATGATATTGAGAAATTATAGAGAATTAAGTATATGTATGTCATTTTGTCTAAAAAGAAAATGATTTTATAGTTCAGAAAATAACCATAAAATTATATAAGAAAAAATGTTAGGATATTTGTAATCACTGTGTAGTTCTTAAAGTAAGAAAACAATAATGATTCTACTGGAATCGGACCATACTTTCAGATTGTGAACTTGCCATTTTGTAGCTTTAAAGCTTCAATAATTTTACTAAATACTTCCAATTATTTTTACAATTGGTGTGGACATGATACTTTCTATTTAATCATATTGTTTTCAGGTAAAGTGATGTCAAAAATGTACTGTACTGAAAAATGTTGCCTTACCCTAACACATTAAAAGTAATATGTACTATAATCTAGTATAATTCATCAGTGTGAAGAAAAAAATTGTGTGTCATTTAAGGTTTAAAAGTACCCATTTCCTGAAAGGGCATTGAGCAGATTCTTTCTTGATCCATTTTTATATCTGTAAAGTCACAACTGAGTTTTTTGTAGATTTTTGTTGCTTTAAATTTTCTTTTTAATTGTGGTTTGCAAGTAAAGTAGAAAAAAAAAAGCCTATACCAACTAAAAGGAGGGATTTCATGTTTGCTCAATTTTTAAATTAAAAGAAATCCTTATGATAGATTCAGCTCTACAAATTAAATATGTTTTTTTATTTTAAAGAGAAAATGTAAAAATAATAAAAAACAGTTAAAACAGGCTAATAGGACAGTAACAATAATTAGTATATTGCAAATTGTTGTCTGCCTAGCAGTTATTCAGAGTACAAGATATAGACATGAAATGTCCAAACAGACCTTTCTTTTCAATGAACAAAGAGAAACTAACTATATGATTATCTTAACTATCTTTTATATATATATATATATATATATATATATATATATATATATATATGGAAAAATATATATATCCCTTTTCCCTTCATTCCTTTTCCTTTTCCCCCATAACAGCTTTCTTCCTTTTTCCCAATTAAAATACCACTAGCATACTTCACAGTACTACATAAAATTTTCCCAAAATTCATTTGGAACTAGAAGAGACCTAGAATAGCAAAAGCAGTCCTGAGCAACAAAGACAACACAGAGGCCATCACAATCCCTGACTTGAAACTATATTACAAAGCTACAAAGCATGGTGCTGGCAAAAAAAATTTAAAAAATAAGTAAATAAAAAAGACCTGAGGATCAGTGGGACAGAACAGAAGATGCAGATATAACTGCAAACACACTCAGCCACCTTATGTTTGACAAAGGAACCAAACACATCCACTAGCAGAAAGATAGTCTCTTTAGTAAATGGTGCTGGAAAAGCTAAATTTCCACATACCAAAGACCTATAATTTTTATGAAGATTAAAATTTAAGACATATTTTCTTTAGAGTTAACCAGCCTCTACACTCAGAGACCGACTTGAAGTGTTAGACTTCAAACCTCTCCAAACATTTGGCCTTCATGGGCTACACTGACCAAATAGAGATTTTCCTGGGCCACACATAAAATATGGATACAAATAAGAACATTTTCTTTATTTATAATACTTTATGATACCATCTCCAGGGTAATTATAACAAAATTAGGAGTAAAATTTGATTTATTTTGCACATCTTATCCCACAACTACTAAAGTCTATTTAAACTTATTCCAACCTATTACATTATTTTACAAAATGACACAAACCTAAGTTTGAAACATTGGTCTTTGCAGGTACACAGGTGCAGACACACTGAAATAGTAACAGTTATATTGAGTCTCAAAACTGCACAAGCACATTCAACATTGGATACACAAAATTTAGATTCAATAGCCTGTTGATGAGTTACCCCACTGCACTGCACAGTTCTCTGCACAATATAGTTACATCATAAAGCTTATGATCATGGAACCACATTGCTAGTTGTACTGCACCACAAAGGGCTCACTTTTGGATCTGTCTGCTTTAAACCACATGCTTTTCAGGCTGCAGTACTATTGGGTCCTGATCTAGATCCCTGAGGTCCCAAATGAATGTGCAGCAGAGGTTTAAATAAAATGAGATGAGTGTTATGATTTTAGGGCTCCAGGAGAGTCAAAACCCTTTACCTGAGCTTGAGACTCCAAGGGTTAAGACAAAGACTTCTTTGGATCAGCCCACTTTATAAGGTCCAAAACCAAGGGGTGGGGAAACTGAGGAAAGCACAGGCAGTGAGCAGGACCTTGGGAGTCACTTCCAGGACGTCTCCAAGTAATGAATCAAGTCAACTTAGTAGAACTGTCTTATCATGAAGACATGGTAGAAGTGAGACTGTAAGAGTAATTCCTGCAGCTGCAGTCTCTATCTACTTAACTGATGTTTGAGCCCAGTGTCTGCAGCTGTGGCCTTATCTTGCCCTTTGAGATATCTCTGGCCACTACAGGCCTCAGCTAGGACCAGTGATTCATAGAGGTTCACTTACTATGAATCAGCTCCTGTCACCAGGCAAGGGGCTGAGACCTAGGACAGACACAGATAAGCCAATTAGTTAATTTTAAATCCTGCTCAGAACCCCTTCATAGTGGTCTCCAACACAGTACTACATATAATTTCCTCTTTACTCAGTGGCCTTTGTTTTTTATTGCTAGCTATTTCTTTATGTGGCCAAATGAAGTAAGAGAAAATTAATAATGGCTACCATCACCCCTTTTTAGGTGTTTCCTCTCCTTTCACTTTACAGTAGCTATAGTACATTTTGGCTAACACTAACTTCTTTAGTCTTTTATATAGGGTGACAACACAATGTTCACTCATATAAGTCTGAAACATCTTACCCATGAGCATGATCTCAAGTTGCATCCATTTACGTACAAGAGTCTCAAAAGTATGCTTCTTTATAACTGAGTAGTTTTCCATTGTATAAAAATAAAATATCTTTTTCATCCATTCTTCAGTTAATAGGCAAGTTATACCAGTGCTTATTTCTGGGTCCTCATCTCATAGAGCATTGTCTTGACTTCTTGGACCTTCAGTCCATGAATATCCTTTCAAGTCAAATGCATTTCTTGTGTACAGAATATTGATGGATCCTATCTCCCAATCTACTTCGTCCACATTTCTTTTTATTGGTGAATTGAAGTCATCTACATTAATGGTTATGACCGGCATGTTCTGGCTCTTGTCTGCTATACTATTTCTTATTATCTTGCTTTGAAGTCCTGTATCATTTTCATTGTTTTGTTTGGTTTGGTTTGGTTTTATTCTGTTTTGTTTTGCTTGATTCTATTATGTCTGATCTTATGGGCAGCTATTTTGAAGACAACAAGATATAATATGGTGGTCATTGTTGATTTCCTATTATCTTCTTTTGAACTCCTCTATTGCTTTCATTGTTTTTTTTTATATTGACTTTATTCTGTTTCATTTTGTTTGGTTTTAGTCTCTAACATCCAAAAAAGTTAAAGAGAATGGTATTTTTTCAAACATGGTTTTATACATTCTATACGTTGATGGAATTAGAATATGTACCCTGCAGGGGATGCAGCTGACTGCAGTGAGCAGGGCTGATTAAATAGCTACAACTTGTGATTTTTCCCCTAGGAGACAGGAAGAAACGTGAACTACTCTCTGGAATTCCAACTTTTCAGAGAACTTCTCAAGATAATTTATCTTTCTTTCCTATATTCTGACCCTGAGAAGTAGCTGGGATTTTTAAAATATATTTTATTAAGACATGTATGTAGTACATAATGACCATGTTCATCACGGGAGGTACACATGTGCATAACACATCTTAATTCTTTTTAGCCTTCTTCCATTCCCTCCTGCCAAGCTATTTTCCCCTCATCATTTTCAAAAGGTCTAGCTTCATTTTTTTTTCTTTTAATTCTTTGCTTTTCTTTAAAGCCCCTTTCCCTAGCAGTTGTTATGATTTGCATTCAGATGCCCTCTAAAGGCCTCATGCAGTCATGGAGGTGAAGGCAGAGGGGCTTTTGAAGGTGAACGAATCTAGCCTTTGTGATTGACTCCTTGTCTAGTGCTGGAGTTGGCCATGTGAGGGCTGCACCTGCCTAGGGGCAGGTAGCTGACATACAGTACAAGGGAGGGAAGAAGGCATGCTTTTCCCTTTTGCTCTTTTAACCTTTTTCCCTCTTGTGGCTTGCTGCCACCATGAATGGCTGCCCCTTAGCCATCCCATCCTGCCTTGGAGCCAGTTGAATATGGCCTGAAATCTCCCAAAACTGTAAGCTAAATAAACCTTTCCTTCATTCATTTTAGGTGTTTGGCATTTTGTCCCAGCAACAAGAAAAAGTAACGAAGACAGCAGCAGAGACCAAGAATATATAGGTTAACTTACTGTCCTAGTACCAGAAAATTTGCATTACTACAGACAACAGAGAGGAGACATACAAAGTCCCAAGAAAAGAACATGTCAGATCTTTATCATGAGAAACTGTATGTACAGTCCAAAACAATCTCATCTCTAACTAAGAGTTTTGATAACTAAGGGTTTTTTACTGGGCTAATTCATGAACTCCTAAATAAATTGAGGTATATGAATTTATTGATATCAATTCAAAATAACCATCATAAATATGCTCAATGGATACAGAAAGAGATGCATGAACAGAATGAGACTATGAACGGAATACATTAAAAAAGAATTTTGAGGAAGAAAAATATAACAGCTAGTCTGAAAAATATTGAGAAATTTTACCAGCAGATTTAATCAAGCAGAAGAGTGAACGAGCAAACTCAGATATGTAACTTACAATTATTCAAACTGAGTAACAGAACTACAAAAGAACTTCAGAACACTGCAGAAAACACAGGACTATGAGGCTTCATCACTAAAATGATACATATGTTACTAAAGTTCTAGAAAATTGAATGAGACAAAGAAGATGCAAAAATTGTGTAATGAAGTAATGCCTGAAAACTTCCTAAATCTGGGAAAGGAAATAGGCAAGTAGATTCAGAAAGTCCAAGGAACTCCAATTAGAATGAATTTATATAAACATTTACTAAAATAGATTATTATCAAATAGTCAAAGTCAATTGAAAAAATCTGAAAGAAGCAAAAGAAATGAAACATTTTATGGACAAGTCAACTCATGAGAATATCAGATTTCTAGCTGGGGATTTAGCTTAGCTGTCCTCGCACTTGTCTGGTAAGTGTGAGGTCATGAGTTCAATCCCCATTACAAAAAAAAAAAAAAAAATCAGATTTCTGAGAAAAATCCTTATAAAACAGAAGAAAGTCAAGGAATGTATTTCAAGTTCTGAAAGAACAATACCTGACAACCTAGAATATGATATTCAACAAAACTACACTTCAAAAACAAGGAGACATAAACACATTATCAGATATAAACCTTAGACAATTCATTATTTTTAGATCTCCCTTTAAAGAAATTCTAGAGAGGGAATTGCTAAATCGGAAACAAAAATGCCAAACAGCAATACGAAAGCATATAAAAGTATACAGCTTATAAATAAAAGTAAATATGCAAATACAGACTACTGAAATACTGAAACAATGGGGTATAAAAGTCAAAATTTTAAAAGCCAAAAATGTAAACCATAATCATAATTATAAGACATACTGAAGATTATACAACATCAAAATGTTATTTCTGTCATCAGTAACGAAGTATGTGGGGGTATAGTAGTATTTTTGTAGGTGATTTATGGAATTGGCTTAACATTAATTGTCAAATCCATAGAAACAGAAAAAAGAACATTTGTTCTCATGAGCTGGGCAAGAGAAAAATAGGAAGTCCTTGGGTGTAGAATTTCAGCCATGCAAAATGAAAGAATATCACAGGTCTGTTTTATAATGTGTTATAATTCTATTACTGTAGTAAAATTACTGTACCATAGTCTTGAAAGGTCAAGTGGAGATTTCTCCTGGTGTTCTATGTCTAGATGCATCAAAACCTCATGTGCTTGTAGGTATGACTTTTTGGGAGTGTTTGCATTATGGGGTGTGATTTTGGGAGTGTTTGCATTATGGGGTGCGATACTTATCAGTATCACTTTAAATTCTTAAATGGTTTACTCATATGAATTTTTATCATTGAAAATATGAGCCCACCAATGAGTTTATAGCTAAATGCGATTTGGAGATGGAGGGAAGCCAGGTTAGTGGACGCAGGTCACTGGAAGCATGGCCTTGGAAAGGTCTATCTCCTTCCCTCCCTCTTTCTTCTTTTTCCGCTTCTCAGCACCCTGTCATGAACTCTTTCTCCTCTACTATAATGCCCTGCCTCGGAATCGGCCAACTATGGACTGAAATCTCTACAAAATGTGAGATAAAATAAGCTTGTCCTCTAATTTATGAGTATCAGGTATTGTGTTTAAGTGTAAAGAAAGTAAATAAGATACTTGGTGCATGTTTTATTTCATAACTGAAATCAAAAGAGCTAAGTAAAATAATTTCGCTATGATAAATTATTTTTGGTTTTTTTTTCCTCTATCTTCTATTAATTTGCAGCCCAGAACTGCACGCTTAATGCCTTTGTAATTTTTTAATTTGCTAAACCATTCATATGTGGAGATAATGATGCAAAAATAAGGTTAGTTTTCAAGAAATGATAGAGTAAATTCAATTATTACATTTTGGGAAATGGGCTCCTTATTCTATCTCTATGCAAATACTGAAAACTTTTTTTTTCTTGCCTGACCAAATGGTAGAAGACCTTTTCAAAAACTGAAATTACTATGTATCCCAATGCTTCAATAGTTGTGTTAAAGGAAATAAAATAAGAAATGAAAGAGAAGAAATATGTTCAAAAATCTGTATATATTGAGCATAATATTTTAATTTTTTCTGTGTATCATTTTAAATTCTTAAAGGGCTTAGTCATATGAATTTTTATCATTGAAAATATGAGCATTGATTTGAACTATTAGATTTTACTAGATTTTAAGTAAAGGCCTATTGAAAGGCCTACTTATCTTCTATTCCCTACCACTACTAAAGCTCAGCATCTTCAATATAACGATCCAAAATGACAAGGAACTGTTGTTATCCATCGTCAGACTGTTTCTTAGCATGGAGAACTCTCTCTGACAAAGAATACACATTTAATGTATATTTGTTAAGTGAAATAGTAAGTTTTGAACAAGAAAGAGAACCTAAAAGGAACAGCAAAAACAAATACACCTGGAACAGTTTTATCCGCATTTGAATCTTATGTTTGCTCTGAAGTGTGAGGAGTTTGTGTTTACCAATGGTCCTCCAGAATTCACCGGACAATCTCATATCAAACATTTTCCTCCTAAAAATTAAATAGAGACAAGTTTTCTTTACTTAATAGACTGAACTTAATTCTAGAACAGCATAGACACAAGCATATGCTATGGTAGGCTCTGCTGTTAACCTTGTGTTATTAAACAAATCAACATTTAAATATCTCACAGTTTTCTTGAACATCTTAACATTAGAGATTTTAATACATGGAATACTTTAATATAAATACTAACCATGCAAATATTTCAATATACAAGTCAATAACGAAGTTGTAAAATATAGGTAAGTATAATTACATGTAGATACATATATGGACAACATGAATAGGAACATAATTACGTGAATATGTTTGCAATAATTCAGTTTCAAATCTATGTGCCAATCTGTAACAACAGATAATAAATAACTAAATTTAGGCAATTTATTTCCATCTAGATTGTCTCTTTACTTTTCACAAATGTATTCAACATTGTTAAGTCATTGAAAATGCACACTTTTTATTTTTTTAATAATCTAGCATTGATATTACCTAAGTGGAATGTAGCTCATTACATACATTTATTATAAAAATTAAAATGATTGCATAATTTTGTCTAGCATCTACCAGTAAGAATTATAACCAGGCTCAAAAATCTCTGCCATAAGCTGGGGATATAGCTCAGTGGCATGGCACCTGCCTTGCAAGCATGAGGTCCTGAGTTCAATTCCTGATATAAAAAATTCTAAAAAAAAGAATATTTTTCAAGATATATGTACAAGTATGCTATGTTGGTGTGTAAACTGAACACTATGTTGTATCCATGCCTTGGTAAATCTGTTCACAATTATTTTCTGAAATGTATTTCTTCTTATCCTTAAAAATTTAGCCCAAATGCTGCTCTTCTGCAAAGATTTCTCTGACTCTCTTATTGGGCCTTTACTTTTCTTTATGCATTGCATAATGTTGTAACTATAAAGAGTGATCAAAATATGAAGCTAAGGTTAAACTTTAAAAACAATATTAAACAAAAGACACATTGCTATTAATCTCCCATCAAATACACTTTGAGGACACTTATTTCAACATTTGTTCTAATTTCTGGAGAAGTTCTGGAAGTCTTGATTCCTAACTGACTTTATGAGGTGTGATACATACATATACATCATATACATATACGTATAATATACATATACATGTACATGTACAAAAACAGGCTTCTGCCAACTGCCATCCAGTGGAAAGGTAGGCTGATAAAGACAGTAGTGGGTCTCCTTCCCCAGTATTCACCTGATGTATCACTGCACAACATCTGACTCTGCTCCTAGATTAAATGACATATCAAATAAATGGTTTGAATAGATTCTGGACATTGAAGTAGATATGACAGCACAACTAAAGATCATCAAGAAAGAAAACTTCCAGAACAGCTTCATAAAGGGGCAAGAAGAATTCAAACATGTGCAAAGCTAGAGGCAGTGTTTTGAGGAGCACAAATGATGTATCTATTAGTGCAATAATTTTTAAACTTTTAAAATTTATTTTTTGCTTTTCTTTTTAATATTGGGAATCAAACTCAGGACTTGTGTTTTCCAGGAAGGCACTTGTGCCACTGAGCTGTATCCCCGGCCCACGAATTTTAATGTTCAGTGTAATTTCCAATGACACCACATGCATCTCTCTCCCTTATTAGACTGTACTCTTTAAAGCTACCATTGAAAGACAGTCTTTAATTTTTTCAACTTGGCATGGTATTTAGCTAGTAATTAACAGGACCACTTTTGATAAATGCTTTCTCTATAAATACAATAATGAAACTTTGATATGTCAGTATCGAAATATTTTACAGAGAAGTAAATCTCAGTCTCGTAGCTGAATCTCTTGTTTGCAGACATTTGGGGAGAAAATTGTGTTACCTTTAATTCTCTTTTATATTAATGCTTAAAACATCAACCTTCTACAAACTGCATTTACTGTGAAGATTAGATGACATGTAGGTCTTCACCATTCATTCCTTATTTTCATGAAAACTATCAAAGGGATTCTTCTCAACTTAGCCAATAAATTGCAAATATTAAAGCCTGGCTAAACTTTTCCAAGAACTAAAAAGATAGCAGTGGTATCTAATATTTTCTGCAACTAAGATTATGTTTTCTGCTCTTAAGAAAATCAGTAGCCTATAACTATTTTTAAGTTTATCAAAACATTTACTGTAGTGAACAGAACCTGGAAATAGTAAATAAAAATGTCACTCCTTTCCTAGCACCACAATTTTTTTTAACTCTTCTCTAAACATCAATCATATCAGTATGGCATGGTCACCTACTAGAACTTCATGAAAATGTAGTCTTAGACCATTTGGTTTTAAGTCATAATGTGATATGCCTTGTTAATTTTTTCAAAGAAATGTATATTCTTTGGGAATCTTCAACAGATTTTGCAGACAGAGTGTCCAAAAGGATCAACGGTGAGAGGTATTGTGAAAGCTTTTCAGGATGGCCAAAACATAGAACTAGGCTGGTAACTGGGAGTATTATTATTACAATACTCCACTCCAGACAGTAAACATCTTACTTTAGTATTTGAAGCTTTCTCCTGCATTCAATTGAGCAATGGGAAACAGCATTACTGAGCTGCTGTTTTCAATGTCTTTCCCACTTGAAGGGAGAGGTGAAAGGAGATGAAAAGGGAGTTAAGATGTGTTATTTGCACAACCAACTCCCCAAGAAGAATGTGGTCATTATGTACTGCAAACTAGTACTAATAAAAGTTTTTAAGACACTATAAAAGAACTGAGAAACCAATAAGCATTAAAAAGACCACTGAAGTCCTATAGTATTCCATATTTAATAAATGAATTATATATTTTAAATTTCAAAAAAATTATTGAGTAAGGATAAAACCTAAATATTTAATATAAATAAGAACTGATTTCTCTAGGGTAAAAGTTAGGAAGTCAATCATAAAGATTTAGATTATAGGCTCATTGTATAATATGATTTAATAGTAAATTTCTTTGTTGCAAAGTTTTTTAGGCTTCATGGAATTTCAGAGAAAAATCATATGAACCTCAGGATTGCATTTGATCTAAATTAATATTTTTGTATTATGTTGTTGAGACTATGGCTGAAATAGTAGAATTGTAGATTTTTTCATTTATTTGGCAAGCCTGTGTTTCCATAATAGAGAAAAATACAGGTCCAACAGGAGTCTATAGACATTTTACAGCCTGTGTAGAATTGTGGAGAATGTATAACTCCTATCTTATAGCTTTTAATACTTGTAGCCTTCTATTATTCATAATACATCTTTCACAATTTTCCTATATGCCTTACATTCATCAGAAATTCTTGCATATATTGTGTATTCAACATATGTTTGCTATATTATTCATGAACAAATATTTTTGGGAAAAAATATTTGCAATATAAACTATATAGACTATTATAAGTAAGCTATAAAAATAAATCAATATGGAATGCATCTATATCTAAATGCATATGATTATAAATGTATTTAATAAATTATAACTACTATAAGTATTCTGACATAAATAACACTTGAGAAGTACATTTCAGAAATATCCATCAGTGATTCTGCTTTCATAAGCAATATGCAACACAATCTCCTATGTAATTTTGAATTTGTGAGGAAAGAAATATAAAAATACTGCCATATGAAAACTATGCTTATTAATTCTTTTCAGTTTACACATGATGTATGACTTGAATGTGTTAAAGTTCAGTTTGAGGTTTGTTGAGTGTTGAGTAGGCATGTTTGTGTTCATGATATTTGCATATATATTCTGTATGTAAATATGTGTTCATGTGAAGTCCATATTTTGTATTTATATTTCTATATAAATATAATATACAATTGTATTGTTTATAATATATAATTTGTATTGATATCTCCTATATCAAGATTTTCTCTTAACTTATTTGATTAGTCAGCTGTTCATTGCTGGGACATGATACCTAACAGCCACAATTTTAAAAGGAAAGAGTTAATTTGGTGCACACTTTCAGTACTTTCATAGGGTCCAATCTATGGATGACTGGCTCTAATATGAAAAGTTGCCAAGGTCTTTAGACATGTTACTATACTGACATGACGTACAATCTGAAACATGGCATAAAATCATATTGTAGACATCTGCTGTTGAGCGCTACAGGAATAAAGCTGAGATTTATTGACATAGTTCAGAGTAACACTGAATTTTCCTTTTTGAGACACAGTCTTGCTATGTAGTTCAAACTGGCACAGAACTCACTGTGTGCTCAAAGATGGCCCCAAACTTGCAGGATCTCCCTGCCTCAGCCTGGGATTAGAGGTGTACACCTCACACCCTGCCTGCCAGCAACCTCTGCGAGATCCCTACCTGCCTGTGTGAGGGATGCTGAGAAAGATGAAGAAACATTAGAAATGAATTTAGTAATGCATACAAGGAGGCTAGGAGGTCAGTGCCTCAGGATGGACACAGATGAAGACGCTCCCGCTGACCCTCTTTTATTTTTTCTAGTGGGAAATGAGGGGGAGAGGGAGGGAACATTTCCTGGAACAGTGTGGAAGTAGTGGTGGAATGAGCAAGTTTAACATCATAAAAAAAAAGTTACGATCCTTTCTCACACTGAGGTAATTGTGCCCTCTCTATATGGTCCTCAGCAGATTTCATCTCCCCTATGGGCTCCACAATCTCACTGATCATCAAGATTGCAGAGTGGCCAATATAGAGTGGAGCTACTTTTCACTCTGAACATTCCCCAGGGCAGGGGCGAACATCTTCAGACATGCTGGAGGAACAACTTATAATCTGTGGTCCCCAGAAACTGCCTGAAAGAATTTTTTAAAAGATGTAAAAGCAGTTGTGTTCATTGCAGAATGCAAAACATCCAAAGATCATCATTAGTATAAAAAATTAATTAAGGTATACACTGACATAGAAATAAGTTAGTTAATAATTGTTTAAATGGTGCTGATGTTTTATCTGCTGTGCAAATAACTGTCAAAATTTGAAATCTGATGGCATCATGAATTCTTTAAGATGATGGCAGAATTATTCATTGATATTTAGAATTTTCACCATGAAAATGGGAAGTCAAAGTAGAAATTGTTCAATATGGGTTGGAATTTTTAAAAATTGTTCATGAACCATGTGGAATCCAGACTCCTGAACCTAAGAAATTATCTGTGGATCCAATAAGAAATTATTGCTATGGGAAGAGTGAAATATAAGACACTAAAAGATTGCATATATAACATTTAATAAGGTGACTGATAAATTAATCAGAGAAATAGAAAAGACTATGATTGATTCATGAATTCAATGAAGTTCTGAAACAATACGAGATAGTATTTGAAAAAAACTCAAGCAAAGACCCTAATATAAATATAAAAGTATCTTTATGTTGCTATAATTCAGAATTGGGAGGAAATTAGTATCTCTTGATAATAAAAACAATTTAACAATATCATAAACATGAAATAACCTCTATCAACCCACTTCATAATTCAGTTGTGTACAATGTGATAACATAACATCTAATTAAAGCATAAACCAAATTTTTGTTTGTTTGTTTGTTTGTGTTTTGTGCCAGGGATCAAATTCATGACCTCATGCTTTTCTGGCAGGTGTTCGTGCCACTGAGATAACCCCTGACTCTGTTGTTGTGTTTATACTGGAAATGAACGTATGATCTTTGCACTAAGCCACATTCTTGTCCTTGTTTTCTGTTTGTTTGTTTAGTTTTATTTTTTAAATCCATTTTCTGAGATAGGATCTTACTAACTTACCAGGGATGGGTTTTACTTTGCAAGTTTCCTGTCTCAGCCTCCTAGAGTGCTGGGAGTGCAGGCAATCACTTAGATATTATTTTTTACCAGTTAAAATTTCTAAAGCTCTATGATATTATTTTTTTCAATGACAATATACTCAAACACATTTTTAATCTTCAGGTCTGTAAGAATTTATATGATAGATTACATCAATCTGAAAATGTAACCTACAAGTGTTTTGAATATGGAATACTTTGTCTTGATTTTCCTGAACCACTAACTTTATATAGAAATGAGATTTTCATTAAAGACAGAAATAACTAGGCAACTATTTCTGATAATTTTCTTCTGAACAACAGACAATTAAGTGACAATGAATGTTTAGGCATATATTAGCCTATATAATTACTTACTTATTAACCTATTTTCTGCATCACTTTATGAGACTCTTGAAGGGTAAAATTGCTATCAGTTTCTGCTACTTTCTTGAAACCATGAATACATAAATATATTTTAATGGAAATTTTTTGGAAAAGAGTGATAAAATATATTTCAGAAGTCACAATTATCTCTTTCCCATTGTGGTTGTTATCATAAGAAAATAAACTTGAAACTAGATTTATATTTTATCTAAAAACAGAAGAAATCAGATTAAAGTGTAATATTTGGACACATTAGAGTTCTAATCTGATATGGAAGTATATTAATAACCTCAGGAATACAGACTAATCCATAGGCCTTGATAAAGTAGAGAAAGCTCTGGTGTTTTCACAGCGCCTTCCCGAGTTTCATCTTTCAGCATCAGAAACACAAATCTGAGGAATTACCTGGCAAAACAGCAACATTTACATCACAAACTGTGTTTATCTTAACCCCTTAGAAAGATGTAATATCTAAATATTATCCAGAAAATTATGTGTCTTAGACTTAGGTTCTACTTCCTAAATATGCTGCTGCTATGGGCATTTGGAGATAAGATCCCTTGCTTTTATGAAACGTCATTTGTTTATCCAGAATTACAGTTTATTAGGAAAAAACGACCAGATCATCTGTCTTCTTTTCTTTGCCCTGAGGCATCCACCAAATAAAGTGAATGAAATTATCCCAGGCTATCTACTCAATATCCTTCCTCTCACCAACATTAAAATATTACATGCGTTTAAAGCTTTCAAATATCTACGCTTCATACAGAAAAATAGCTCTTCTTTATAACGAGCTTCCATTGTTCCATCGGCTAGGAGGCAAGGAATTTTAATCTTATGTTGGTTGGGCTCCCACAGTATATTTTAATCATAAGATAGAACATTTCCATTTGAATTACTACCTAGTTAAATACTCCAAAGCGTTTGTAAGAATGCAAATGAATCCTTAGGTTTTCTCACTTTACGTTTGACTCACAGATTCATAACTGATTTCTAGAGCCCTCCTGTTAGTTACACTGAGTGAGGGGGTCCAGGCCAGGTTCCTTGATTCTTGCACTCAGAAGCACTCAAAAGCAAATGGCAATTCATGAGCAAAGAATTGACTGTGGAACATGAAGGCAATGAAGAAGCAGCGAAGAGGATTAAGGTGATAGTGGATGCCCAGTGAGCAGGCATGCACCTGTGAAGAGAAAAGGGAGCGAGCACTGAGGGCATAACTGGTAGGGGTTTAAAAGGTGACCCTGGCTCTGAGACACCTCCCATGAAGGCCTTCTATTATTGACAGGGTGCTGAGTCATCTCAGCCCTGTCTATTGCACATGTCCTTTCCCAACATGCTTTCTGTTTTAGTTATATGTGTAAGGTGCAAGTCACATACATGAACCTTCAGTAAGCTCCCGTGAAGCAATGTCACTGCAGCTCTTGCAGGCAGGTCTGGTGCACATGTGCCCTGCTTTGCAATTTCAGAAACTTCCAGGGCAGGTTTGGTTGTCTTGGCTTTTCTTGTTTCTGCTTCAAGGTAATGTAAGACAAGGGTTAGGGGTTTAACCCTGGGCCATGACCCAGGCTTGGTTGAGTGAGGGCTACGGATCAGCAGTGAGTGCAGGGTAAGAGCTCCACAGCCCCAGTTGTACCTTCTGTATTACAGTGTGGCCAGTCACCATTTGAATGGCATTTATGCGGCAATGTCATGAGGCTCCAAAACTGTAAAGGAGGAAGTTGAACTTGCAAACAAAGATTAGCTCAATAGAATACAAACTCTTCTGTGGATAAATGGTCATAATTTTACTAAGGTTATATTATTTGCTTAATTTTAAAAGAAAAAAATCGGTCAAGAAAAAAATGCTTTTAGACTCCTATTAAGGTTTATGAAGTGCCAGGTAGTATATCTGACCCTCTTGTGTGCAGGTTTTCAGCAAAATGAGTGCTTGCTTGCACAAGTGTTCTGTGTGTACCTAGAGCCTCTCCTCTCTTTATATCCCATTTCCAGTACAAATGGGCAATTATACTCTGCTACACAAAAAAGTTTAATCTATCAAAATGTTTTTGAAACTTCTCCCTTCTTAGAAAATATAATGCCTGCTTTTGTAGGATTTCTGCCAAATCCTTCATCTCTATATAAAATGTTTTCCCTTAGTAAGTTGTACTTTAAACTAAACCCAGAGATGAAAAAATAAATTCAGATTACAGTGCTTCCTCTAATAGGTATATGGATAGGGCCTCCTGTGAAAACTTGGTGCACTAGCTCAGTGCTTGAGACATTAGTGCTCTGTGGTGGTGGAATCTCATTGCTTGTCGGCCTGTGTGCATGTGTGCGGACATGGGCTCACCCAACTATACCCGACAAGCAACCCACAGCTATGGGGCCTACCCCACTCAGCCTGGGCAGGGCAACTCCCAGCAAAGCAATCAGTCCTATGGACAGCAGAATTACCGTGGTTATATAGCCAGTCAACAGACACTTCAGGCTATGGCCAGAGCAGCTATGGTTCTCCTGAAAGACAGGCTCAGAACATAGGCTTTGGCACTCAGTCAGCCTCACAGGGTTATGGCTCCACTGTTAGCTATGGCACCAGCCAGAGTTCCCAGTCATCTTATGGGCAGCTGTCCTTTTATCTTGGCTATGGTCAGCAGTCAGCTCCCAGCAGCACCTCGGTAGTTATGGTGGCAGCTATGGGGAAGCAAACAGGACCATGGGGGCCGAGGCAGGGGTGGTGGCTGTGGTTAAAACCACAGCAGTGATAGCTATGAATCCAGAAGCCACGGAAATGACTGTGGAAGCAGAGATTCCCCAGGAAGAAAAAGGAGAATCTAGACTTACCCAAAGTGTGTGAAATGTTTTATACTCATTGACTTGTGTTACAAAAAAAGGAAAGAAAGAAAAAGAAAGAAAGAAAGAAAGAAGAAAGAAGAAAGAAAGAAAAAAAGAAAGAAGAGAAAGAGGTTCAAGGCCTGTCAGTGAGAGGCATGAACAGCTTTAATAGGAAGAGTTTTAAAAGAGACTTGAGTCCAGATCCTAAAGAGAGAGATGCCTTGTGACCATGAGTTGGGTATACTGTGTGGATTTCTGGCTGGGAACCTGTGGGAAGAGAGGACTTAAGTGACAGGAGACGGCCCTTCCTGCAGGTGGCGGGTAGGCCCACCGGAAAGGTCATCATACAGGAAAAGGGTAGGCCACTCCTAGGTGGAATAGTAGAGATCCATTCCATAGTTGAGAAGCACATACATGGATGGAAAGCTTGGGCATAGATGTAGATATTTTTAAGAAGTTTAGGGGGAGAAAAGTTTTTGAGTGAGTTTCTAGAAGAGAAAGACTGCAATAAATTTATGAGCTAAAACTACAGTTTTTCTTTAGAGTTTTAAAATCATGACTTTCCCTATCTTCCTTTTGCCAGTATTTATCTATTTTATTCTAGTACAAGTAGCACATTCGGGGGCCCAAGGTCATTCCTCAGCAGTCTATCTGACCTCGGTGCATCAAGCATGCTTCCCTCACCCAAAGAGAAGCAGTAATAAAATATAGAATACCTCGAAATTTTCTAAACTCCAGGCCACAGCACGTGAATGCTAGATCCCATGGCTATGATCAATAGTAACCTTTTCCCCACTTGAATTTAATTGGTAGTTCATACAGGGGGACAGCATTTCATGCATCTGATTAAAACAGAAGGACCTGGGAGAGAAGCATGCACACTGAATGCCCCCCGACGGGACTCAGCGCCCTGTCAGTTTTTTCTGCCAGTCATATACGGAGAGACCCAGTGAGAGGCATCCCGGCGGGGTGCACATTTTTAAATCTGAAGGCTTGAATTATCTTCTTTCTTCCTATTCTCCCACCATCCCCCCATCACTTTTTTATTCTTATTCATACCACATTTTTGTTTCTGCTAGAACAAACCCACCCTCTCTGACAACACCTTCCCCATTAACTTTAACAAATGCATTATTTTTTCTTTTACCATGGGATGTATTCTTGCAATTCTTTGCTTCACATGTACAACAATCTGGAATCTATCTCTTGGATCCAACTCATGCCATATCATTCTTGGTCAGCCCAATAGGTCAGGAAACAATAACCGGAAGAGACAGCCCAGCCAAGAAAGAAACCAAGTCCCTTTTGGAGAGAGATTTTCTTCTCTTTTTCTTTCTACAAGTGACAGAGAATACTTTTTGTGAGCATAAGACAGCTTATCACCAGCAATATTGTTCACCACAGTAGACAAGTCTCCAGCTGTGGGGCAAGGAGCTTTAACCTTCAGCTGGGGTAGAAGGGCCACCATGCAGCCACTGGGGTTTATTTGTTTGCATGTGTTAATCTTGGTCCTTTCAGCCAGGGGACTCCTTTCCAGTGGCTGGCAATCCCTGTGTCTCTTTGGGGCTGGAGCTGAGCTGACCCAAGTCAAGGAGCCTGACAAATGTCACAGCTTGTACAAGCCTTCAGATCTCAGACTTGCTGACATGGAGAGACCTCACTCCAACCCAAGGTCACCACACCAGTTCACAGTGAGTCATGATGCCTTGACCAGGAGAGGATTCCCCAGACTCTTTCTTTGATCTTTCTCTTGGGACAAAGATGTATGCACTTGGTGTATTTGATGCTGTGGCTTCATTTTTGGGGCACTAGCAGGAGTATGCCTGCACTGTATGGATTTCAGTGGCCACTTGGTGGGAAAGTGTGTCTCTTGCTCTTGCCAGTTTATGCTTGTTGTTTGTGGTGGCCAAGAACTGTGGCCCCGCCATGCCACCCTGCCTTGGAGCCCACTGAGCACGGACAGAAACCTCCAGGAACTGTAAGAAATAAACCTTTCTTTCTCTAATTTTGGGCATCAGGTATTTTGTCTCAACAATGAGTGAAAAGTAACTAAGGTAGATGGCATGGTACCTATTTCAAGGATAGGAAGATATACATGGTGGCCATTTTGGATTTACTATTATTTTGAAATCCTTTATTACGTTCATTTTACTGGTTCTATTCTGCTTTGTTTTGTTTGATTTTTACTGTGTCTGAAGGTATCTTCAGCTATTTTGAAGACAAGAAGAGGCATTATAGTAACCATGTTGATTTCCTATTGTTTTGAAGCCCTGTGTCACTTGCACTGGTTTGTTTGGATTGGCTTTGTTCTGTTTTGCTTTGCTCAGTTTTATTCTCGTTAAAATAAAAATAAATAAATAAAGTGCATGGATTCATGGAGTGGTGGTGAGATGGCTGCCCCAGCCCTTCACATCTGTCATTCTGCCGGGTCCTAGAGCCTGTCCATAGATATCTCTTCCTGGATTTACTTCTCTAATAGTACTTGTTATGGATGAAAAGCTGGTGGTCAATTTACCACCAGCTGGATTATAGCAGCATGGTGCTGAGTGTAGATGTCTCACCTGAGGAAAGTCGCCAGCATAAATAGGGACATGGAGAAAGAAAAGCTATGTGTTGAGGCATTGAGGCGTTGTGGGTTCTCCTACGAGTTGCTGTTTGAGCCGTTGGTTCCCCTGGAGGAGCTCTGGCCCTCACATCGAGCATCGCTTCCTGGCTCCAGAGAGGAAGACGTGTGCCCTGTGGTCTCCAGGATGAACTCGTCACGCTGGCTTCCTGGCATTTACTCAACATGTGCTTGTCGCCCGAGGAGCTCGGGGCCTCCGTGTCGCTAAGGAGGGCTGTAGTGCTTTTCAGGACAGCCCTGGACTTTGTTGTGAGAGTGACTTCTCAGCTCCAGCATAGATCCCTCAATTTACCAGCACAGCTCCTTCACCCTGCTGGCATAGACTTTCTAGCTTCCACTGCTGACCTGTGGGCCTTCCCAACACGGATCCATAAAAGAGACTGGTGTGAGTCCTTCCTGTGGGCTCTAGACCTCCAGGTGGACTCGTGGGAGGCATTGTCTTGAGCTCTAGGTCTTCATCTGGACTCATGTGGGCCATTGCTTTGGGATTCAGGCCCTTGGCTAAATATTCTATCTCTTTGGTGTTGTGGGTAGATTTCCTGCATTTTCTTGTGTTAACTCTGGGTCACCATCATTAAACAATATTATAAACTCAGTGTCCTGATTCTAATTGTTTTCTGTACAACCCCTGACTACAATAGTACTCCTCTTCCTCTTTCATTCCTGCTTGGTTTCGGTATTATCACACAGCCTAGGCCTCTGTCTAGATCATGTCTCTGTCTAGAAAGATGTATAACCTATGATTGCTAACTGAATTTTCACTGTGAAGTTTTTACTTGCATGACTTTTCATTGTGGAGTTTTCATTTGTCATAAAGCTTGTCTCCTTTTTTGTTATGAGCCAGGAAAAATACAGGAAAATCAGGAGCCGAGGAAGGAGCAGTGGAGATATGAAACTTCTATACAAGGGCTCAGATTTTAAAATCAGGTCCTTCTCAGACTGTTACTGGCAATGGATGCTAAATAACTATTTTTCCCCCTGGAGACATGGGCTATCCTCTGTGCTTCGACTGCCACCTACTGGCTGATGGTGGGACATGACTGAGGGCCATTTGTTAAATCACTTAACCTGTCACTCAGGGGTCCCAAGAGGCACACCTGAGAGAAGATTATCAGGTCTTTATTGGGGCTCCCAGTGGAAAAGTGTTTACCATCTCTCTTTAGACAGGCGTGCTGTGACATTAAGTGGATTTATAACTGGCTGGAGGCTTTCAACCAGAAGGATATCCCAGTTCTGTACCACCTGACCAGCAGATAGGCTGTGGCTATAGAAGGAGGTCCAAAGGTCCAAAAGGAAGTAGCACTGGTGCCCAAAGGAGGCCAAAATAAAGGTAAATTATCTTAGAATAATTTTTATTAGTCAATCAGCTCAAGATACTAGGAGAAATCTCCAGAAACTCCAATAAGACCTGTAAACTGAAAGAAATCAATTAGTTGATGTGGTTTACTGATTTTTAACAACTATGATGCAGTAAAGGGATAAATTGGAACAGAACAAGTAAAAAATACAGCCTAAAGTCATGCCTTTGCTAAGGGATGGGGCTCATGATTTAGTCTGCAGCACCAAGGAGAATCAAGGTCATTCAGAGTGAAGGAAACCAGAAGGCTTCGAGTGCCAGCAGTCAGGACTGTGGGCCCAAAGCCATGGAGTTCATACGGGCCTGTCAGAACATGGAGAAGGATCCTTGGCATTTGAGGAGGGACTGCTCTCATTCTCTGAAGAGGGTGAAGTCATCAGTCACCATGATCACCAGGGAAGAATGCCCAGGCACTGAATGCTGGTACCCAAGGTGGCGTCCATGGCTTCCACAGGTAAATATCCCTATCACCTTGCAGAAGCCTCAGATGACTCTAGATGTAATAGGCAAACTATTTTTTTTTCAATACTGGGGTGTCTTACTAAGTTTTAATCTATTGGAGTGAATTATCATCCCATTCTTAAGTTGTGTGCTTTAAAGGAGTCAACCAGGCAAATTTACATCCCTTATTCAGAACTGGCAGTTAAAGATTTCCTTCTCCAAACTGTTTTCACAGTGCTACTGAAATGCCTCATACCTTTAACTAGAAGAGATGTATTCTACCAGCTCAGGACCACTTGTCATTCAAACCTTTGCCAACCTAAGTCCTAGGTCCTAGAAACCTGGACAAACTAAACCCTCTTGACTAAATTTCTCTACTAGAAGTTGGGCCTCCAGCCTTGTATCATGGCACTCTGGGGAGGACACTCAAAGGCCACTACAGTAGCCATTCAGCTTAAGACCCCTAAGCAATAATCAATATTAATCCCTAATCAATATAGTCACAAAAGTCAGTATCAACTTAAGAAAAAGGCAAAAAAAAGAAAAAGGCTAGGCAGGGGCTGTACCCCATTGTTGGTAAAGTTTTGGCTATACAGTTGCTGCTTTCATGCCATTTCTAACTCAACCTAGCAGTTTTACTAATGGTTAAACCATCAGGAGAATACAGCCTAGCATAATATCTCAAAGCTATCAGTGAGGCCGTGGGACCTATTCACCTTTTAGCAGCAGCTCATACACCCTCCAAGCACAGATCCCAGCGGACATCACTTGGCTCTCCAGCCGTGATGGTGCCTAGATCCCAATAATAGTTTGCCTTTGAGTGACAAGCTCCTGAACAGGACTTCTACAGCAGTATGCTTGGACTATCTTACCTCAGGGTTTTAAAGATAACCTCCATCTCTTTATGTAGGCTTCAGCTCAAGAACTAAGAGACTTAAAATCTAAAAAAAGGAGGACTGTGACAGTATGTAAATGACCTCCTGATTTGTAACCCCAGCAAGGAATTATCTGGTACAAACACCATTAAGATTCTCAATTTTCAAGCCAAAAAAAAAAGAATCACACAATGTTCCAACATAAGGCCCAGATTTTTCAACAAAAAGTGATCTATCTGGGGTGTGAGGAAAAAAGCAAGTGTTCTCAAGAAGAGGGGAAATCTGTCAGTTGGGTCCTCCAGAGCCTAACAGCTGCTGTGGAGCTTTATGGGAATGATAGGCTTCTGCCACATCTGCACACCCCATTTTGGAGTAACAGCCAAACCTTTATGTGAGACAGTTTGAAGACTAGAAACTGAACCCTTGAAATGGAACATTGTCACCCAAGGGGATCCCATACTTCTTCCAGGAGGCACTCATGCTCGTCTTTTTCTTGTTTTGTGACTGAAAAATGAGGCAGCCACTTCTACGCTAACACAGCATCCAGGCCAGGAAAACCAAACAGCTGCCTGCTTTTCCAAACAACTAGATGAGGTAACAAGGGGCTGGACTCGCTGTCAATAATCAATAACCACTGTGGCACTCTTAGTTCAGCAAGCTCTGAAGATAGCACTGAGACAAAAGCTCTCAGCTTTGACTTCACGCTAGGTTAAGGGTCTGTTAAAGCTCAGGATTAATTCGTGCATGACTGAAGAAAGCATGGCTAAATATCAGGCCATCGTTTTGGAAACCCAGCTATCTGTCTTCAGTCCTGGAAAAGCCTAAGCCCGGTTATCCTCCTTGCTACTAACCAACAGGTAGAACATGAATGTGAGCAAATCATTGCCCAGAATTGCACCAGTCACCCAAATCGGAAGGACCAGCCACGGATGGAGCACCTAGCACATGGTTCGCGGAGGGCAGCGGTTTTGTAAAGAACACTGTTAGCAAGGTGGGTTATGCTTTTAACGGGAAGACTCCCTCTTGGGACCTCAGTCCAAAAGCCAGAATGTTTGCCCTCACTTGGGCTTTTCAACCTGCCCAGGGCAAAGAGGTCAATATACATGCTGACTTCATGTCTACATTTCTGGTTCTACACGAGCACACAGTTACCTAGAGAGAAACAGGCCTTTTGACTAGTCATCAGTCATCAATAAAACATGGACCAGAGATCCTTCATCTCTTTGAGGCAACAAATCTCTCAACTGCAGTAGCAGTCTAGCCATCCCTTGGCAGGAACATCAGGGCACCTTCAGCCTGTCTCCCAGGTTAATTCTAAGACAGACTCAGCTACCAAGAAGGCTGTTCTCTAAAATAATCCCAGTGTGTCAGAGGCTCTTTAAGTTATCCCATTTCAGGATTTTTACTTAGAGCCAGGGTGTTGTGCAATGGAGCTTAAAATGATTGGTGATTGGTCCCACATGGAAGGCTGGCACCTCTCTTCAGCAGGAAGTAGCCATGAAAGAAGAACATTCCACTTTCTGTACCCCTTAAAGATCTGAGGGGAACCAGGTTTTTCAGGGAAATAGTACAGGTAGTACTTCTGGGACAATGGGGTCCATCCCTCCATCCATCTGAATTTTCACAACACTCTCGCTTCCACTGTCCTAAAAGAAGCAGAAATAAGACTAACAAACACTCAGGAAATCTTTGAAGTTCCAAGCTCAAGCACATGCATGTCAGACCCCGTGGTAACCTAGAGTAACCTTCTTTCCACTTGAATTTCATTAATGGGTCACACCTAGGGACCACATGACATGCAGATAATTAAAATGGGGTGAACTGTGAGAAAGTCACACTCCCTGGATGCCCCTGAGATGACTCTGACCCTGTCAATTATTTCCATCAATCATAACCAAGAAGAAGCAACAAGAAAGAACCAAAAAGCATTTCTAAATGCAGAAGCCTGGCGTGTCTTCTTCCTTCCCGCTCCTTTGCCATCCCAGAGTTTTCTTTTTCATGCCACCCTTTGCTGGTGGGACACACACTACGAAGCACACTTTTCGCATTAACTTTAAAAAATGCGCTGCTTTCTCTTTTATGATTAGAGGTATTCTTGTCACTTTTTGCCCTGACATGCACAGCAATCTGGAATCTGTCTCCCTAATCCAACACACATTATACCACTACCTCACTACTATTATGTACTTGAATCTTTGAGGAGCTATAATAGAATATTTTAAAGGTTTGATGTGTTAACAGAACTTTCTGACTGAAACTCATTAGTGAGGAGGTAGCTAGAAGATAAACATGTCAAGGCTTATGTATTTTGATTTTCGTTTCATGTTAAACTGTAAATGTACATATGAGAACTTGATAGTGGAAAAGGAAATCAAAATGAAAATGGTCACCTGAGGGAATTGATAATGATTTTTAACACACTTAACACACAGCACATGAAAATAACTAAACAAAATACAGAAAATGAAGTTCATAAACAGTTTGGGTTCAGCACATAAAAAATTTGATGCCAAGACATAAATATTAAAATTTTACCTGCTGTTAACAAGCGTTTTGTGAAAGATTTTGCAAAATGATACTTGTGTTCTGCAAACAAATTCTGAAGCTAATCTATTAACTATTATTTAACAAATATAATTTTTTTAAATTGAACAGCAAATGATAAATGCTAAAATTCATTCTTTATATATTGCTGCTTTGAAAAATACATCTTACATATATTCAGTAAGATTCTTTTCTGCCATGTACTAACATGGGAAATCTTTAATAGCTGCTGGCAGAGTAATCACTAACAAAAGGCAGGCGTCCATAAAATGCATGTCTTTTTTGATTTCCCTGAGTCTCTGGTAGGTGGTAATTTCATATTATTTCTCAGAAAAACCTGCTAAAAGTGTTTATGAACTTGCCATATGGTATTTAAAACCTCAAGTCAAAGGGTGATGGTAATTGTATAGACAGAACCAATACCTGCTGGTTAATGTTGTTCTCCATTCTGAGACCATGGAGATTTCTTTGTGTGCCAAAAATTGAAGCCAAAGTATCTTAATATTTGACTCAGGCTATACGTCTACTCAACTGTAGAAACCAAAAGTTGCATAAAAGCCTGTAGTTGTTTTTTCCTCACATAAGAAATGCACACTGAAATATATTTTTCCCAAATCTAATCCATACTAGAATGCTTCCGAGTTAATTTACGTGGAGCAATGTATATTCATGTGCCTCATTATCTTCACTGATTATTTGCAGGTGTCAATGAATGAGAAACCAGGGAATTGGTCCATTTGGCTTAGAATAAATATTGAAATGACTTGTAAAAGTTATCATAAATGTGCCACATAATTTTTAAAAAGGAAATTATAAATATTTGTGTAATTCCCTTAAATTCTCTCTATACAACAAAGATTATATGTGCAAAAACTACAGAACCTGTTTTCATCATTGGATAAAAGAAATCTGCAATGGAAGACAGTATAAGATTATGGGATTCACTTTCTTCCCTCATGAATAGAAAATACATTTACATTATGTCATATGAAATTATTGAACAGCTGCTTGGAAAGAGAGAAAAACAAGAACACTAGCCTGCCAATGAGATGCAGTGCCGACATGAGATTAGATGCATAGAATAAATAAAAATGGCATTCAGCAAAGGTGATAAGCAATCAAGTAAAGACCAAAGTGAGATGCTCTGACCTTATATTTAGCATCCGTGCCAAATTAGCATAGCTGTGCAGTGTACTAGAAAATTAAGTGGAAAAAAGAACAAAGTAAGTGTAAAATCAAAGCAGAAGTTGAACATGTTTGGAATATCTAAAATAATTATGCTCTATTTCATATCCAGAGGGCTATACTATGGTCAGCTCATTTTTATTCCCACAGGGAGCCACAGGTTCAAAAGAAAATACTCTGAGCTTGACCTGTACTAATTAAACAGAAGCAGTTTACTCTCCCTGGGTCTTAGCCTAGATGAGCCTGAGTGGTCTCAGGGTAAAGAGGTGAAACAAAGAGAGAGAAACAAAGACCCTTAGATTCATTCTTTATGCTATCTTCATTTTCTTTTCTGCTCCGCCACAGTTCATTAACTCAGCAAGTTTCATTTCCACATACCACAAGAGACCAGTGTGCCCAGTTCAACATGCATGGACTCTTGTGATTTTCCAGATAACTGCCAAGATAGAAAAACAGCGAGATAAATCAGTCTTCTGCACTCTATTACTTGACTAGGATGCTAATCATTTCTTAAGAGCATATAAATGAAATTGCTGCATACCCTGAAGCTTTCTGGAGTAAGTTATTTGAGCAGAAGTAATTGATTCCGAGAGAAGCAAGGAGCGAAATTCATTCAATTTGTCATTTAGTCTCAACTTTAAATCAAAGCTATCTAGACAGGTGAAAAGAAGATCAACATCCCTTTTCTCATCAAATATTAGATCCCACATGCACATCTGTTCACAGATTAAAAGAACCAATGGCTATCCTTCTATTGCCCACACAGAGAAAGATGTGTTAGAAAGTCCTCATCAGACTGCCACCGGTTTTTATTGCAGCTGGTTTCTATAAAAAAAAAAAAATCCATAATGACTTATCTTTCCCAGAGTCCTAATATACAGTGAAGTTCTCAAGGAGCTACCTACTGAGACAGCATAAACTTGTTCTGTCTAGCTGTTTAATTTTTTTAAGAAAAAGATTGGCTAATTGCAGCCAATGATTCTCAGTGAGAGTCATAGGAAGGGTTTACATCTAGAAAGCTCAGACTAACGTACTGAAGCCCAGTTTGCAAGGGATCTTCAGTAGCATCCAGTTCTCCATAGCCTTCAGTTTTATTCATGCTGCTGTTGCTTCTTTACATGAATTTCAAGTGAGTTTGAAAGTGAAAAAGGCAGAGATTGTCTCCATATTCCAACCACGTTTATTTTGTAAAAAACAGTGTAATTGTCATGACTAGGAAATACTGTAGAACTGAATGCCTTTGTTTTCCTATATCTTTTATAAAAGGGCATATTTCTTTTCAGAACTTCATCTTTTATTATGTGGACAAAAGTTTATTTCTTACCATATGAATATGAATTTTAGAAAATCATACCTGCTAATGAATCCTAATTGTCCAACAGTCCTTTTTAGTAAGTGAATCCTTTCTGTAGTTCCATGGACCCCTGATGATGGAAATGATGCTAGATTGGGTCACCATCTTTTGTGTTTGGGAAAACACTAAATGGATCAGCAGGACCCCATATCCCCATCCCTGCCTTGGCCCTGAAAGATTCTCTCTAGGTAGCTGGTAATAATGTCTCTCCTGTATTTGGACTAGAGAACACAAAGATAAGCAGACAATAGAAAGAGAATGAATCAAGAAAGAAGAAAAGGGCAAAATAGAGTCTGAAAAAGTAAGTAGCAGTTAGAAAGCAGAGATGGGAAGAGCAATTTTTGATTCTGTCCTGAGTTTTACTGATACTTGCTATATTTGGGACAAGCAATAAAACTGTATAATAAACCTTCTTTTGTTTTTTTAATAACATAACCAGTAAAAGTATTTTCTTTCATGAGCAAAACATCAGTAAGTCAGAAATTGACCAATAAGTCAGAAATTGAAAATACTCTTACTTCATTTTGAAGTGATTGCCCTTTGCCAAGCACTCCAGAGTATCCCAGCTTAAATTTGAGAGCAGCAAGAGGGCATTTAAAGCCTTAAGAGTACTTCACCTCTGTGTTACAAGTTTATGTGCACTGAATTACAGAATTTTAAATGTATCAGTAATTGGTTCAATCAGTCAAAAATGTACTAAACAAATCTTAGATCAAGGAAGTGTATTGGTGTGAAAAATCATGAAAATAAGTGATAGACTATTAAGAGTCAGATGGAGGAGAAATACATATAAAGAAATAGCTACAAGCAGAGATTGCAGGATGGCCGACTGAGTCGCAGCATGGTAAGAGAGCCTCTCTGAGGAAAAAATAAATAAAAACAACTCAGACGCTGGAATCTTGCAACATGGAGAAAGCCAGACAAAAGGAGAGGAATTCTCACAACCCAGGAAGAAACTGAGGAAAAAGAAAAAGAAAAAAGAAAGAAGAAAAAGAAGCATAGACAGAAGGCTGGAGCTGGGCAAGCCCCGATTGCTGTACCAGCCTGTCTTAAGGTCAGGTGACTCAGGATCAAGCTGAGATCATGGCCCTGCCGAAAGCGGGGGTTGGTGAGCTCCAGACCCTCCGCTGGAGGAGGCGCTGCGGCAGGGAGTGAAAACAGCCAGTCAAGCTGCACGAACTTTGGTGAGTGATGGGTACTGGAATCCCCAAACCGGGAGGACTGGCTGGGCCACATTTTGGAGTTGGGCAGGGCCAGCCTGAATCAAAACCAGAGGCAGCTTCTGCTGATGACTCCTAGTCCAAAGCAGATTGGTGGGATCCGCTCGGGCAGGGCCACGCCCCTGGTTGAAACCCAATAGCCAGGGGCGAGGCTTTTCTAGGCCAGTAGCATCCCCAGGGAACACACAAACTTGTTGAAGCATAAATTGGTTGACTGGAGTAGGGGGAGGAGCCAGCTCTCAGCGTGCAACTCGCAGATCCGCAGCGGACTGGGGGGCGGTACTTCCCTAGCAAGTGTGCTGCAGAAAAACTGTAAGCAAAATGAAAGACCCAGAGACCTCCACCACCCACCCATCTGAAGGGGGCAGAAAACATGACCAGACAGAGAAACAGCAAAAGGTCTCTAACTGCGGAACCAGGGAAATTGAGTCCAACCGAGGTGAATGCAGAGGAGGTTTAGAGCAGCAAACCTGTAATGTCAGAGACAGCCTCATCAGAAATAAAGAAAAACATCCGTGACCTCATTGTCAAATTTAAATCTGAAATTCTAACTCAGGTGAAGCAAGATATAAGAAGATTAATAAAAGAAGTCCTGGGTAATTGTCAAGTAGGCACAAATGAAAGAATAGAGGAACCCAGAGAAAGGAGAGAAGAAGCCTTTGATGAAGAATATAAATAAAATCTAGAATATATGAAACAGATCCAAAGAGAATATCAGGAAATTAAAAACTCCATTGAAAGCTGGCAAAACCTTTTAACAGAAACTAAAGACAAACTTTCAAAACTTGAACATAGATTTGCAAAGTATGATCGTGAAAGGAAGGATCTCTTAAAAATAACAAGGAACCAGGAAGCAATGATACAAAGGCTGGAAGATGACAAGAGGATTTATAACCTAAGCATAAAATATGTGAATGAAGAGGCAGCAACAAATACAAATGAAATAAAAAGTCTATTCACAGAAATAATTAAGGAAAACTTCCCAAACATAGGTAAAGGAAGTGAAGTTCAGGTAAATGAGGCATATAGAACTCCAGCCAGCTACAACCCAAACAGATCTACACCCAGACATATAATAAGCAGGATCCCAGAAATCCATCACAAGAACAGAATATTAAAAGTGGTCAGAGAAAAGAAACAGACTACCTACCTATAAAGGAAAACTCATCAAAAACACAGCAGACTTCTCAATGCAAACTATCAAATCAAGAAAAGCTTGGAGTGAAATATTCCAAGCCCTGAAAGAAAATAACCTCCAGCCCAGAATGATGTACCCTGCAAAACTGTCTCTCAAAATTAATGGAGAGACAAGATACTTCCACGACAAAGAGGAACTGGGGGAGTTTGTGACCACCAATCCAACCCTGCAAAGAATACTGAAGGACATTCTAGAGAGAGCGAAGGAAATCACCAGGGTTCCAGGAATAATGGCAGAAAGGCCTCAAAGAAAGGGGCAGACAGTGGAACGAAGGAGAAAAGTAAACAAATAACAACAGAGAAATAACATGGCAGGGATAAGGCAGAGAAAATTGGTTATATCACTGTTTTATCTTGACTGATTTTATTTGAATCTGGTATGCTTGAGAGTGTCCAGTCTGAGAGTAGGGACAACTACTCTGAAGATGACAGGACTCAATACAATACCCATTCTGGTTTGACTGTTAACTGCCTTTGAAGTCCTATAATGTCTTCAATGTTTAGATTTTATTAATAGTGTAAAGCAATGCTAAGTTTATATTATATTTGACGATATAGACAATTTTATTGAAAATAACAAGAGACATCATAGGGACTACCATAGATCATTTAGTGTTGTGTTTTTGTATGTTCTTTTCATTTTGTGTTTCTCTAGGAATTTGTATTGCTGACTTGTTTTGATTTGTTTCTCCCTCTAATACAGAAAGGCTAGGTACATGTGTAGAGACTTACACATGTGTAAAACTTCTAAGTAGTTTATGAGAATGGATTATAGTTATTATAAAGTTAAAAAAAGGAAAAGAGAGTATTCTAAAGGATATAACTGCATGTATGTTTGAGTGTGTGGAATTAATAACCACGTTGCTAAAGTTTTAGTTGGATGGATGAGCAAAACTGACTGCAGTCTCACTGTTTGGATGTCCACTTTGTGGACTTTTGTAACTGGAACAACTGCATCTAAGAGCAAAGTATGTAATTATCAACTAGTGATTTCTTACTGGTTACTACTTTTGTTTTGTTTTGTTTTTGAGATTTTGCATTGTTTCTACCCTCTTTCTGTTTCAAATTTTTTTCTTTAAATAAAACAATTTTTTTAAAAAAAAGCAAAAGGAGGAAAAGAAAGTGCTCTAAAATAGATAACTGTATGTATACTTAAGTGTGTAGGATTGATACTCATTTTACTAAGTTTTTGTTGGATCGGTGAACAGAACTGTTTGCAGCCTCACTGTTTGAATGTCCACTTTGTATGCTTTAATTTTGTAACTTGAACAACTATATCCAAGAAGATAATATGTAATGTATCAAATAGTGATTTCTTACTGTTTATTTTTTTTTGAAATTCTGTATTGTTTCTACCCTTTTTTCTGTTTTGCTTCCCCCCTCTTTAAATAAAAAAAAGAAAAAAGAAAGAAATAGCTACAATGCAGTGATATATTTGAAAATAGAGATATGTGTTAAGTTGTAGTGTATATTCAAGAAGTCATTGTAGATGTCATGGAGAGGGAATCTGAGAAGAGAGAAAGCAACTTCTATTAACATAGGAAAATTTCATACAGTACATCATTTGATATCTAATAGTCTTTCTGCAGCAAACTAAAGGCTAACTGGAGAGTGGTTTCTGTTTATTTTGCATGTGATCACAGAACTAACATGGCATATCCTCTCATTTTTAGCCAACTATTTGGTGCTCCAAATCAGAAAGATTAAAGTAATATTGAGCTCTAACAGGAGTTTGTAATAATGTCTCACTTACAACCATTTTATATTTATAATCTATACAGATCTGAGAAGAAATTTTGTGCAATATTTTCTGATCAATAAAAGAATATACACCATTCTAACTACTTCCACTTCTACCATTTTAACTTACCTACTATCATTCCTCTTATAAAACGTGTCTCCAGACTTCTGGACTTGCCTTTCCTTAATATATTCCCCATACAACAACAGTGTGGTCTCATTACCACATAAGTCAAACTGTGCCACCACCTCTCAAAATCATTCAATGGTTTCCTCTCACAGAAGCAAAATCTCCAGCTTTTTTTTTTTTTTGTACCAGGGATAGAACTCACAACCTTGCACTTCTAAGGCAGGTGCTTAAGCCACTGAGCTAAATCCCCAGCCCAGAAATCTCCATCTTTGCAGTGACCCCATGAACAGGCAGCTGTTTCTTTTTGACCCCTTTGATCACTTTTTAGTTGTTTACCTATACCAGTTTGTTATTTAAACATGTCCATCTAAAGGACAGTCCTGTTTCCCTCCCTGGAATGTTATTCCTCAGATGTCCAAAGAACTCAGTCTCATTTTTAAATATTGCCTAACATTCCCCGTTAGGACTTCTCGTGCCATCCTATCCAAAATCTCTACTCTTCCAGACAGTTACACTCTCCCTTATCTATTTTAACTTTATCACTTAACCATGTGCTGCTTATTTGAATACTTCTGATTTCCTGTAGTAGAATGTATCTCTGAGGGCAGGAGTGTTTGACTCTTTTCACTGTTGTATCCCAAATTTTAGAACAAAGGCCAAAACCATGGGTCTCAAAAGACTGACCTATCACACTGTCAGCCAAGTTAAGTTCCTTGATATGCTTTCCTGTGTATCCTGCATAAACCTCACCTAAAAATCTTTAAAACTTGTGCAGTACTTTATCCTTGCTTGAGAGGCATAACCCATATTAATGTTTGTGTAACTGAAGAAAAAACAATACAGCATGACTTTTATTAACCCATTCTTCCCATACTTTTGTGCATGGCATTATATATTCTGTTGCTGTCTTTGCCACATTTAGATAGCTTTGTACCATTTCTATCCTTTTCTTCTTTTTTACTTTTTTTAAAATAAAAAATTAAAATTCTAAAAAAAAGAGAGAAATGTTTTAAAAAATCACCATCGTCAAATATTTCCACTGTTCTGCTCTAGGATTAAAAGTAAAATTTGGAGAAATTGTTATGTCATTGAGAATCAGTAGTATCACTATTTTGGCCAACTTTCCTTCACTTTCTTTACTTATTTTTCTCTAATACTAAGGACAATTCTCTGAGCTACTTATTGAACATTAGTTGCTGATAATCCTTTAGAGCTTGGAAGATGCTCATCAAAAGACATAAAATTTTAACTAGACAAGATAAACAAATTCCAAAGATCTATCATACAGTATGGTGACCACAATGAAAATGGTTGAGAGGCTTAAACCCTAATGATTCGTCATAGTCTCATCTAACATAGCACCCTTTTCCTTTGGTGTAGGTCATTTTCTTTTACCTATTAACCTCTGTCCAGATACAAAAAAATACGTAACTATTCTTTTAATTCAATATAAGTAATTGCCTAACCATAAAATGACACTTCAAAATAACTATATATGTTTACTCACCCATAATCACATCATTTCTTTTACAATATTTATATAGAAGGACAAAAACAGTGGATCAAATGTATTACCTTTGTTAGAGTCAGGCTACCTAAGTTTGGAATCTGGATTTGACACTTACCAATTATAATTGTAGGCTTGTAATTTTAACTCCCTGTGTCACTATTTCTTTGTCAATCAAGTGAAAACAGTATCTACTAAAGGTTATTGTATATATTAAATGATTGAATCCAAGGGGGAAAAACCTTAGTGAAAATATGTACTATGTATATATAATGTATATATGTATGTATATATATATATGTATGTATAAATGTCAACACTTGTCATTATCATAATCATCTGAGTGTATGGGAGGCCTACAGCAATCAAGAATTGATTAGAAGTTTTAGAATACAAAAACCTGCTCCAAAGAAGCTTTATAGCATCCAGATTAAGGAGGTGATCCTTGAAATCTGAGCAAACTAGATTTGCACCCTGGTTCTACCATTCCCTGTATTATGACTTGGAAAAATTTCAGTATCTTCATCTGCTAAGGAAGGTTAAAAATATGTTCTTTTTGTAGTAAATTAAATCTGTAATCAGTAAACGTGGATGCTCTATATCCATTTATCTCTCTATCTGTATCATTGTATTATAATGCCCTATAGAGCATATTTTGCTCAGCCATAATTGTTTCTCTTACCATCCACTTTATTGGAAGTATTCTATAAGTATTATGGAGGTTAAATAACTGTTAAATAAAAAGTAACACTGCAAACTCTAAAGTATTATATAAATCTCTAGAAATTAAGACAGATTTAAATAAAGCAGATTTATCTTCATCCATGTTATTGAACATGTTTGGCACAATATAACTTCAGGATATCTCCCAACGTCAAATGACAATTAAAGGTAAAAATTTGTAATGGATTCGGGACATCAGGTTAACCATGACAGTACACCTAAAGACACATTTATGAGAGAGGACTTTCAATACTCCTTTTTTTATTTTATTTTATATTTATTTATTTATTTTGGTACTGGGGATTGAACTCACAACCTTGCATTTGCCAAGCAAGTGCTTACACCACTGAGCTAAACCCCCGGCTCAATACTCCTTTTTAATGAGACAAAAATGATGGGATATGGAATATTAAAAGAGGAATATTGTGAAAGAATTAATGGCAATGTGTCTTTAATTGAAATTTAAACACATTTTTCCATCAAATCTCTTATAACATTGGACATTAACATTTTGTTCAGTCAATATGTCTTTTCACATATTTATATTTTCTACAATATTCCATCAGCTGAATCTGCAAATGACATTTCATAAAATGTCATTTTTCTTCTAATAGTAATGACTACATTTTTCTTAGTGTATTTTTATTGCTTATTAATTGTCTCAGATGTTGATGACCAAAGAAATACTTATTTGGCTTTAAAGCAATGTTTCTAGATGGATATATTTCCTTGACATAGAATTACTTTTCTAGTTATTACCGTTAAGGACTTGAACACATTAATCTATTGTGTTTTAGATTCCATGGTTTCAGTTTTAAAATCAAATACCACATTGATGCTTGCTTCTTTAAAAATAAATTGTCTTATTTTTCTGTCTGTTTTAAGAGTATGTTTTGCAATTATTCTTCTGTTTTATCTGAGTAGTTTCATTTTAATACATCCTGTTTAGAATCAGTAGTACATTTCATTTTGTTTTGTTTTTCTTTTGTAGTTTATGGCTTGAAATTATTCATTAGTTTTGAAAAATTCTCCACTATTTTCATGTTTTTTCATTATTTTCTCTTACTGTATTGTTGGGCACTAATTACAAGTATTTGGATGTTCTCACTGATGTATTTCCATATATTTGTTTGTCCTGTATATAATTTTTATCTTTTACTCACTCCATTTTTTTACTCTGGAAATTGTTTCTAGCCTACATGCAAGCTTAATTATTGTTTCATTTACTATAAATCCACCCACTGAGTCCTCTTTTTCACTAGCAGTATTTTTTAAAATTTTTACTGTTTTTAGTTGTTTATATTTTCTAGTTATTTGAGAATAATACCAATAGTACTTTTTGTGCCATTAAATATATTATACATAATTATTTGTTAATTTTAATTATGTTCATTCTTAATAACATATTCTGGATGCTCCATTTTTGTTATCTTTTGTTTTTGTACTTATTGTTATGGTTATTGTCACTTGCTGTGCAAAGTAACATAATGAGTTTTAATTATGTAATAAAGTAGTATTTGACCATATTGCCAGGATAAGTGGTAAAATGTTCTTTTTCTCTAGTAAGCTGTTATATTTGCTCCTAGTAGAGCGATCAGACAATAGCAGTTTCAGAAACTGTAATTAGATTATGTAGAGTAAGATTTTTTAACCTAGGTTCCTTTCCTATCAAAGCATAAATTTGCCCTTTAGAATATCCTCTGATACATACATATCCATTCTTGGTGTATCTTGAATTGCACTCTATTTTTTCCTCAATTTCTCATAAACTGAATAAAATGAATAGCTCTGCTCAATGTTCCAGAGTCTTTGTCACATATTAAGTTATTCAGCAGTTTATTCAAGGGAAAAAAAGATACCCCAAGAGACAGATTCACTACTCTAGGTTCCCTTTTTTTCTTAGCTCTTGAAAACTCCTAAGTATCAAACACCATCAAATTGTAGGTTAGGTCTAATCACTATTTTCTAGAAGATCGAACTACACAGTACTTAATATTACATTGATGCAAAAAACTATAAATTACTTTTAAATCAAGATAAATTAATTTGATGTGTTTAAAATAATAATAAATTTATTGGTATAATAGAGACCTAAAGTTTGGGAAGGCCAGAGGAGAGGAGGATGGATTTGATTAGTGCATGCTGTATGTTTGTCTTGAAATATCATACTGAACTACATTAATATGTATAACTTGTACATTTCATTTCATTGAAAAATAAGACATAAAAGGAAAAGAGCATTCTACTCATTTCTGGTTTCCTTTTAAGGTGCTTATATTTAACTAATTTTTAATTTGAAACTCTTATTTTATTAATATTCATTTTTCCTTTGTTAAAATTTATCACAATATGCTAAAACTTCCATCCAAGGTCTACAAAAAAATTATGAATTCATATATGACATCATGACAGACTTTTGGCCATATATGAATTCGACATCAAATTCTAGTATCTTTGAAAGTCTTGTTTTTTACTCAGAAAAACTTGACAATTTTCTCTACTCTCAATTGGCACAACACATATAATTGTACCAACTCAGTTGATGTGATGAACAAATGAATAGCTCTGATCAAATTTGCATATGAAGAGATAAAAGCAAGTATGTCATGATTGCTCTTTAAAACAGTGATTAAAAAGAATTCCGATGTTGGATGAATTAAACTGTGAAAAGTGCACCTCAAAATCTGAGAAAACACACTATTGTTCATGATACAGTCAGTGCAAATCAGCCTGATCACATAATGATGATTCATTCCTAGTGTATAAAATGCCTGTTTGGAGCAGTAGAGAAGAACTGTGGATGCACAGGAAACAGCCATTTTCTCTAACCACTTTTTATAGATTGACAATTTTATAAATTGTGAATGTTTGCAATGTTAAATACATTCATTTCGTGTATTTGTACATAAACATATCACAATTTGATTAAATTTATGGCTTTTGTAAAATTTTTAATACATATTTGCAGCACGTATATTTACATTCGTTGTGAGGAGCCGGTACACGGTCATGACATACATTAACTCTTTTGTCATCCCTTTACCCCTCTCTCCATGTCTTGAACCACTTCCATTTGATAAAGATCTATCTCTGTACTTCCTATTACATATCTTTTATGTATTACCCATTTTATTTTGCTCTTTATTTATAATTTGGGTTTCTTATATAAGAGAAACCATGAGATGTTTAAGCTTGTGTGTCTGATTTATTTCACTTAACATTATGATATCAAGGTGCACCCATTTTTCCTATAAATGACTCAGGTTTATCTGCCTCAATGGCAAAGTGTGTGAACATACCACATTCTTTTTTTTCCATTCATGTTTTGTTGAAGATATAAGTTTCTCTCAAATTTAAGCAATGTGAATTTTGATGCTGTACACATGAGTATGCATGTTTCTCTGTGTTATGATGTCTCTAACTCTTCCAGAAAGATATATGGAAGGGAAATAGCTGAGTGCAATTGAATGTCTATTTTTAGTTTTTTTGAAATGTCTCAATAATAATTTCCATAGTGGTTGTATCAGTTTCTGTTCTTTGCAAAAATATAGAAGTGTTTCTTTTTCCACACAGACTTGCTAGCCTTTGTTATTATTTGGTTTCTTGATGATGTCTATTCTTTCTGTAGTAAAATGGAATCTCATTGCTTTTTAAATTTGGATTTATATAATGCCCAGTGATCTTGAGCATATCAGCATTATTTATTTGTCGCTTTTACTTCTTTTTATATGTAAAGTGATTATACAATTTCACTTGCCCATTGTTGATGGAGTCTTTTATTTGTGATGCCTAATTTTTTCAGTTCTTTCTATCATCTAGATATTTTTCCTCTGACTGAGGAATAGTTGGAAAACTTTTGCCATTCTATAGCTTTTTATTTCATTTGATTCTGTTGATAGTTTCTTTTGCTGCACAGAGCATTTTAATTTGATATTGACCCATTTATTATTTCTTGCTGTTATTTCTTGTTTTACAGGAGTTCTGCTAAGAAAATCCTTGCTCCATCCACAACTTCGAGAGTTTTACCTATTTTATCACCCAGTGGATTAAGCATCTCTGTTTTAATATTTAGGCATCTGATGTATTTTAATTTGACTTTGTCACATGGTTTATGATATAATTCTACATTCTTTTTTTTTTTTTTGCATGTGGGTAGCCAGCTTTCCTAGCTGCAGTTGGTAAAGAGGCTGTCTTTCTTCCTGCAGCTGTTTTTCACTGCTTTGTCAAAGGTCAAATACCTGAATGTGTTTGAGGAGACACATTATCCTCAGTTACATTGTTTCTCTTGTCTGTTTCTGTGCCAATACCATGCTGTATGTGTCACTGGAGCCTGGTAATGTAACTTGAAGTCAGGCCCTGTGATGACCGCTGATTCATCCTTGTTGCATTTTTAAGTGATGTTTGAAATAACTGAGGATTTTGGACATATATTTTAATGGTAAATATAAGGGTTATTTATAAACAAAACTTTTTGCTTCTTCTTGTGGAATGATTTATACTCATACAAATTAGTCCTTGATGCAAATATTGTGACAAATCTAATATATGGTTTCCAGAGCAAAATACCTAGAGATGTTGAAATTCCTATTAAATCTAAATTTCTACTATCTGCACTACTACTCTGCTTCACCTTTTCATATTCTTTTGCAGTCTTAAAAATAAAAATAGGTAGATATATGATTTATATAGAGATATTTTATGATATTAGACAACTTATTATTGAATTTAAAATAGAATTCTGGTCAACAAGAAATGTGTTTAAAGACAATGTTTAAAAATAATATTAATAATAAATAGCTCCCAATATAATTTGGGAATTATGTTTTATTGTAATTGAAGATTCAGGGAATCATAATAAGATAGTGATGAGAAATAAGTTAGAAACTCATTTTCCTGTTAATCTCAAAGAGATGTGATACTGTAGCCCAATTTTGGTTTATTCTGTGTGTGGTTGTTACCTTGGAAAGCATGAAGGGCCATCTGTATGGCTGCTCTATTCTAGCTAATCTTCTTATGCTACCCTTTGGGCACTGAATAAATTACAACTAATCTACAAACAACAGGAGGATCTATATAATTTTGCTTTTCATTACAAAGACAAACTTTTTTTTCCCCTAGGAAGATACCAAGTAAGGAATATTGAACACCAGTCCACAATAACTGTGTTCAAATAAATAACAATAAAGGTAAAATTTATATTAAGTCTGTCCCTAATATGTTTTTAGGAGAAAAAATAATCACAGAAAGCACATATTACTTTGGTCACTATTAAAAATACTATATTTGGTTACCCAAATCTTGGCATTAAATGGATCAAATAACAAAGTATAATTGGTATACTAAACTTTTTCCTGTTCGTGCATCTGTAATTTAATTTTCTTTTAAAGGAGATCTTGTCTTTGGTACAGCTAAATGAAAACATTTGAGCACTAACGTGTTGTATATAAACTAAGCAATATGCTTTGTTGGAAGAAATCTTCCTTCCTTGAATGTGGTTGCAGTCATTGTTGTTCAGTATTTCATTACTTTTTGTGTTTAACAGGATGCAATTTAAATTTTTCTTTGAATCGTAGTGTATGTAAAACATGGCTGCAGTAAATGGAATACCGAACATTTCATTTAATAAAGAGGTGTTTTACAGTTCTTTTTTTCAAAAATTACATGAACTTTTTATGTTGTTAATTTTTAACAAATAAAATATATCAGGTTTCAAACGACTTATTCTCAGCTATAAAATGTTAAAGGAAGAAAATTGTCCATTTTCAAGAACTGAAATTCATTTGTTTGATACAAGTATCACTGATATGTTAGTATCAGAAAATTTCCTGAGTGGCAAACATAACTGCTCTTTAAAGAACTAGTCACATTAAATTTAGAACTTGTGACATAAAATTTTTCAAATGACATAGAGTTTTGTTCCAAACCTTGAAACAACTGGCTTCAGAACCATTGCCCATTACTATTGAAACTGTCTAGGATCCTAGTTGCATCTCCCACCAGTCTGTGGTTCAGATTTCACACCACTCAATACAAGGATAAAGTCATGCTACAAGAAAAGACTCTATTAGAATCAAGGATGTAGGAATTTTCTGTAATAAAATCAACATGGCACTGTAATAAAAACAGATCTGAAAATCAATGGAAGAGCCTAGAAGATACAACCATAACTACGAACACACTCAACCACCTTATCTTTGATAAAAGGGCCAAACATGTTCACTGGAAGAACGATAGTCTCTTTAATAAATGGTGCTGGAAAAACTGGCTATCCATATGCTGAAAACTAAAACTAGACCCATGCCTATCACCATGTACTAAACTAAAATCTAAATGGATCAAAGATCTAAATATTAAAACAGAAACACTAAATCTGTTGCAAGACAAAGTAGGTAAAAATCTTGAAGACATAGGGGTAGGTAGAGAATTCATGGACAAGAACCAAACTGCAGGGGAAATACTTCCCAGAATCAATAACTGGGATCACATCTTATTAAAGAGTTTCTGCATGTTGAAAGAAATCTCCAGAAGAGTGAAAAGAAAACCCACAAACTGGGAAAAAAAACCTTAATGAACTGTCCCTCAGACAAAGGACTTCTGTCTAGAACATATAAAGCATTAAAAAAATCAGAGCCCAGAAATTCAAAGAACCAAACCAGGTGCGGTGGCTCACACCTATAATCCCAGCACTCCAGAGGCTGACGCAGGAGGATCTTTGCAAGTTTGAGACCAGCCTGGGCTCAAAGCCAGCCTGAATTGCATAGTGAGACCCTGTCTCAAAAAGAAAAAAAGAAAAAAAGAAGAAAGAAAGAAAGAAAGAAAGAAAGAAAAGAAAAGAAAAGAAAAGAAAAGAAAAGAAAAGAAAAGAAATTCAAAGACCCAATCCAAAAACAGGCATCCTAGATGAATACACAGTTCTCAGGTGAAGAAACACAAATGGCAAATAAATACATGAAAAAATGTTCATCATCATTGGTCATTAGAGAAATGCAAATTAAAACCACACTGACTTTCCATCTCACTCCAGAAAGAATTGCCAGGATCAAGTAAACTACCAACAACAAATGCTGGAGAGGCTGTGGGGAAAAAGGAACTCTTCTGCACTATTGGTGGGAGTGTAGACTGGTGCAACCACTGTGGAGGTCAGTCTGGAGATTCCTCAAAAACCTGGGATTGGAAGTCCCATTTGATCCAGCTGTTCCACTTCTAGGCATATTCCCAGAAGAACTGAAAGCATCATACCACAGTTATATATGTGCACCCATGTTTATAGCAGCACAATTTATAATAGCCAGATCTTGCAAACAACCTAAGTGCCCATCAACTGAGGAACGAATAAAAAAATGTGGTATTTTTATACAATGGAGTACTACTCAGCTATAAAGAATGATCACATTGAAATGTTTATAAATAAATGGATGCAATTTGAGACCATACTCATAAGCAAAATAAATCAAATTCATGTGTATAAATACTGTATAGTCTCCCTAGTGTAAGAAATGGTAAGAGTACATAAGATTTTATGGTAATCATGGTTCCCTATTACATTGCTTTAAAGCCTTATAATGTTTTTATTCATTGGTTGGAATGGTTTTATTCTGTTTTGTTTGACCTTATTATGTGTGATGGTATGAACAGCTACTCTGAAGAAGACAAGTCATTATAGCAGCCACTACTGATTTAATATCATCTTGCTTTGAAGTCCTACAATGCTTTTGTTCTTCTATTACCATTGGTTCTATCATGTTGCGTCTTACTGGATTTTAATATGTATGGTAGTTTTAACAAATTTTTTATGGAAAATGAGATAATATAGTAGCCATTGTTCATTTTTTGTTATTTGGTTCAGAATGCCCTGTAGTACTTTCATTCTCTTGAATGGTTTTATACTATTTTGTTATGTTTGATATTATTGTGTGTGAAGCTAAGCTCAATTATTTCAAAGAAAGAGACATTATGGTAGCTACTGTTAATATCTGGTTGTCTTGTTGTAAAGTGCTGTGTTGCTTACATTGTTCTGTTCTGATCTGCTTAGATCTGTGCTCTTTTGTTTTATTCTCTTTAAAATAAAATTTTAAAAAAGAAAAAAGAAAAATAAAGGCACTTTGTTGCCAGTATTCCCTCAATTTTTCATAATCATGCTCTGTGAGAGTGAAGCAAATATGAAAGTAATGTGAAAGTAAAATATAAAAATATTACTTAGATTTATTTCTAAATCGTTTGTCTTTAACCCTAATGTAACAGATATTTATATGGTAATCACATTTAAATTTTTTCATGTGAAAAATGTCAAAACACAAACAACATAAAGCAGAATGTCACATTATTTCATAAATGAAAATACATGTACTATAACCAGAATGTTATGCATAACATAATATATTTTCTTTTCAAGTTATCCTTGTATTAAAGGCTGCAAAAAATAATAAAAGCAAGACATTTCATGGCTAAATTGGGGTGAGGCAAAAGGTTAAGGCTGTACATCTCAGTTATTTTGGGGGTAAACACTGTAGCAGAAAGTATCTGTAGTGAATATTTTCAGGTAAAACAGAAACTAGATTTAAAGGAGGAAAGATTAACGTTGGCTCATTATTTCAGAAGGTATAGTCCACAGTATAAGCAGTTGGATCTAAGATAGTGACAGCATGGTAGGAGGGTCTGGCAGGAGAGAGATGCTCAAGCCATGGAATCCAGGAAGCAGAGAAGGGAAGAGCCAGGTCACGACCCCAGTGACTCAGCTCTCCAATCAAGCCCCCCCCTACTAACAGTAGATGAACGCAGCAGAGGATTATCCACTTGTGACTATCGAGTTCCATAGTCCATTCACCATCCAGAACCCCACTTCTGAGCACATGAGATTCTGAGGGACATTTTAGATCTAAGCTATAACAAAAAGTTAGTGAAGAGATATTTATTTCCTAACCTTTGCCTTTGTAGACATCGTTAGCCTGGAAGACATTGCTAGCGAGCCGATACTTATCAACTTCATGGCAATTTTACATAGGCAAGAGGGAAGGAAATATTAGGTGGGAAACATCTGAAATGTAGAGCTGGATGGTAGATGTGTAAAGCTAGCTTTTGCTCTCATGAAATCCTGATGGAGTTTTCGGAAAGCATCAAATCAAAAATATTCCCTCCTTACTGCAAGGCAAAATTTATTTTGTCAGCAGCCCTCACGCAGCTTCTGGGCACCCACAGTTCATTCCAGCTTCTTTCTTTCATAATCTTATAGCCTTGTTGTCCCTCCTCCTCATCACTAGGGAGTCATTAAACTGCCTGAGGTTGGAATACTTGTTTGCTTTACCCATATATAATTAGCTATTACAAACAAATGTGTTTGATCTGTTGACCATGGAAATGCAACGTCTTCAGCTGTAATCCTCTGTTCATTAGCCATTGACTTCTTTTGTCAACTACTTATCTGGAGACATTTTGTCTAATTTATGTCACTGACTAATCTATTCATTGTAACCTTACATATAGAGACCATATCATCTGAGTGATGGCACTAATATCCTTTTCTTTCAATTAGAATAAACAGAACACAGCCCTCACTGCATCTCTGTACTGTAGATGAGGTGGAATATAATAGATCTATGCAAAAACCCCTTCAAATGAACACTCAGTTTCCTATGTCTTCTCCTAATCTTTTGTATGCTGGGAGAAGAAGCCCAGTTACTATTACTATTATTTATAAGATCCAGCGCTTCAACTGAGTTATAGAAAGAGTCCATTTCCTTAGAGCTACAGAAAAAAAGGTAGAATAAATGTTATTTAGCATATTCTTATGTACATAATCAAATTTATATTCCCAAACTGGTAAACTGATATCATTGCTAAAATGATAGTTCAAAAGGTTTAGTATATACTATAGAGTTTGTTTACCCAGAAATTGCTGAGTAATATTTTCAATGTGTGGCTAACAGGCAAAAACAAGGTCCTCCTGAGGCAGTATTAAAATAGTCACAGTTGATTACTGCGTCACACGTGCAAAGCTACTGTAGCTTGGGTCTTAAGTGTCTCTGTGAAATCATGCTCCCCAGAGCAGTGGTGGTGGGAGTTGATGGAGTTTTTAAGAGGTAGAGAATTGGGTGGGTGATTGCGAAATTGATTACGGAATCATAGTGTCTTCTTCTCTCTTCTTTACTTCTTGACCCCGAGGTGACTGATTTTTCCTGCTGCATATTCTCATAATGCTGTTTCGGCTTTTCTCAAACTTAAGACTAGTACTTATATAAGATTATGAGGGACATTTTAGATATAAACCATAACAAAATGTTACTGAAGAAATATTCATTTCCTAACCTTTGCCTTTGTAAACATCATTAGCCTGGAAGATTTTGCCAGCAAGCCCTGATGCTTACCAAATCACAGCCAAAGTAAACTGATTCTCTTTATAATTCTGTTAACTTTGGTAGTTTTTGTAGTAAGGAAAAACCGATTACCACAGAGAATTTATTTATTCCAAACAGCACTTCAACTCTAGCTGCTGTTGACAATCATTCCTATCTTGCTAAAATTGAGAGAATACTTTTCTAGGGATATCAGATGAATACTTTTCAGCACTACTACTCCACTCATAACTTCAGGATAATAACTTGGTGAACAAACATTAGCCATAAAATTCTCTGAAGGTAATCATGTGATATAGATACACGTGATACTAATTTCTTTTGCTATATGTGTAGCATGCATTCAGATAAGCGAATGATGGAAAATAGAACTGGGCCTCATGCAACTGCTTTGTTGAAAAAGAGAAAGCACAGTGGAAGCTGTGTTTAGTGTGGCAGGCCTTTGCAGATCTGCCATATGTCAGTAAGTTGAAAGTGAGACAGGAAGAAGTCTTAGTGTTAAAATTCGCACTTCCATTTAAAACACATCTTATAAGCAAATGTTTACAGTTACTTGAATGAAATACATAAAATAAAATGGGATTTTAGTTCTATGTATATAGACATGCAATGCCTCATGCGTGAGTTTATTTCTGACTGTCACATAAAGTATGTTTATTCATCTTTCAACTTCAAAGTAAAATAAATTAAGGATTCAAAATAAAATTTAATGTGATCACAAAATAATCACTACTGGTATGCCTTAAAGAAAATGAATCCTTTATCATCATTAATGCCTTGTGAAATTAATGAAATTATTCCACATAATTCCTCTCCCTCCAAAATAATCTGTGTTTTTTGATAAGGGATAAAAATAAAGAATTAAGAACAGAAAGCTAATTCCATAAAGTGAATGCAATCAATATGTATCTCAAATGTATTCTACTGAAAATAAAAAAGAAGTCTCATTAACTAAGGCTATTATATCAGAGTGTAGCTTTAAAAACTTGTAACTACACTAGCTATATGCATTTTAAGAATCAAAGTGTTACTTCTTACGCCCCAAATTTTCTTTTCCCTCACTCTTGTATTTTGTAAATATTTTCAAAATTTTAGCTGCTTCCTTATAAACCTGAGAAGAAAAGTCATCAAATACATATTTTAGATGATCAGTGGCATAAACCAAGAACCCCAGCCAACAGGAATGGCACGGAATAGGTGCAGATACACACAAAATGAGATGTTTGACTAGTCTACCTGCTTACCCTGGTCTCTATGGTACAAGTGGAGGAATTGATAGCCTTTCTTTTATTCTTCCTTTATTACAAGTTTTTAATTTGTTTTTTGTAATGTACCTTACAATGAAAACTAGGTAACAAGCTTCTTCAAATTCCATCTTAAATAATCAGATTCACAATGACCATTTTGTGATATTTCCAAAATTTACCAGGTGGGAGTCAAACTCATAAGCTTTGTAATAGTGTCTTTCTTAGTTACTCAAAGTTTAGTTTCCTTTTACTTTACTAAGTATAAGAATTTACATATGATTAAATTAATGACATTTGGAACAGGAAGCTGTAACTCTCTGCTGAATGTAGTAGCACACAAGCCAATTCTATACATGTAATTCCATGAATAATTTCCTAATTGAAAGCAATGACCTTCAAATAGATTGGTTATTTTTAAATATTATTTATTGCCTATATTGTAAATAGGCATGAAATTTTTATTTATACCTGATAATGCTTTTTGGATGCAAGGAAAGAACATTTAAAAAATAGCAGACATCAAAATTAAGTTAGAATAGAGGATGAAAACATCATATGTTATCACTAGATGAAAGATGGCTAATACTAGGATGATGATTGATTTTGTTCAAATTCTGGCTATGCGTGGAAAAGCTCCTAAAGTTAAAACCATGCCACATGGCAAGCATTTGACCAATTTTAACAGGCAACTAGCCAGCCCAGCAGATGGACTTGGGAAGATCCAGCCAAGAGTACACTTGCTCCATGACAAGCAGCCATGAGGTGCATATTAAGATCATTATTCCCTGATGAGAAATGCAAAACATCTGTCTACTGGGGATGCTGTTCTCCCAGCTGGAAACGTGTAACAACTACTAAAATATCTGATACTTGAGTAGCTGTCTAGGTTAACAAATAGAACTGATAGTAGTTGAATGCTGACATGGAGAGAATTAGCATTATTTTGGAACTTTATTTTCTGTAGATTCATAAAGCTAATTCTGAGTACAACTTAAAGTTTATTAGGTGCTTTTGTCTACATAAGTTATACAGACATTGATATAAAGACCAAATTCTTTCTATAATCAAAACCCATTAATGTCAGAAGTCAACTAATTAAAGACCTTACACAACTAATACCAAATAACTGAATGAAGATAGTTTTAGCATGTTTATCCAACATATCTACATTATTGATTTATATTAAGTCCCACCAATTTACCAAGTCCACCTATTTAAGACATGCTAACAGTAATCACTTTTCTTTGACCAACTACTATAGTGCTGACTAATGGGAGGGCAAGTGAGGCAGGAAATACACTAGTCCTTGTGTGGAGTTCTCCAAACAATCCTCTAGCATTTCACATCACTTCCAACAGGCTGAACTAGTGTCTTTCTCCATCAGTAATTTTTGATTAGTTATGAAATGAAAAATACCTCACTTTTAGGAAATAATTTCTAGACTTAAGAAAATGAAAACAATTTAGGTTTTTTCAGCTGTATTGAGCTAAAATTGGCACATAAAATTGTACACATGTAAGGTATAGGATGTGATATTATATATATATATATATATATATATATATATATATACACAAATCTTTAAAATATTTAAGATACTTAGTATACCTTCATCTCACAGTTCCCATTGTATGTGGGTATGATGAGAACATTTGAAATCTACTGTTAAAGAAATTTTGAGTAAGCAATATATTATTATTAACATAGTCATCATTCTGTGCTTTATTTCTCTAGAATTTTTTGATGTTATAACTCGAAGGCTATATTCTTTGACCAAAGGCTTCACATTTTTCCCATCTACTAGCAAGTAGCAACAGCTTTTTTTTTCTCTACTTCTCTCAGGCTGACTTTTGTTATTTCTGATATAAGAAAGAGTCTGCAGTATTTCTTTCTGTATCTGGTTTAATTCACTTACCAGGACATATTCTAGATTTGTCTTTATTTTTACAAGTGATACAATCTGTCTCTTTTTTAAGGCTGACTACCTGAATAATATTTGATTGTGTATTTGTACATGCTATTTTCTTTGTCTTTCTCTATTAATCCATTAATGAAAATATAATTTATTTTATATCTTGAATATTTCAAATAGTGCTACAATACATATGAGTGCAGTTATCTCAACAAGGTGTCCATTTTTAGTATCAAAACCCATTATTTTTGGAAGTAAACACCATTTCTTTTGGATACTAAGAAGTATAATTGTAGAATAACAATGTAGTTCTATTTTGAACTTTTGGTATAACTTCCATAGTGTTTTCCTATCATATATAATAGCATGCATTCGCATCAACAGTGTGCAAGGATTTCCTTTTCTCCATATTCTCAACTATAGTTTTAATACCTCCTATTTACCACCAGTAGTTTCCATACCTGTTATTGTTTATAGTCAGATGTCCCCCAAAGACCCAAGCAATCATAGGTCAGATTTTTGGAAGGTAATTGTATCATAATAGGGTGATACTCATCATGAATTACTCCACCGATGAGATTAGCTAAATTTTATGTTAGTTAGGAGTTGAAACATAGTTGGAGGAATGTGTTACTAGAAGTGTGGCCTGGAAGGCTGTATGTATCTCACTCTCTCTTACCTTGATCTTTCCTGATTCCTGCTGCCATTTTATGAGCAATTATCCTTCCTATGCTTCTGCACCTTGGAATCAGTCTACTGTGAACTGAAACCTCTAAAAACTGAGAATGTAAATACATTTTTACTCCTTTAAATTGTGGGTGTCGAGTATTGTGTCTCAGTAACAAAGAAAGCAACTAAACTGATGTGAGAGGATATCACATTGCAATTTTGATTTGTATTTTCCTGATGATCAGTGGTGCTTAGCATTTTTTTCATTACCTATTGACATGTTTTATTTGGGAGGAGGGAAAGATAGGTATTTAAACATTTTAATGAGACATTTTAAACATTTTTAATGAGTGACTTATTTTGGAGGACTAATTAATGGTCAACTTAGGTCAAAACTCCCAGGGAAGCTGATTCAGTGTGAAAGGTCCACCTGAGGATTGTTGCCAAAATTACATAAAAAGAATATAAGGAAAGAAGATTACATGCTGTTTATTTTCCAGGGGAAGCTTGCCACAGCTGACTTTGCCACAGCTTGACTCAACTGTTCTCTTCATTAGAGGAGTTCAGGTTCTCACTCTTGCTGGGAATCACTGCTGTTTCTCTTCCAGGAAGCCCTGGTTTTTGCCTTGAGCATTTCTCCCTGGCTCTAGCGCAGATTCTTCAGTCTTGTGGCACAGAACCCTCACCCTAAAGGCACAAAATTTCTATCTTATATTATGGGGCTTTGGGCCTTCCTGGTGAAGATCCTGTTAGAGACTTGCAAGAGACATTGCCATGGGCTACAGGTATCTCAATTACTTTTCTCATTGTTGAGACAAATTACCCAACACCTAAGGTTAAAGGAGGAAAGGTTTATTTAGCTTACAGTATGTGGAGGTTTTAGTCTACAATCAACTGGTTTTAAGGCAAGGTGGCATGACAGAGGGAAAACTATTCATGATAGTAAATAACACCAAAAGCAACAAGAGAAGATGAAAAAGGAAGAAGTTTCTTTCTATTCCTTGTATTGTATGCAGGCTACTCTTCCTAGGGCAAGTGTAGTACTCACAACCTTAATCCTAGCACTGGGTTCTAAATAAATCACAAACCCTAGATTCAGCTGCTTCCAAAAACTCTGACTCCTCATGACTTCTTGAGGTGCTCAGCAGATGACAAGACAAAACATAACATTGCATTCCTGGACCCCAATGACTTATGTACATTCCTTTATACAAAAGGCACTTAGTACATTTCTAAGAGCTTCCTAACTCTTAACATTTTCGGCATTGCTGAAAAGTCCAAGCTCCAAGTCTCCTCTAAAAGTAAAGGCAAAGTCTTAGTTGTGAGCCCCTGTACAAATGAAGAGAGAGCTAAACACTTCCACCATTAATGACACAATATAGACATTCACATTCCAAATTTTACAAACAAGGAGACACAAATACATGGGATGAAAGCAAGTTTAAAATCCACCAGGGCAAAAATTAAGTCCTGTAACTCCGTGTATAAATCCTGTAACCCAGGCAATTGTGGAAGTTGTGAACTCCACAGGGCATAGGGGGCTCCACCCCTAGGGCTGTGCAGGTGGCTGTAGCTACCCTTGCTTTTCTCTTGGACCAGATTTGCTCCCTCTTTGCAGTTTTCCTCAGACGATCCACATTCCTGGCTTCTCCAGACTGCTGAGGTCACCACTGCACCTTTGTCTTCACAATCAAAGCTTCACCTACTTTCTTTTTACAGGAAGACTGCCTAGCTTTTCAGGTCTTCTGAAATCTAGAAAGCCTTCCTAGTCTCATAAGTGTTGCATTCTGCATGCTCCTAAAATCAGTTCCATATGGAGATGCTAAAGTTTGCAGGCAGCAGGTGCAATAGCCAAGTTTACTTCTCTCTTAGTTATAGAGGTCAAACGACTTGATATCTAGGCATTTTGAATGTAATTATAAGGGAAAAATTATCTATTCTGCTGCCAGAACATGGTATTCTGAGGCTTCCCAAAGCAAAGCCTTTCATTTTTGCAATTTTGAGGCAATTAAGGGTAGTCCTGCTACTTCTTGTGATGTCCTGAGGCCATCTTATCTATTCTCCTATTTATTATCACAAATTAGACTCTCCTTTGCTCAGTCTTAACATTTTCAGCATTGTTCCTATTTCTTCTAATCCCTAGTTCCTCCTTTTCTCTCAGCTTTTTGGCTATCATATGCTGAAGACTATTTACTTGTCAAGCTATTTCTGCTTAGAGTCAGCCAGTTATGGACTGAAGCACTGAGTCAAAATGATCCTCTTCTCCTTTAAGGGATTATCAAATATTATCAGCCAGTGAAGGGAAAATAAGTACTATATAAAATTAGTACAAAGAGTGGGGTGTTGCTGTGGCTGCACCTGATTATAAGGTTTAGAAATTGTTGGAATATTTGCAGAAGGAGTTTGGGAAGGGTTGTAGTTACAGGCTTCAGGATCCCTACAATATTGTGAGCAGTTTTAAATCTGAGATAATGCCCAGAGATCAGACAAAAATGTTGATATTAACATGTACAGTTTAAGGCCAGGCTTAGCAGATTTCAGATAGGAATGAGGAGTTTATTAGCACTTGAAGTAAAGGCCATATGTATTATATTTTGTCTTAAAATGTGTCTAAATTTGGCATCTGTCCTGAGACCTTGCAGGAGATTGTGATTAAAGGTGAGGGACTAATTAATCTGGTGAAGAAAATTTCAAGGAAGCCCATCATTTAGAACGTGCATAAATAATGCTGACTCTTTCTAGCCAGATTTACAAAAGAATTGTGAGAAAACTAGATAATTGAATCATTTTAAATGTATGCAGTTTTACTGAAAGGAAGTACCTCAAAGTTGGGTTCAGAACAGCAATGATATGAGGATTAGCATTTTTTTAAAAAGCCAAGTATTTTTCATCAGAACAGGAAGAAAGATAGTTGATGTCATCTCAGGAATTAACTAAATTCTGATATTTACTCTCAGTCATGTAAACAGTAAAGAAAAAAAAAAATCTTTGGAAGAATTTGCTTTGTGAAGAGAGGCCCATGGTGTCCTGGTGAGTCGTGACTATGAAGAGAAGAGTTTTAGCAAGTTCAGCTGTCTAATCCCTCAGAGTTTGCTTCAGCCATGATCTCAGGAGTTCAAGCTACTGTTCAAGTCTGCAGACTTTGGTGTCATCAACATATTTCTGGGTTTTCAGGAATGCAAATTGCAAGAATCATGTGGTAATTAAGGCTTCCACTCAGATTTCAGATGGCCTGGGAGGTTGGCAATAAATATGTGACAGGATCTTAGTTCTTGTCACATTTCCTTGGGAAGGCAATGTTTGAAACTGAGAAAGTGAATGTAAAGCTGTAATACAAAACCCAAGATGTTGGAAAGCCCATGAATGTGGTTCATCTCTTGAGCAAAACCACAGACAATAAGAAGAGCCAGCCCAAGAGATCATGTGGCCTGCAACAAGCAAGGCTATAGAGATGAGGTTTTAGAAACCCTTTGGAGCACGTATTACCACAACTTGCCTGCTGTGCATGTGTGCATGCAGGTGCAGGATGTAATGTGTGCTATCCTGGAGTTTGCTCTCATGGTGGTCCAATTTCTGTGAAGTCCCAAATCTGTCCAATTTATATTTTGTTTATGTGTTTTGCTGTTTGTTTTTGTTTTGAGGAAGAAGTTGAGACAGGGTCTAGCTACATTTGTCTAGTCTGCCATTGAATTCACAATGTAGTCTAGGCTGACCTAAAACTCACAGCAATCCTTCTGCCTCAACCAACCAAGTTGCAACTACAGGTCTGCACTACTGTGCCCAATTTTCCTGCCTCTTGGAATGGAAATGTTTAGCCTGTCATATTCAGGCGTTTAGGTTTCATTTCGTGCTTTATAAAGACTTTGTCATAGTTACTTTTCTCTCAGTGCATTTTCCCAAAATGACTGACACTAAAAATTAAGGAAGGAAATGTTTGTTTAGCTCACATTTTATTCAGGTTTAAGCCCATAACCAGCTGGCTTCAAGGCCATGGTATGACACAAGGGCAAGTGTTCCTGGCAGCAGATGACACCAAAAGCAACAAGAGTTAAAGATGGAGCAAAAGGGAGGAGCAAGCATCTTTTCCTCCCTTATACTGTATATAGGCTATTACCCTATGTTGGCTGTAGCATTCATAACTCCAATCCCAGCACTAGGTAATGAACTAATCACAAACTCTAGATTCAATCACCTCCTAAAAGCCCCTCCTATGGCCTCATGAGGCTTTGGGGTGACATGCAGACACAAATCATAACAGACTCACAGCTAAGAACTTGCCAAGATTTTCAAAGGAGACTGGACTAGATTTTTTCAGCAATATTGGAAATTCTAAAATCTTTAGCAACTGTTAGAGACAAAAAAAAATTTCACTTTGCATCATGGGCATGGCCATTCTGAGAGTTGGAGACTTAAGTGTTATAGTTTAGATCCAAAACATCTCCCAAAATTCTCATATTCAGAAGTAGTGCCTGTCTGGTAGGAGTTGATCACAATGTGTGTGCCTTGGATGGTTGTATTATTGTCCACAGCTCTACATTTCTCTCTCTATGGTCCCTGCTCCTTATGCTGTGAACGGATTTCCTCCACCATAACATTCGCCCCTGAAATAATGAACAAAATAAAACCCCTATTTTAATTTGCAGGAGTTCAGTACTATGTCCCCCCAAAATGGAAGGATGACTAAAGCTAATTTTGATACAGAATGCATGGAAATCAGCAAAACATGAGCCGAACATGTGCGAGTTGAATCCCAGCGCATACGAAAGCTTTGGAAAGTAGCTTCCCTGCGGTAAGACCACGCGCAGCATCCAAAACCACCAGAGGATGCACGGGAGGTCCCCACCAGGCCCACCTCCTAGTGAGTAGCAGGGGCCTGAATTCAGTCCCGGGAGTGTGAGTTGAATCCTAGCTCACTGGGAAGCTTTGGAACCTTGCTCCCAGGCAGCAAACATCTACTAGTTTTAATATATTGGTGAAGCCAATAGTGATTACTATGCATAAGAACAAAATGATTATTTTACTTCTTTCTTATGTAAATGCCTTTAGTTTATTTTTCTTCTAGTTGCTTTGACTACTAATTTCAACACTATGGAGAACGGAAAGGGTAAAATGTGCAATCTTATCTTGTTCTTGATCTTAGGAATTAACCATTAGGTATAATATTATGTGTTACCTATAGATTATTATATATTGAACAGTTTTCCTCATGTGAAGATGCTACTCAGTTTTAAGGAAATGAGGGGAGGACATTTGGATCTCCATTGCCATATATCAGAGTCATGTACTCTTTTAAAATGAGCCAATTCACAAATTTACGACCAAAGAACCATTACCACTTCCTCCTGTAATGAAAGTGACCACTGCACTGGCCCATACCCCTGACTCATATCTTTTCATAAGAATTATATGAACTGTGGGTCCAAAGGAGCCTAAGAAAACATAATGCTGTCTTCCACGACATTCTTTCCTAAGTCCTTGGGTTCAAAGCACCAGTATTACCCTCCCTAGTATTCTTCTCATATTCAAGCCACCCTCTCCTTCTAGTCCAAACTCGACCCTTTAGAGACCCCTATTCCCATTGTAAGTCCCTCTTCATCTAATGCACTCTCTCTCTTGACAGTGTATTCTATACAAAATAATAAAATAACTCTTGTCTTTATGTTTATAAAGGCCTCAGTAAATGTTTCATGTGGCAGAAACCCAATTTGTCAATGTTGAATTTTATGAAAATTCTTTTCTGCATCAATTGAAATAATGACATACATTTTATCCTTCATTCAGGTAATGTGATGATTCACATTCACTGATTTATGCAGGTCATCCAGAGATAAATCCTCGATTGTAGTCTGTGATCCTTTTAAGGTGATATGGAATTTGGCTTGCTAGTATTTTGTTGAGGATTTTTACCTCTGTGTTCATCTATGGATATGTGATTTTGATTTTTTTGGGAGGTGGGGTCCCTTTTTATCTGATAATGAGCTAATGTAGGCTTTGGAAATATTTTTGAAAGTGTTCGTTTCACCAGTGGTTGTTGAAAGATTGGAGAAGAATTGTTACTCTGCTTTAAGACATTAAAATTCACCATTGAAGCCCTCAGGTCCTTTGCCTTTCTTTATTCTAAGGTATTTCCTTATGCCGAGATATTTCCTTATTCTGAGATTTTTTTTATCACTTACTCAAGTAACTCACCTTTAAAGGTTGAAGTAGGTTTTCACCTTTTTCATGATTCTGACTTGATAGCCTGTATGTTCCTATAACTTTAGCTTTTTCTTCTCACCTGTTTTTTGATTGGATCAGTTATAAGGTCTCCTCTTTAGACTCCCTGCCCTTCTCTTCCTTCTCTTCCTTGGCTTAACACTAAGATAATCCCAGTCCTTTTTTATTCCCTCTTTAACACCTTGAGATAGGGTCCAAGTCATTAAATTGCTTGGGTCAGGTCTCCCAGAGTGCTAAGATTACCAGCATGATCCTCTTCTGACTTCATCTTTCATTTTTGTTTTTGTTGTTGCTGTTCTTTATAATGTTTTTTAGAATCTTTCTCTTTTTTATAAATTGATCCAAATAAACATCATTTTTGTTTTTCTTTTTAGTAAACCAACTTTGTCTTGTTGACATTTTCTAATGTAATTCTTGTCTCCGTTTCATTTATTTCTTGTCTGATTTTGTTATTCTCTTTTTAATTTTTTTTTATTTTAAAGACAGCAAAACAGAACAGTATAAATCAGAACAGAACAATGCAAGCAACACAGAACTTCACAACAAGACAACAGGAAATCAACAGTGGCATATGTCTCTTGCTTTCTTCAAAACAGTTGTCCATATCTTTACACATAATACAATCAAACAAAACAAAACAAAAAAGTATAAAACCAATCAAAAAAAAAATGAAAGCATTGTGAAACTTCAAAACGAAAACAATAGGAAATCAACAGTGGCTATTATATGTCTCTTTTTCTCTTCAAAGTAGCTTTCGATACCTTCACACAAAATGAAATCAAATAATAGAAAACAGACTAAAAACAATCAAAATAAAGGAATGAAAGCATTACAGGACTTCAAAATAAGATAACAGGAAATAAACAATGGTTACTCCAATCCCATTTTCATTAGAATAGCTGTTCATACCATCACATGTAATAAAATCAAACAAAACAAAGAAAATAAAGCCAATTAAACAAAATAATGACAGCATTATATGACTTATAAACAAGATAATAGGAAACGAACAATGATTGCCATAATATATCCCACTGTGTTCAAAATAGCTGTCCTTACCATCAGACACAGTAAAATCTAACAAAAACAAGATAGAACAAAACCAAACCTAACAAAATTATGAAAACAACACAAGAATTCAAGACAAGACAATAAGAAATTAACATTGGTTGCCACCTTCTCTTCCTAGATATTTTTCCCCTATCAATTTTATAATATCTATTGTGTTTTTGGAATGCACTAACTTCTTCAGTTTTTCCCGCTAGGGTTCACCTGCATGAGTTCAAATGGTTTTGCTCATGAACAATACCTCCAGTTGCACCCATTTACCTATAAGAACCTCAAGATTATCCTACTGAAAATTGGTTAGCTTCCCATTGTATGAAAATATCATATCTTTCTTACTCATTCTGTGGTTGATGGGCGAGTTACCCTTGCTATTTCTGGTCTCCTGTCACACAGAACAATTAATTTCTGCCCTTTGATTTTCAGTCTATGAATTTCCTTTCCAGTTAAATGTTTCCTGTATACAGTTATTGATGGATCTTGTTTCTTGATCCACTCTCCTTGTGTTACTTTTCATTGCTGAGTTGAAAGCCTCTACATTATTGGTTAACCAGCATACAATGGTTCATCTCTGCCCTGCTATCCTCCTGCTGTTGGCCTCTCACTTTTCCCCTTCATTCAGTTGCTCTTCCTGTTTGGCGATCCTCCTCTGCTGCTGTTCTTTATCTCTCTCTAGAATATCCTTTAGAACTCTCTGTATGGTTGCTTTGGTGGTCATGAATTCCTTCAGTTGTTCTTTAACATGGAAGTATCTAATTTTCCCATCAATTTTGAAAGATAGTTTTAGTTTTGTAGGGCACATCAGTCTGGGTTTGAAGTTTTTTTTCTTTCAGGATTTGAAACATTTCACTCCAAACTCTTCCTGACTTGATGGTTTGTGTTGAAAAATCTGCCATGATTCTGATTGGTTTGCCTTTATAGGTGATCTATTTCTTTTCTCTAATAGTTTTGAATATTCTGTTTTTGTGAATTTCTGGGATCTTGATTATTATATGTCTGAGTGTTAAATTTAATTTGTTTAAGGCTAGTTGGAGTTCTCTCTGCCTCACTTATCTGTATATCACATCTTTTCCCCATGTTTGGGGAGTTTTCTGCTATTGTTTCTGTAAATAGTCTTTTTATTTCATTTGTTTTGACCCCTGCTTCTTCATTGATACCTATCACTCTTAAATTATTTCTCTTTGTATCATCTTGCAGCCATTGAATTGTTATTTCCTGATTCCTAATTATTTTTAAAAGATCTTTCGTTTCATGATTGCTACCTGCAAATCCTGTCTTCAAGGTCTGAAAGTCTTTCTTCAGTCTCACTCAAGCAGTTTTGTCAGGTTTTGATCAATTTTTTAATTTCTTGGATATCTTTTTTAATTTGTTTCACACATTGTAGTTCCTTTCTATATTGTTCACTCAAGGTTTTCATCATTTTCCTATGCTCCTCTTTTTTATATGTCTTCTTTAGATATGCTGATCATTTTTTCACTATGTTTGTGATTTCCTCTTTACCTGAGACATTATTTCTGATTTGATTGCTTTTACAATCTCATGAAGCTGTTTTCTTACTTCAGTTGCTATCCTCTCAGAGATTTCAGGTGTCTCACTTCCATTTTCTTCCATGACTGTATCTCCCTGACTTGTTCAGTGTGGGCTAGAGGTCTGAGTTTGCCTTTTGCTCCTTCATCTTGACATTCTCCTGGATTCCTCCCTAAAAGCTGGTTGTGAGGCCTCAGGCACTTCCTATGTTGACTGCCCCTCCTTGGTGTAGGGGAATGAGACACCACCTGTGTTCCTCTGACCCCAGGCTTACAGGGAAGTAACAGGACATGGAGCAGGCTTCTCCAGAAATGTGCAACTACACTGGGGTTTCCATGATGGCCTGGGGTGCCTGGTGATGGGGTTGCTTCTCTCAGTCTGTGTGTTTACACTGGGACTCTCTTGATGGAGGCAGGCACACAAGAGTGTGTTTGTCTGATTCTTTTAATGGGTGATGGCTGCCCAAAGGAACCAAGGGCCTACAGTGATGGCCTCTGGGTGGGGTGCATGGGGCTTACCTGGCTGCACATTCCTATTCCCACATGCTGCCCATGAGAAGCAAGCCTTCTACTGTCAGAGGCCAGCAGGCAGAAGTGGTCTGCTGGCTCTCTCTGCCCACATTGGCAGGGAGAAGCCTTCTCTTGGTGGTGGTTGGCAGGTAAAGGCAGATCTGCTGGCTCTACCTGCACTGGTCACCTCCAGTAAACAGCCTTCTGGTGGCAGCAGCCAGCCTAATTTTGTTATTTTCTGACTTTGATATACTACTGCTTTGGAATTAGTTTGTTCTTATCTTTTTACTTTATGTTTCGATTGGAAAATATTATCAATTAACATTTGTAAAAATAGTATGTTTGACCTAACTTCTCAAAATAACCCTTCTTACTCTGGGTTTTGAAATCTCCTTTTTGAATCTCAAATATTTGACAATGGCATTTTATTCATTGATGGTGCTAAATTGCTATTGATTTAGGAGAACATAGATATGTATCTTGTCGATAACATCTAAGTCTTATGTTTTATTGTATAACATTATAAAATCTTATCTTAGTTACACACGATGATATTAATGCTACATTTTATTTTAGGCTTGAAGCCAAATAAGGCTATAGTAATTACTTTCTTCTGGCCATTTGGCAAATGCTTTGGGTTATATAAATCTAAAAAGAATATTCATACACTTATGATGTAGCAATTTCCAGGAATGCTTGTAGGTGTCATCCCCTTATTCATTCATTAATTACACTGTAGTACTTAGGTATATGAAGCCCTTCATAGAAAACTCCCTTTTAATCTCTATCACTGAAAAATAATCTCTATCACTGAAAAATATTATAGATCAAATACAATGTTTTTCAAACTCTTCATCCTAATAATGTGATGGCAATAGTAAGATGGTACATAACAAGGAAATTAGGAAAATGATCAGGAGAAAAAAATAGAATACACAGAATAGCCTTTCTTCTTCCTTATATTTGCATATCCTGAGGCAAAATCATTGGGTATAAGTATTTAAGATTGATGCAACATCCAGTGTATACAGTACTACCTTTACAACTATGAATAAGGAAACTTGCAAGAGCCCTTCAGTTCTGTTGCTAGACAGGTATTTCCAGTCTTAAGAGACAACTTTTATAAGACATTGCAAAGTCTAGTCACCAGCATAGTGTAGGGAATTACCTTCTAGATTTAGGTTGGAGCAGAACAGCTAAATCAGTGCCGTCTTTTTAAAGTGGAGGAGACGGAATCCTAGAACTGATAACAAGCCCTTACATACCTGCCAAGTTAACGTGAAGAAAATAAATTGGAGTTTCAATTATGACCCAGACAATAGAAGAATTGCTGCAAAGATGTCATCTACTTCAGAGGTATATGTTTCAGAGCTTGATTTGCTATGCTTCTGAACAAGTGACTGGCTTCTCCAAAATTCAAATTGAGGAATGTGTTATGTAATATCAATTTTTAGTGAAAGACTCAGGAATTGTACAAAACTCTGTCTAGGGATAAATTAATAATTTTAACTTAGACCCAAAATATTTCTCTGACTGAAGAAAATTACCTCAGTATAGAGTCAACCATAATTTACTATTTACTGTTGAAAGATCATGCGTAATTCTATGATTTACACTTGAAAATTCCAGCTGAGTCTTAAAATCCTGACATTAGCTTCCCTGGGGGGGAGGGCATATTCTGAGGCAATAAAATGAGTCAGAATTTATGGTCATTTGGTCAACATAGTTCCATGTGGGTTCTAACACTTCAGGTTTTTTTTTGTCATTATTGCTTTGTTTTGTTTTTTAATGAGAGGATTCTTGAAAAGAGTTTGTTGGGAGTCTGAGATATGGCCAGGGAAAGTTGAGAAAAAATCATATTTAGAAATTTAAAAATGTCCCACAGGAGAACTACTCATAAACCTCTTAAGGCTAATTGTTTTAAAAACATAGTAGAGTCATACTGAAAATTACCACAAATTCACTTATCTCAGTTGATTTCAGAATATTATAAAGAGTTGAGGCATGGGATATTATGAAGATTGTCATAATTTTCATGAAAAATTATAGGTATTTTTCCAAAAACTGTTCCTATATATTGAATTCAAAAGGTACCATTGAAAAATCTTCTATATATAGTGTATTGTAAGTCCTCGGGACACTGTAGTGGCACTTGAGTTTGTCAGATTTATTAAAATTAGAAAACTTAGTAGAGTTTGGAAGAGAAATCATGAAAAAGATTCTATAGCAAAAAAGACTGGCATACTAAATTTTTAAAACTTCTATGAACATGATATAAGAAAAATGAAAGTGAGATATTCACATTGCAAACACTTATTGAAAATATGATTTGACATTTCATTTGTACAAAACATCAATTTTATCTTTTTAAGAATAGATGAACTGTGCAATTTGAGGTGCTTTTAATTATATAACTGCAAACTCTGGCTTTTAAAACCTATATATTTAAGATAGACTTCAGGAAAATGCTCTGTGTCTATGTAACATTCCACAATTAAAGTGATTACAATATGGGTTCCTATGTTGATATTATTTAACAGAAAATGCTTTCCCAGGCATTGCAGAACTGATAAATTCAGAATATTGGTACTGCAGATACAGCTAAGTCACTTCTGAAAATAGGCTTTTTTCTTCTGTGTATCATCTACCTTCTTTAATTTCCTCAACGACAAATATCTTTATTTCTTTTACACACATGGTAGAGAAGAAACTACAAGATAATCTGTTTGAATTTTCTTACACTAGTTCCACATTACACATACTGGTTATTTGATTCTATAGTCTCATTACTGATTTCCATGATTCTGAATTCTTTACATGTAATAGATTCATAAATAAAATGGAGTATCAAGTTAATAACAGGCAATTCTGCATATATGTATACATGCTTCCATAAGAATTACATACAAATAATGTGTACAGTGTGGGTTTGCAATACATATACATATTTCACTCACTAAGAGTTGCAAAGTGAATGTGAGTGTATTTGCACAAACTCACTGAAGTTATTTTTAATAAACAGGTTCACTGCTTGTTCCACCACTGATGGTAGAAAAGAAATTACTTTACCTACCATTATAAACAGGCTAGCACATTTCTTCAAATAGAGTTCCTTGTATGCATCAAATGACAAAATGTGTAGGAAATTTGTTTCATAGCTCAGAGAATTTCTGTGTCATCTTGACTTTTATGTCTGCATATTCTTTTATTTTGATTTTCAGATTGCTTTGCTTATTTCTGTAAGCTTATTGCAGCTCTCTAAATGAATTTAGTTTCACAGTTAAGACTCAAAAGATTCATTCTTATAAACTTTTCATCTTATCTTAATTCCTTAGGGGTTGGCTGCACTTATTCATTGCTGAAGCATTATCGGGAGATTTTCATCTTTTCCAAATCATAGTAAGATGTGCATTTTATGATATCTGAATGATAATAATGGGAATAACTGTTATTTTATTACTCCAAAACGTGCATGGAGATTATTTTGTGTTTCTAATTATTATTCTGAGCATAATATTTGGTTCAAATTTTTTTTTGCTTTACAATATTCTTTTAAATATAACAATTGGTTTAAAATTGTGTTCTAGATTTTTATATTTATCATCAAGCTTCAGTTAGCTCTGATGATCTAACATAACTTCTTTCTCATCTACTGTCATTTTCTTTGTTATTTCTTGGTGCCTCCAGAAGATGCTTAAGATATGGAAAAAAATGGAGCTTATTGAATGTAATTAATTGAAAACACTGACAAAGTTTGGATGAGTACAGAAAAAACTGTGGAAAAGAGCACTTCAAAGTTACCAAATATAACTGATTACATTAGTACATTTTTTCTCTCATTTTCATTGACACTTTATCTTCATCATTACAAAATATTTAATACATCTTAAATTTAAATATTGCTTTGTTTTTATTAATTCAATACCAATGGTTATTTGAATTTTATGGACTCAAAATCCTAACCTTAATAGTTTTAGAAATTAAAGAAACCACTCAATTTTTAAAACATGCAAATTGTACTCATTTTCTTAAAACTGATACTTGTATACATAAAATAATGTAATGAGTAAAATGTAATTTTTCATACCACTGCATAAACTATTAATAACTTTTTATTAATAAAATAAAATTACATTTTGACATAATTTTGAGAAAAATTTTATGATTTTTTAAAAACATACATACAGTCTACAAAGGAGGAAACAAACCACATACTAGAATAAAATATTTACAAAATACATATTTATGTTAAGTGACTATTACTCAAGATACAAAAAACCTGAAAGTTCAGAATAAGAAAACATACACACCAATTTTAAAAATGTACAAAATGCTCCAGTAGATAACTCATTAAAACAAACACACATGACAAATATATGAAAAGTTACCCATAGATATATTTCATTAGAGATTGCAAATTCAAACAAACAATGAAACAAAACCACATACATATAGAATGTCAAACATTGAAAATATTGTCAATTTCAAATTCTGGAGATGTAGAGCAGTAAGAATTCTCATTCACTGTTGGTGAGAAAGCAACATGATACAACGTCTTTGGATGATATATTCTAATGTATTAAATATACTCTTACAAAATCATCCAGCACTCCCACATTTTCATATTTACCCAAAGGAAGTGAAGGTTAACACTAACACAAAAATCTGCACATGATTCTTTATAGAAACTTTATTTATAATCGCCAAAACTTGGAAGAAACCAAAATGTCCTCTGGCAGGTGAATAGATTGAATGCGATTAATCAAGTAATGGGATATTATTTGATACTGCAATAAAACTAATTATCTTCCTAGTCAAGATAAAAAATTCAAACAATTGTTCTTTCTAAGTGAAAGGAACTAATATGGGAAGTATACAGACTGTATAATTTGAACTATTTGACATCTGGTAAAAGAAAAACTTTGAGGATGTTAAACAGTAGATCAAAAGTTTCCAGAGGTTAGAGAGGAGAAAGACAACTAGGATACGTGAAATTACATTCTTTTCAAAACTCACACAATGCACAACGCTAATAGTGAACTCTCTGTAGACTGGATTTGGGTTGATAATGATGTAAAAGTGTAGGTTCCCTGGTTGTAATACATGTAACACTTGTGTGTAGTTGGGGCATTTGGGAACTCTGATTTCTATTCTAATTTGTTGTTAATTTAAAATTATTCTAGAAAATAAAATGCATTAATTAAAACAACATAGAAATATTCTCTATCATCCCAATGTGCTAATTTTCATACAAAACAGAGAAAATATAACTATTATAAAACAAAACAGATATATTAGTTCATTTAACATGAAAGAGAAAGTTCAGCATTATTGCATATTTCTTTATGCATTTTAATATTCTTATCCTCAGAAATAGGTTTTGAGCTCTGTACTAGGTTAGAGCGTCTTTTTTTCTACAAAATACATACATGCATACATACTTACATATGTATAAACATGTATGCATGTGATACCTTGAAAAATTAACCTGTAATACTTCAGAATGAGATATCATTTTTAAAAGATTAAATAAATTCATGTTGCAATAAGGTGAGCTTCTATTCAATTACAATCAGCGTTCTTACAAGGAGAAACCAAACGAAAAGAGACACACAGAAAAATATCACGTGATGACAAAAGCAGGGTTTAAAGTGATGTATCTGTTTACCAAAGAATGGTAAAGGTTTTCAGGAACATCACATGCTAGAAAAGTAAAGAAGGGTTCCCCTGCAAATTAGAGAAGAAATAGAAAATTGGCAAATCTTGATTTTGGGCTTCTAGCATCCAGAATTGTAAAACAACAAATATTTACTCTGTTAAGCTACCCAACTTCCATTTCTTGTTTATGGCTACCTAAGATAGTAATATAAAGTCTCCAAACAGCTGGAGTTACTAATGTAGTCTTTGTAGGGTCTGGTAGATTATCTCTTTAAATCCATTGCTGTTTAGTTGTCTAAACTACCATTTAATTTTGGTATAGTAACTGAAGACAGAAAAAACATTCTAGGCAACTGTGGAGACAGTCTTTCAGTGGTAAATCAATGAGTGGAAGATCAAACAAAAAGAAAGGAAGATGATTCATTTGTTCTGTACCTAATAACTCACATTTATAATGGACTTATAGGCAAATCATTCCTTCTGCTCTGGTCAAAAGACATGTTCAAGTCTATGTCTGTTACTTATCTAGTTGGTCTTTGAAAGTCCTTAGATTTTCATCACCTCATCTCTAGAATTATAATTTATATTTCATAGGGTTTTGAGAATTAAATGAATGCCCATAGCCAATCAGACTGGAATCGCCAAAAGTGTGAGCCAAAATAAACTCTTCCTCTTTATAAGTGGATTATATGGGGTATTTGTTATGGTTTCAGGAAAATAACTAACAGTACCCTGCAAAAACCATTCAAGTACATTCCTTCCCTTTTCTCCTTTAACTCTATTTCATTTTCCAAAAACATTGTTAATCAAATTTTAACTAAGCATGATGTATGAAGAAGGGATAAAACAAGGATTTAGCAAGATGATTTTACATTCTTTACATTTATCCTGGCCATAACCACCACCAATTATCTCAACAATGTAATTTCACATGAACTTTATTTTTTGCAAGTACTTCTACATATAATTCATTTCATTTTGGCAGCATCATGGGTTATATATTCTAACTACAGAGATAAAGAAACCAGAATTCAAGTATTTGAGAAGAAGAATTTACAGTGAACAGAAGGAGAAAGTGATAATTGGTTTAGAGTGCTGTTGCAGGAAAGACATGATGCTTTTTAAAAGAGCATCTGCCAGCTTGTCTTTCAGTGCTACATGTCAGACCTTTCAAGCATGTGAAACACTTCTAGCAATTTGGGTCATAAATAGCCAAAGCTTGAACAAGATAAATGTTTGATTGTTTGTTCTAAAACAAGAAGTAGGCAATTCTGAGCTGTACGATGGCCATATGCTACGCCAGGAATACTGCCTCCCACTGTCTTTGTGCTGTATGTTCTTCGCCCAAGAAGTTTGTTCTTAATATAACATCATAGTCCTAAACATCTGTTGGGCTCCAAAGATCCTCTTTGAATTTTGAGCATGATTTGGAAGGGAGAGAGTAAAAATAGTGTACCTGCCAATTGTGTGACATCCCTTTTAATACACATTCCTTGGACTCCCACCCAATAATTTCAACTGCTAATTTACTATTAATCTAGAAAATTATCATTTAGCTAAGCACATGGTTCTCTGCCAATAAAATTGGAATAATATTACTGTAAAATGTCAGAGTGGACTTTGTGAAAACAACAAGAAGTTTCTGTCCAGAGGAACCCAATTTTTATTTACTTGAACCTTGAGTTACTGAAGAATTTGAAACAGTGACAGGAGAAACCTCTATCAAGGAGCTTTGCGTGAAAGGTGCTTGAGTATTTCCACTCCAGTCAGCCAAGTCAGGCTCCATCGTTCTCTGCTTCACACTTCTCTGTTTTGCTTTGATCTACTAATCTCCTTTTCAGTCTTCTTTAATGAAATTGACAGGAAAACTTCATTATCTTTCATTTAATTAACCTTATTTGGTAATTAATAAAAAAGTTTCTCCTCCATTTGTAGTTTAATTACAGGGATAGATAATAAAGTTCACCTTGATCTTCATTTTTCTATGCCAATTTGAGTCCCTTTATTTAAAATACTACATATTTCAAATTAAGCTATAATTTTCTGTATGTCTAGAATTTGAGGTAATCTCGTAAATCTATTCTTTGAGCCTTTTTGCATCAGTAACAAATTAGATATCTTTAACTGAATGATATATGTATCTAACGCTTAAGTTTGGGTGAATATTTCCATTATGTTGGGAGGATCTAATAAAAGATGATCTTGTCACAGAGGTTGAACTCTCAGAAGTAGATTTAATGTAGTTCTCTTGGAAATGGGCTGCTTAGCTCAAGAGCGGGTTGTGACAGAAGAGAACCCGGTCCTTGGGCTTTCTTCCTCCTTCTGCCCTTCTGCCATGTTTGACAAGTTCTTATCTCACTCAGCAAAACTGTTTTCCTGGACTCCACAACCATAAGCCAAGTAAGTATCTTTTCTTTGTGAATTATTTGATCTTATGTTGAGTTACAGTATTAGTAAAATAGCTAATTAACAATATTATTGATAAAATAATCATTGTTATCATTTGATGCTGACTTGTACTACACATTTTATAATTAAACTGTACAAAAACCTTAAAAGATTATTATTTTTATACTATTTACACAAGAAATGACATTTGGAATGGTTGCATAGTCTCTCCTAAGTCACACATATAGTGTCACCAGGACCAGTTCTGAAAAAGAGATTCTATATCTTTTAAGACCATGTGATTGATTCTCCGTTCTGATGATATTAACCCCTTAATTTTAATCTGGAATCACTAGTTCCAGGTTTTCTGTAACGTAAAATAATTACTCATATTGCCATAATATCTTATTAAATGTACCAAACTATATATGTCTGCAGATAAAATCTAATGTTCTTAGTTGACATAGTAAAATGTGTGATTATAGAACAATGCAAGTTAAATAATTTTGACATAAATTTCAAAAGTGTTAAAGAGTTACTGTCAGAGATTTAAATGCTATATACCAAGCCCAAAGTATAAATTCTTTTTTACATTGAACCCAATTAATTTTAATTTGTTCCCATTAAATATTTCACAAGTTGAGTTTTTACTTATGTTTGTTAGTGCCCAGATAAAATTATAAATACAATCAAATTTATTGACATTATTCAAATGGTAATTTTTGAATAATGTCAGTGTATAATACCACTTTTATTACTTTTGTTGCCTTTATTCTTGAGGGGTTTTTTTTTGTTTGTGATTCAGTAATCACAACATAAATGACTTTTGATATTTTTTCAATAATTATGAAATCTGGATGATAACTGAACTGATAAAAAATCTTGAGTTGCAGACATTTGTCACTTTAAATTGTAAAAATTATGTTATATGTTTACACTTATTTAAAATTCCATCTAGCTTTATTTTATATACATGAAGTAAACTTTTAATTCAGAAAAATTTTACAAGTCTTTGTTTTGATGTGTATTATTCTTATTTTATTTTTAACAGGAAAATGTATCTAAATCTATCTAGTATTTGAGACTTTTGGAATAAGTTTAACTTTTTATTTATTAATATCACTTTATTACAGCTTCCTGTTTCACATACTCATTTTGCTTATTATATGATAGGTAATATTCATGGTTGTATCTTCCTATAGGTTATCCATTTGAATCTCTGCTCTATTCTTTTCACTATTTTTTTTCCATTTTCTATATAATCTAGAAGTTTTTCTCCAAATATGTGTGTCTTGATAGTTTGATACTTTTAGATTCAAATTGTCTTACATATTGTTGCATTTCTTTGTTTTGTCCCATTTTCTAATATGGTACTATATTAACTACCATATTTTATGGCTTAAGAACAAGGAGATAAACCATATAGTGTTTATGCAGACTGATCCTGAAGCCATCCAAACATACTAATTTTATTCTAGCATAAATTACCTGACTTTTTGGTAAAATAATGCAGAGTAATAGTTGATCTCTCAATATTTTTTAGAGCTGAAGGAATTTAATATGTTTAAATTTATTAGAAGACTTCTAAAAACATTATATGACTGCTTAAGTAGATTATTAACATTGATTTTCATTTTCATTTATTTAATGACTACTTATATATTCTTATTTCGGATTTTGATATTTTTTCTATTGCTCAAATGTTTTAATATGTTTTACTGTGAGTATATTCTGAATATTTCTTGTCTGAATATATTCTGAATATGTTTTTTTCTTTTAATACATATGTTGTTTTCATATCTAGAAATTGTTCATTCTATGTACCCACTGATATTACTGGACCTCAAAATATTAGAAAGCCTCTATAATTAAAATCACATGATATTAGGTCATAAATAGACAAGTGAAAGACTCTAAAATTGGGTATTAATAACATGTAAATTAAAAATAAATGATTAATCTGGTATGTGAAACCATTTATACAAAGGTAACATTTTAAGAAATAACTCAATTATTTAACCTATGGAGCCAAAAGAAAAAATTATTTCCTTGCTTTACATTAGAAATATATTTATGTGGATCCACAGTATAAAAATAAAAACTTAGACAATTATATGTATATGATGGTGCCTTAAAAATTTAATCATTTTTATGATTTGGGGGAAGATGACTGAATTTGTGTTTGTCTGGGGAGGACGACTCTGGTTGTGCTTGACACTCAAATTGGAGTTTGCCAATGGAAGCAAAATTTTGCTGAACGTTTTTGTTTGCAAACTGAATTGTTTGCAAACAGAAGCATTTGTGAAGTGAGGTATTATTGTGTTTATATAAGTAAAAAAAAAAGAAAGAAAGAAAAGAAAGTGAATTTCTTGCTAACCTGAGAGTAGGGAATATTTTTTTAATTAAAACTCAAATTCCAAGTACAATAAAATACAGATAAATTTAATTTTATATTTTTTAATTTAAAATACAAAGAATTTTTAGGCAAAGATAACAGAAAACAAAGGAAGAAACTAATTCTAACATACATAACAAATGAAAAGCTAATGTTACTAAAACATAACAAATTCTTAGAAATCAAAAGATACATGTAATGGAAAAATAAACTAGACTATAATTGTTCAATTGGTAAAATTTTCAATTTGAATTATGATAAGAGAAAACAAAAAACTGGCTTGAGTCTATCATTTTCATTTTCATCTATCAAATTAACAAAAATTAAAGTGTAACAACACAAAATTTTGGTGAGGATAAGAATAAATCAGAAGCCCCCTATATTGTAATGAAAATGCCAGTTGACACAACATTATGGAGGTAAAGTTGGTAATAGTTAACCAAACTATGTATGTTACACAGAAATTTCACACTCAAGATAAAAATTCAACAATATAAAAATGCATATCTAAAATTTTATTCAATGTAGCATTGTTTAAATTGAGAAATACTGGCTAAGGCATGTGGTTTTTTGAGTCAGTGATTTCTGTGTATCAATATAAGGAATAAATGACAGCCAGAAAAAGTGGAGATATTTCTGTAAACTGATAGTATGCTATTTCCATTAGTGCTGCCAGCAAAATAAGCATGCTTTGATCCAAAAAAGAAGGCAAATATATAGATCTTCTTAGTTGAGCAAAAAGAAATGTAAAGGATGAAATGAAAAGTTAAGGAGATGGATTAATAAATTTGTAGGTGAGCATGGGACAGAAAAGACAGGGAATTTGGGAAGGAAGATGATGACATTTGTTTGAGCACCTTTTCTTAAAGTTGTAACTTTGGGCCAGGGCTGGAGGTGCACATCTGCAGTCCCAGCATCCTGGAGGCTGAGGCAGGAGGATTTCGTGGCCAACAGGGGCTACACAGTGATGTCAAGGTCAGCTTGATCTTCACAGTGAAACCCTGTATCACAAAGACAAAACAACAAAAAAAAGAAAATCATAACTTTGGAAATTATGTTGCTTTACACATTTGTATAAGAATGAATGAATAAATGAACAAAGTTTATTTTGTTTCTCTGCAAAATATAAAGTCATATTTTTAATAATACACTTCAATTAAACTACTAAAGAACTTAAGTAGTTCTGTAAGTTCTCTTTCTTGTAAACAGAAACTAAGAGTGTTTGATTCTTTCTATGAAATATTACAAAAAGTCTTTTACTGGTACTATGCAACATTTAATAAGGTAAAAGTTAGAAGTTATTCTACAGATCTTTAATCAAATGACACATGAAACAGATGTATAAATTGAAAAAAAATCATAACTTTCCATAGATTCAATGACTCTCAAAGGCTTGTAATTGGCAATTATATTGTGGAAGATATTTAATTAAGAGTAACTCCTCATACTATCTTACAATAATAATCTTACAAATCAAATATCAGATATTTAACTTTTTTTCATACTTTTTTTTAATTCAAGACTATCAGGCAGTGCCTACCACATTTGTAATGTGGCATGTTGGTTACAAAAGAAATAAAAGACATGAAAAATATTCTCTGGTTCCCAAGAAGCAGCTGTTCCCAAAAGAGCTGAAGAGCAATGTGGGTACGAGTAAAAGATGGCAGAATTCCTTTCAGAAAAAAAAAAAAGCCACAAATTGAATAAAGGTAAAGTAGAGGTAAGGAGAGTAAGGCAGGGGAACAGAGAATGATATAGAGATGTGACAAACAAAGCATAGTTTCTGTGAATTAACTTGACATTCACATTTAAAGACATGAAAACAGAGTGCATCAATTTATTGCCCTGAGTGATACTTTATTGGTAGGAAACTATGGAGAAGTAAGATTTCAGAGATTAGACATTATGAAGAATTTTCCACAATTATGGGAGCAGATTTAAACATTTTCAGAAAAAGCTCTGAATCAAAAAATGTTATGTGCTAGGCATTGTACTGCTCCCAAAGATCATTCTGGTAGCAAAGTTCAAGGCTGGTAAAGAAAGGTGACCACTGTGACCAGTTACAGTTCTATTACAAATAGTCTAGGTCAGTCTTCTCTCGGTTTCCATAACTAAAATAACCATGAGGTGTGGTTGAAAGAGTAAATATTTAAATTGAAAAAATGTAATTTAAGTTGAAAAAAATGCAATGAGACCCTATTGTCATTAGCTCCCCTTAAAATACAGCCCTTCCTTCAAAAACATTATCCTATTGATCTTGCCACCCTCTGAAGTAGTTCTGTAAGTTCTCTTTCTTGTCAATTTTTGTTTTACTGCAGTGCATTTGCAGTGCATGGCAATTGCATTCATTGTGGGCGGAGATCCATGGACATAACACCTGTTAAAGCATTTTAGGCCTCCTCCTCCCTCTTCACACTCTCTATCTCTTGGTGCTCCTCATATTTCCTAAAACTTTACTTTCTTTTTTCCTATTATCTGGGGTTTTTTTGTTTATTTTGCCCCCCAGCTATATTTTGTATTTCAAAGTTAAGAGTAACTATGTAATATTTACCCTTATGTGTCTGATTTATTTTGCTTAATATTAGGGTCTCAAGGAGCATCCATTATCTTCAAAATAACTCGAATTTCTCCTACTTGATAGAAGAATAGTCTGTCATTGTGTAGAAATGCTATGTTTTATTTTCCCATTCATAGACTGCTTCCACAATTTATCAATTATGAATTGTGCTGCTATAAACATGAGTATGCATGAAAAACTGTAGTGCAATGTCTTTAATTCATTTGGGAAGAAACCTGGAAGAGGAATACCTGTGTTAATGGAATTTCTAGTGTTATATTTTTGAGGATTTTCATATTAATTTTAATACTGACTGTAATACTTCATAATCCTACCACAAATGCAGAAGGGCTCCTGCAGTCACAGCAGAATTTGGCATTGATTTCTTAAGCACAGCTATTCTTTCTGGAATAAGATAGAATCTCGGTGTTTTGTTTGTGTTTCTTTGTTTTAATTTTAAAGAGAAAAAATGTAAAATAAAATTTCAAAACAAAATAAAGGAGGGCAACAATGGTTAATGTATTGCATATGGTTATCTTTAAAATAGGTACTAGGAGTACAAGTATAGATATTTAATTGTCAGACAATATTAGTGCAAACCTTTCTTTGCAATGGACTAACAGAAATTAGTAGTACAACAGTCTTAACATCTATTTGCTTTTCCCTCCTTTTCTCTTTTTCCTCCATCCAAGTTTCTCTTTCATTTTGAACAATTTCTTCCCATTTCACAATATCTATTGTACATTTTGAATCTTATTTACTCTTTCAGCTTCTCACACTAGGGAGACAACACAATGTTTGCACATATGCATCTGGTTTATTTCACTTATGCATTATGATCTTGAGTTACATCTATTCTCTATATAAGTTTCCAGTTTATCCTTCTTTGTAATTGAGTAGTACTCCATTGTATAAAAAGACCAATTAATATGTATTTATATATTGGCCAGAAATTTTAAACATTTTTTGTGTATTTATTGACCATTTGTATTTATTCTTCTAAGTGCCTATAAGTTTCATTTGCTAACTTATTGATTGGGTATCTGGTTGTGAAGTCTAAAATTTTTAGTTACTTATGCAGCCTAGATATTATATAATATAGCAAGCAAAAAAAATATTTCCTATTTTCTGAGTCATCCCTTCATTCTTTGGGGTGCAGAAGTTTTCTAATTGGATACAATCAAATTTGTTGATTCTTGACATTATTTTTTGTATAGCTGGACTTTTATCAAAAAATGTTTACCTACACTATGTCTCAAGAGTTTTATCCATTTGTTTTACAGTGGATTGTATTGCAGCTTTAAAATTTAGATCTTTGATGCATTTTGATTTCAGGTTAGCACTGGATAAGCACTGGGTCTAGTGTCAATTGTTTGCCTGTTTATATCCAATTCCTCACATACCATTTGCAAAAGACATTATCATCTCTCCAATTTTGATTTTTAGGCTGTTTTGTCAAAGATGTGATGATTAAGTGTCTTTGGGTTGTTTCTCCATCTTATTTTCTATTCAAGTGATCCTAATGTTTTTTGTGTTGGCACCATGCTGTTTTTCCTTCAGTAGATTTATGCTATAGCTTCAAATCCAGAATTGTGATGTCTCTGCTTGGCTTTTGTTGCCCAGGATGGTTTTTTCTATTCTGGATATTTCTGGTTCCAGATGAATGTTAGGATTGTAGGTATTTTGACTGAGACTGCATTAAACCTATATATCCATTTTGGAAGTATGACTATTTTGACAATAGTTGTTCTGTTATCCAGGAAAATAGGTTATCTTCCATTTTCTTATATTATCATTAATCTTTTTTTTCAAAATATTGTTATTTTTGTTGTGTCGGTCTTTCTTTTCCTAATTAGGTTAATTCCTAAGTATATAGTGTTCTTGGATTTTAGTATATATGCTGCTTTTTTTTTCCTTGATGTTATTGTAAGTTGTATTCTTTTACTAATTTCCTTCTCAATTGGTTCATTAATGTTGCATAGGAACAGAACTGATTTTATGTGTTGATTTTGTATCCTGATACACTGCTGGATGTAGTTATTAATTCTGGAACTGTTTGGTGGAATTTTTTTAGCCTTTTATGTATAGGGTCCTGGAATCTGTGAGTAAAAGATGTTTTGACTGCTTCTTTTCCTACTGGCATCCCTCTTACTTTTTACTCTTGCTTGATTGCTCTGGCTAAGCTTTTGAGTACTATTTAGAATAAGATTGATGACAGAGGACAACCTTTTTTTCTTCCTCATTTTAACAGGAAAAGTTAGAGCTCTTCCTCATTTAATATGATGATCTTGAAAGTGCATTTGTCACAAGTAACTCTCATATTCAGATAAAGTTTTTCAATCTGTGTTTTTCAAGAATTTATAACAAATGGATGCTAGATTTTGCCAAACACATTTAAGGTGAACCTATGATTTTTGTTCTTGTTTCTGTTTATGTGGTATACTACTGGTTTACATGTGTTAAACCATCCTTGCATCCCTGGGATGAGTCCAATTTGGTCATGATATATGATCTTTTTGATGAAGTTTGTATTCTGTTTGCTAGTATCTTGTCAAGGAATTTTTCAATTGCATCATCATCTGGTTTTAAAATCAGGGTAACATTAGCTTCCAGAAATAAATTTGGAAGTACTACTTCCTGTTACATTTCATCAAAGTATTTGAGAGACTATTGGTATTATATCCTTTCTAATGGTCTTAAAGAACTCAGTTGTGATTCTTTCCTAGGATTCTCCTAGTTATGATATTTTTTATTACAATCTCAATTTTGTGGCCTGTTATTGGGTTATTCTTCATTTTTACATTTTCTTAGCTCAGTTTTGATAAGTGATGTGTGTCTAGGAGCCTGCCAGTTACTTCAAGATTCTTCAGTTTTTTGAAATAATATTTTTATAGTAGTTACTAATGATCTTGCAAATTTTGATGTGGTTCATTACAGTGTTTCATTGTTCAATTTCAATATTATTGATGAGGATATTTTCTTTCATTCTTTTGGTAAGTTTGGATATAGATTTGTCTATTTCATTTATTCTTTCAAAGAACATTCTCTTCAGTGCATTCTTTACATTGTTTAGTCTCAACTGTATTCATTTCAATTCTGATTTTTAGGAACATTTTCCTTATACTAGGTTTGACTTTGAACTGTTCTTGTTGTTCTACAGCTGTGTGTTGAATCATTAGGTTCTTTAATTGAGCTCAGTCTCTTTTTCTAATTTGAGATTTCAAGGCACTGAGCTTCCCTCTTAGGACTCTTTTCATTGTGCCCCATAAGTTCTGTATGTTGTATGAGCATTATCATTTGATTCTAGAAATTATTTGATTTCTTCCTTGATGCCTTGCTGTGAATCACTGAGTATTCAGGAATGTGCTACTCACTGTGCAGTTGTTTGTAAAATTTCTATGGTTTCTTTTGCAAATGATTTTTAATTTAATCATGTGATTATTTCATAGTATACATGGAATGACCTTATTTTCTAATTACTGAAGCAAGTTTTATGGGCAATAATGGTTGATTTGGAGAAATGTCTTTGTACTGCTGAGAATAATGTCTATTCTGTTGTAGTAAGGCAGAACACTCAGAACTCGATGAAGTTCAGCAGTCAAAAAATGTGCTGTACTTCTGATTTTTTATTACTTGTTTATATATTCATTTGTAAAAGTGGAATACTGAGATCAGCTACTATGTTGCATTTCTTTGATCTTTTATATACAGTAGTGTTTGTTTTATAAATCTGTATGCAACAATATTTGTTGTGTATATGTTTATAATTGTTAATTCTTTCTGTTGATTTATTTTCTTAACTAATATGTAGCAACTATCTTTATTGCTTCTGATCAATTTTACCTTGAGGTTTTAGTTTTTGTTCTGGTCTACTAATGTGCATTTTTTAACTGGGGAGTTGAGACTAGTTACATTGAGATTTATTACTGAAATTTATTGACTTATTTCTGTCATTAAGTTCCTTTTCTGTTGCTGCCTCCTTTATTTTTCATTTTTGTTTGAGTAATGTTTCGTGTATTGCATTTGAAATTTTGGCTTTGTGAGTTTATTTTGTCTCTGTTGAGGATATTTATGAGTAATTTTTGATGTGCTTCTTTGATGATCATAATTGTCTTAAGGTGTATTTTTAATCAAGGAATTTTATTTCTCCAACAATTTTGAAGAATATTTTTTCAGGATATGTTACTCTGGGAACGAATTTGGCTTCTTGCATGCCTTGCAATATTTTCCAAATTCTTCTGGTCTTTAGAATTTCTACAGAAAATTCTATTATAATCATAAGACTTTATGAAATTCATTTTGCCTTTCACTAGCAGTATTTGATTGTTTGATCATTTTTTGTGCCTAAATCTTGTAACCTGAACAACTACTTCTAAGATAAAAATATGAAATATACTACTATTGTTAATTTCCTACGGTTTTTTTTTGAAATTCTGTTATCATTTTATCATTTTTTCTGTTTTGCTCTTTATAGTGAAATTTACCTTTTTTGAAAAAAATTCTGTCCTTGAATTGGACTTCTCAGATTTTAAGTAGGATAGGTTATGGGGAGCTTCTTTTTCCTTTGTAGTTATATGGCATTCTGTAACCCTCAGTTACTTGTACGCTGAGGTATTTTCCTTATACTTGGAAAGTTTGCTCTTTAATCTCTGCCGATACTTTTCCATGTGTATTGTCCACTGATTTCACCTTAACTCCTGTGAGTCTTAGCATCATCTAACAAGTGTGGAATGAATTTTCTTTGTTCTCTTATCATTATATTTTTGTGTGTGTATCTTTTCCTACAGTATCCTCATATTGATCATTTCTGCTATTTATGTACTAAATATAATTTGTATTTCTGGGGTTTAGTTTGTCACCTTTTCATGGAGTCTGTTTCCTTGGTAAATTCATCATGCATCTTTTAAAAAGTCTTGTTTAACCCTTGTAATATTTTATTTGCTTCTGTACAACTAAACTTGTCACTTTGTCAGTTCCACTGTCTTTTGGGTTATGTCATCTTAGATCTTACTGAGCTTCTGTGCTTCTTCTTCAATTCACTCACCCAGCTCAGCTATGTTTGATTTCCTTGGATCTAATCTGGGAGAGTTGAAAATCTTTGGAGGCATTTTTTGTTTTACATTTTCATGTTTTTATTTGCACATGCATGCGTGCATGCACACGTGTGTGAGTGTGTGTGTGTGTGTATTTACTCACAGTTAAGGTCATAGAGAGTGGCGGTTGGGGATTTAGTTTAGTGGTGTAACACTTGCCTTACAAGCATGAGGTTATGAGTTCAATTCCTACTACTCCACAAAAAAGAATGATAGAGAGTGAAGAGAATTTGTTGTTATAACAACATCTTTAGTTAGATTCTGTTTTCCAATGATGTATTTGTGGCCTTATTTGTCAATGTGTACTTTTTATCACTTTAACTGATTCAGTTTAATTAGTTTGAACCCTGTCACTTTGTTTTAAGGAGAAAATGTTTCTTGGCTGTTATGGCATTAACAAATCCAGTCACATACCAATCACAAATATTGAAGATTCTTTTTACACTTTTTAAAAATCAGTTCCCCTAACAATCTACAAACTCTTATGGGCAGTTAGTCTGACATGTAGAAGAAGAAGCAAAGGAGAAAAGAGGAAGTGGAAGCAGCAAGTCAGTAGGAGGAGAGTGACATAAGGAGAAATGTTAATAAATAAAATGAATATGTGATCAGACTCTGTTAGGGCTATTTCATCACAGGAGTGAAGGTTTAACCATGAGGGTGTTTAAGATAATATTTTAGGAGCCAGGAGGAGGTGAGTAGGGTGTGAGAGGTGTAATGAGACATTAAGGGTAGCTGTGAGGTTTTGGGAACATGTTAATATATTTGTGGTTATTTTTGTTTGAATACTTTAAACACAATTCTATTAAGGGTTACCAGATATAACTATAAATGCTTCCATTCAAGTTAAAGCATTGGTACAATGCATATATACCAATTATATATATATATGTATATATATATAAAATCTGTATATACATTTATATAATATACATATGTGTGTGTGTCACGAAAAGTGAAGAAGGGAGGAAACACAGGGATAGGTAAAATAAGGAAGAGTGAAGAAAATAGAATAGGAAAATGTGATGATTAGAAAAGAAAAGAAAAAAGGACAAAGAAGGAAAAGGATAAAGGAAAAAACTTTAAAGATAAAACATTTAAAAGTAAAAAAAATATATTGATAGAGAAACAATAATTAGAGTGGAAAAAGTCAGAGAAAACCCAGAACTGACACAGGTGCCAGAAAATATGTGGCTACTTGTTTTGGTTACTTTTCTCTCATTGCTGAGACAAAATCCCTGACGCCCAAAATTAGGGAAGGAAAGGTTTATTTCTTACAGTTCTTGGAGGTTTCAGCCCATCCTCTCAGCTGGCTGCAAGGCAGGGCGGCATGGCTGGGGGGCAGACATTCATGGCTGTGCAAATAGCAGGACATGAACCGGCAAGAGAGAGAAGCCGTACCTCCCCCCAACCCCACCCTTACACTGTATCCCAGCTCGACCCCTGAGTAAGTGCAGCACTCACACCACCAATCCCACTGCCAGACAACAAATCAATCACAAATGCCAGGCTCAGCGCAGCCCATGAGTACATGAGGCTTAGGTGGGGCCATCTGAACACACTATAACAGCACTATACCATATAGTCAGTGTCCCCAAATTTCCTTCCTGCTGTATTCATAGTCTGCTTGCAGGTAACCAGGGCAATTTGTCCCACAGTTTCAGACTGCTTAACTGCCTGGAGTAATGAGTGCTGTCAGTTTTTTCTGAATCCATCTCTTAACTGCATATGGTACTTTGGGCATGATTAACTTTTAACATGTATACTCATATCCATACAGACCCATATATCTGCCCTAAAATACCAATATATCAATTAATTTGGTAGGAGAGGGTTTGAAATATTTCACTTAACACCAAGCTTTCTGTGCACTTCCCAATTACCTATCCTTCCTGTTCTCTTTGCTACCAGTCAAATCCTGTGCTGTTTGTCACTCTAGGGGCTTTCTGCTAGAAATTTTCTGCCACAGCTGACCTCCTGCATTTAATCACACTCACATCCCAAACCACGTCTGACTCAAAAGTTCTGCTTTCTAACCTGTGAACCCTGGCACAGTCCCTGAGTTCAGTAGAAGGCATCCTTTCCCATTGTGGGAAGTTGCACACTGGTTAGACTATCCCACTGACTCAGTATTTCCTTGTCATTAGAGAAACAGTAAGAAAGTACCCACGCTGTACTGGCTCCATTCAGTCTTCTTCCCCCATACATTCAGAAAGACATCCATAGTTCCTTGGTGGTGGACTCCAGTCTAGTGTTCACCCTTTCCCTGTCTTGGTTGGGGGAATTTTCTTGTCAACACCAGGCATGTGTGTTGTGTAGGATGCTTCTAGAATGCAGTGTTACCTGGTGTTTGGAAGAATTATGGGGCAATGGAATGATAGTCAGTTTCTATGTGGCTAAATCTCCTTTATTCTTATTCCCATTCCTGATTTCCCTGGGGTCTCAACTACTGTTTACTTCTGCACTGGCTTTCCTCTTCCTGATAGGAAAAATGCTGTGTGGGGATCCCACCCCAAAAGTCTTTACTCCACAATACTGGTTCTTTCCTTCAGACTGTGAAAACTGCTCCCAGGGCCAGGGATTTAGCTCAGTGGCATAAACCCCTGCCTGGCAAGTGCTAGGTTGTGAGTTTGATCACTGGTACAAAAAAAAAAAAAAAAAAAACTGCTCCCAAAGTGATCTGCTCTCTTGACAAGAAGTGCATTGGAGAGATGCAGACCAGCAGTAACACTACTTCATTTTTTCAGTGCTCTAGAGATTTGATATGATCTAGAAGATTCATGCTTCAAATTGGTTTTTCCATTTCAGGGTCTCCATCTGGTGCCAGAATCCTTCCTGTCTGTTGCTGTTCCCTTGCTCTGATTCTTTTCCTGACATAAAGTACATCCTTCTGCCATGATATTCTTTCACTGGAGCCAAATGATCACAGGTGAAACTATAAGGCACAAAATAATTTCTCCCTCTTTAAATTATGTGCATCATGTATTTTGTCCCAGCAATGGGAAAACTGACTGATACACTAATGTCACAGAAGAATAGTATTCTGGTACCACTGAGACTGAAGTCAAGAATACAAATGAAAGATTTAATAATTTTCTGAGTCAGAGAAGACAAAGAACAGATGTAGAGTTAGAAAGAAAATTTAAGAGTAAAATACAAATTGTAGAAGTATAAGGAAAAAAATCACCAGGTAATAGCTATTGATTATATTGAAAATTAGTAGAATTTGTCAGAGTTAATTAGTAAAGTAAATTACTAGAATTTGTTTGAATTAAGAATTAATACAAACATTTGGGTGCTGCTTGCTTTGATACATAGTGTTATCATAAAAAGAAATTAATGTTACATTAATTAAATTTTGCTTTTGGAGGTTGTCCCTATGTTGAGTTTCTATGAAATAAAATGAACTAAAAATTAGTAAGTATATAAATCAGTAATATCATTTCTTAAAACAAATACTCAGACTTCAGTCAATTAGAAGTAGTAGAGATTCAGCCAATCATTGGCACCCATTAATATGACCCTGTCATGAAAGGAAGGTCTTATAAAGTTGCTACCAGCAAACAGGAAGCACGCACAGGAGAGCTTGTTTGCTAAAATGATTAGCGATTAGCATTAGTAAGAAGGCAAGCACTGGGGAGGAGCTAAAGATGGCCAATCAGTGAGCAATAAAATACAAAGACTCCTGGGAGACACAACTCATATGCCAGAATAAAACATCCTGGAGAGATCCAGACAGAGGGAGATGGATCCTCTTGACACAAGAAGAAATTAAAATGTAAAAAAGCTCATCAAATACTTTGGGACTATAACTGGAACAGCTAAAAATTACAGGACACAGCGTTTTTGCTGTGACCCACCAAGTTTGCATTGGCCTGAATTTACGCCAGCTTGAATCTGCACCAGCAGGCACAGTGGCCCAAACTCGTTCCCGCCACCACTCACAGGAGCCACAGCAGTGCTGAAGTCAGGGCTTGGTGAGCCCAAAGGAGAGCTTTGGCCAACAAAGCTGAGGAAGGGACCTTCATTAATCTGTGGTCAGTGCTGGGAATGAAACCCCGCCATGGAAAGGGCACGACTAAATGGGCGACATGTTGGAATCCGGCAGGAGGAGCCTGAACTAGGAGTGACAGTGACTTCAGTTGGTTACTCCCTCCCCAGAGCAGACTTGTGGGATTTGCTTGAACTGGGCCTCACCCCTGGCTGGGACCCAATGAGCCATCCCAAATCGATTCCCTGCACCTAGCATTAACTAACCTGGTGAAGGCCCCTGAAGTTTGGCTGGCCCGGTGGGGAGGAGCAGGCATATGCAACCCCTGCTTACACCTCAGTGACAAGAGCAGGAAGGAGATGGCAGAGGTCCCTCTGGAGTGTGCTTTGGAGGAACCAAGGCCAACAGGGAAAGGGGCTGAGACCTGCACTGTACACCTGTGTGGAGGAAGCCAGGACCATGACAGGAGAGAGAGGCAAGAGGAGGCCCCCAGCCCAGAACCCTGAGAGCACTGATCTAGGAGAGGAAAAAACAAGGGAGACTGAGGGTAGCAAACATGCAACATCAGATATGGCTTCAATGGACATAAAGAGATATATTCGGGACCTTGTGGACGAGCTCAAAACTGAAATATTACATCAGGTAAAGCAAGATATGAGTAAAGTAATAAAAGAAATGCTAAGCATCTCTCAGGAAGATACAGATGAAAGAAGGGAGAAACACAAAAAGAGAGAAACATTTGATAAAGAATATAAAGAAAATATAGAATACATGAAGCAGATTGAAAGAGACTACCAGGAAATTAAAAACTCTATTGAAAGCTGGAAAAACTCCTTAAAACAAACTAAGGATAGATTATCAAAACTTGAAGACAAGTTTCCAATGTGTGATCATAAAAGGAAAGATCTCTTAAAAATAAGAAGGAAACAGGCAGTAAAATACAAAGGCTAGAAGATGACAAGAGAATCTATAGTTTAAGAATAAGAAATGTGAACAAAGAAGCAGGAATACAAATGGGTGAATTAAAAAGAGTCTTCATGAAAATAATTAAGGAAAACTTCCCAAGCATGGGAAAAGAAAATGACATTCGGTTGTGTGAGGCATACAGACCTCCAGCCACCAACAACCAAAACAGAGCTACAACCAGACATATAATAATCAAGATACCAGAAATTCAATATAAAAACAGAATATTAAAAGCTGTCAGACAAAAGAAAAGATTACCTATAAACGTAAGCCCATCTGGATCATGGCTGACTTCTAGACATAGACCATCAGATCAAGAAAAGTTTGGAGTGAAGTATTCCAAGCTCTGAAAGAAAATAACCTCCAGCCCAGATTGATGTACCCTGCAAAGCTGTTACTAGAAATTAATGGAAAAGCAAGATGCTTCCATGACAAAGAGGAACTGGGGGAGTTTGTGACCACCAATCCAACCCTGCAGAAAATACTGAAGGACATTCTAGAGAGAGAGAAGAAAAATACTAGGATTTTACAAACAGTGGCAGAAAGGCCTTAGTGAGGTGGGGCAGGCAGTAGAATGAAGGAGAAAAGTAGACAAACAAAGGTAGAAAAATAGCATAGCAGAAATGAGGCAGAGAAAGATGGCTAGAATCTCTAACACAGATGGCCTTGATACACTATATTGTTAATAGTGAACCAGGATTTAAAACCCACATTACTCACACTACTCTGCTAAGATGTATTATATTCTGTTCCAGTCATTCTACCTGTACTAAATTTGAGGGCACAGACAGTAATCCTGAAAATAACAGGATATAGTACGGTAATCATCTTTAATTTCCTATTAACTTAATAAAAATCTCTGTATAATCTACACTGTTTTACTATGACTGATCATAATCTAATCTGGTTTTTTAGATCACTGTTTTTTTATTGATAGATTTTATTCAAAGCTGTTATGATTGATAGTATCAAGTCTGAGAGTATAGGCAACTACACTTAAGATGACAAGATCCACTAGAATATCCACTATGGTTTGATTATTACATGCCTTTGAAGTTTTATACTGCCTACAATGTTTTATTTTAACTAATAGTGTTATGTACTGCTATATTCAATTATACTGCTGTATTCAATTATGCCTGATGATATAGAAAATTCTATTGAAGATAATACAACACAGTAATCATTGTAGATCACCTTATACTGTGGTTTTATACGACTTTTTGGTTTCGTGTCTTTATAGGAATTTGTTTTGTTTTGTCTTGCTAAGTTTTGTTTTTCCCTCTAATATAGAAAGGATAGAAATACATGTAGAGACTCATGCATGCATAGCTATTTATACTCTCACTGTTTCAATATCTACTTTGTATCCTTTAATTTTGTAACTTGAACAACTATTTCAGGACAACATGTAATTTATCAGTGATTTCTTATTGTTTATCCTTTTTTTTAAATTCTGTATTATCTCTACCCTTTACATGCTTTTGTTTCTCTTTAAGTTAAAAAAAAAAAAGAAGGCAAGTATTTTAGGACAAGACAATAGAAAAACTGTCTTAAGGGGATGGGAGGACACAGAAAGATCCCCATGATTTACAGGCTCAAAATTTCAAGTGAAAGGCTTTGCTCTGAGAAGAGAGCCCTAGGATATCATGCTCCAGAAAGGCTCAAGCCTAAGGAATCAGAATGAATTCTCCAGGATTCAATACACAATGCTTAGTCATTCAGGCCCTCAGAGGCCTCAGCAGCCTCCAGCAAGGTGAAAAAGGGATCAGCTCCTGTGCACCTGGCAGCTGTTCTTGGTATCTTCCACATAGTGCTGGTTTTGTGTATACAGAGAAAGTATCAGTTTTAGAGTAAGAGGGCTTTCACCCAGATTTAAGGAGTTCTGGGAGGCCACATAGTATGCTCCTGAGGGACAGAGTATGATCCTGTGGGACTGACCCCAAAAGTACAGTGGATATCCCAGGATGGTAGGGATATAGCTGAGCAGGCACAGTGCCTGCCTGGCAAGCACAAGGTCATGAGTTCATTTCCCAGTAAATAAATAAATAAATAAATAAATAATCTCTACCTGAAAAAGCCAGGAATGTGAAACTTTTGAAGAAAGTCTCAAAGAGTAAACAAAGTCATCCTAAAACAAAGGCTCCAACCACCTATTATGGCAAAGAGATGAGCAACCCAAGCCCCTTGGACTTCACATCCAACTAAAGTGCTGAATATGAAATTGTATAATTTGATGTTTGCCATTATAGTTTTGGTCTTGCCTTCATCCTTTTCCTTTCCATCCCCCTATTTCTCACTTTGGGAATGGGAATGCTTGTCTTGTGCCTTCATATGTGATCAGAGTTTGGCATTCTTTTACAGGAGTGCATAGTTAAAAGTTTGTCTTAGTTGTTCACCACTAAGAAATTTTGGACTTGGACATTCCATCTACGATAAAAGTGTTAAGATTTGGCAATGCTTAAAGATGTACTAAAAAACGTTTGACATGGAGGGACAAGTATGAATCCTTTAGGGCCTAGAAGCATAACTTTATGGCTTATATCTGTATGTCTCACCAAAGCCTCATGTGTTCATAGGTAAGGCTTTAGGGAGATGATTGTATCAGGGGTGCATGATACTTATCCATGGATTAGCCCATGGATGGGTCACTGGAGGCAGAGTCCAGTAGAGTGTGTTTCCCTCCTTCCTCCCTTGATTCTTTCTACTTCCTGCTGCCATTCTACCCTATTTCTCCTCTGTTGTGCCTTCTGCCATGGTACCTTGCCTTGGAGTCAGTGGACTATGCACTGAAACTTCTAGAAACCATGAGTCAAAATAATCTTTCTTCCTTTGAGATTGTGGCTGCCAGTATCATGTCTCAGGAATGAGGAAGTAATCGGTGAACCTTGAAGACTGGCTTGTTGATCTGTCACAGCTTACCTATTATTGTATACAATATCATAATTAAAACATCTAAGAAAGTGATTTTATTTCGTCAATAATTTAAAGAGATTTTAGCTTAATTTGACCAGAAAAAATATGTGTTAAATTAAAGGCCTCCATTGAGAACTCTTTTGAAACTGATTTAAAATGAAGGGCACTTCTCTGGGTATGCTCTTTGTTCAAGACAAAAACTACACAGCCTTCATCTTCTGCTCAATCCTATTTCTTGCTTATACTCATTTTCTCAACTGTTTGTTAAATTTCTCAAGTTTTATATTTTCATGATTACCACAATGCTTGCGTGATTTTTATCATGAAGTACTTCATCCTTCATAATACTACTTTTCACAATTGATTACATGGCTAGTTGCAAACAGAGCAGAATATCTACCTGGTTTTAAATGAATATCATTTTTATATATCTTGTTTGTTTCCTTGATCGTTATAGCATTAGATATGTATATGTGTGTGTATGTGTGTGTGTGTGTGTTTGTTAGTATTGAAAACAGTACAATCTGTTATAAACAATATTCATACCTTTATCATTTATTGTCAAAGAGTTAGACCTAAGAGTTGAGGTTTTTTTCTAGTATAAAAATATTCTATACTTACTGTGAGTGGATTGGAAAGAGAAAATATCAGTATCCCAGAAGAATTTTCCTTATGGCTTTTTAAAATTCTTTTAAAAAATCTTTTCTTTCAAAATCATACCTCTCACAATGAAAACCAAATTGAAATAGTCTCCAGTAGCTCTCTGAAGTTAAGCAACTACGTGAGGAGAAGTGTGATTTTCAAGAGTCAAAGAAAGTTGTATTTGACATAACCTAAATTCAGTTAGAGATGCTCTGAGTGGATAGTAGAAATTAACTGGCATTTGAAATTGAAAAAAAAAGGGATATTGACTTTGAGCTAAGTTACTGAAAAATCTAATTCACGCTTTTTCTATCCAGGGCACAAATTTCACCCCAAATTGAAGCATGCCAGCAAATTCCTAATACTTGTGCATAATGCATTGAAATATAGACAATAGATCAGTTGTGCTTGGTTTCTTTCAGAGCACCTGCTATGCATGCTGAAGAAGATGAGCACAATTGCAGGTGTACCCAGCACTGTTAGGACCAGTCCCATGAGCCTCAATTCAATTCGGAGATTTTGAGTATTCATATAGAAATCTCATCTTGAAGTCCCTGCTTACATTACTTCCAAAAGCTGTTTATAACAATAATGTACTTTAGAGAAATGCTGAGATTATATGGGCAAAGACTAAAATCCAGTTACTTGTATATGATATGGTGTTTTTTAATTTATTAGCCAGGGCTGTAGTGTAAATACACAGTCAAGTGAATCTTGAAGACTTACTCTAAGAATTTTTAAATATTATTCCTATAAATGTTTAAAACACTCTACATATATTTGCTACATATCTTTTCCATGTTAAGGCAGTGAAAACATAAACTTTGTCCACAAAACTTAGTTAGAATTTTCAAGATACAATTATAAGCACCTAACATACTATGTAATACTAAAACATAAATATATATTAAATAGGAACATTATTTTGGAAATTTATATTTCACATAGCTATGAAATGCTGAAGGAAATAAGCAATATGAAGAATTTATATTACCTGTGAGCAGAATATATTATCTTTTATGATTACTATAAAACTCATGGCTTCATTTTTTAATCCCAATAAAATAAGTGTTGACCATTTACCAGAATTCAGTCAAAAATATGTGAAATATATTTTACTTATAAAACTACTGGACTAATTTCATAGTACATGGGTAATAATTCTTATCAGAGAAAATGAGATTTTGTCTTGCTGATGAATTCTAAATCTACTTCCTTGACTTAGAATGCTTTTGCGCAGTTCTCTTCCGATTTTCTATCAAAAACTTACATAAATCTCTAGGCTGACAAACGGGCTCTTGAATGGTATGTACTGTCTTGAAACTATACACTCCAATTAATCAAGGTCATTTAAATGCATTTTACATAAAACACCTAAAGCTTAATGTGCCATTTTGTGTATTTATCAAATTACTAATCAATATGCTACACCACAGTTACCACAAGGATTTTAGCTACCATAGAATGCAACATGAATTAAAATTGTTCAAGCTGTCATCTGCATAAACAAAATTAGTGTCATTATTTGCCATGGTACACAACAATGGAATGTGCTCTGAATGGAAAGAATCACCATCAGTATTTTACTTAAAATGCTTCATTCTAAACTTTAACATACCTTGTATTAAACTGGCTTCGATTTCACTTTTTTTCTGCAACATATTACCTCCACTCTATTGGTAAAGTAATTTATTCTATCCTCTGTGGAGAGCTGGGATCTTATTTGCCAGCATATTTATCTTTCCTGCCACTGCACTGTCATTCATCTGCAATCTCCACAGAGGACCAGACCTGTGCAGAATTGCAATTAGGATTGATTCAACTAAATCCAGGCCAGAGAACTGATGCTGACAGGGTGACCTCATGAGAATTTAAGAAGCGAGGTTAGAGAACACACACACACACATTCGGGGGGGATTTAAACCCACAATTCATTAGGTTCTCCATATAATGTACTTACAATTTGAAACACAGTGCATGTTTTTGTTCATTTTAGCACCACAATAAAATAATATACAGCATTTGAGCAATTTTGTAAACCCAATAAAGAAATTCTGTGCAAATCTCTAGGTTGAAGTTTAAACAGCAGTTTGTAAAGACGGAAACCTAATTTTCACGGAGGCTGTACACCATAAGAATTCCCTTCCACATGTGTGGAAAGTAAACAGAATGCAAAGCAATTCTGATAATGTCGCTCAGCTTCCACATCTTTGTGACACATCCTCCGCAATTCCATCATAATCACTCAAAGAGCATCACTTGTGTGTTGGTTAGATGGCCTAATAAAATTTTCTAAGTAATTCTTGGTTATGTGAGGCAGTTTTGTGGTTTGAAAAAGCAGTCATTGCAAGCACAGGCAATAACCTAAGTGTTTTCTGACCTGTCGTGTGTAACACGTCATATCAATCCCGAGTTTCTGCACTTCACATTAGGACTCATCTGTTATAGATGACCTGTCCTCTTCCTTGATACACAGTGGAAAGGAAGAAAGTTTACAACTGGGGAAAGAGTCAAACTTATTCTGGAAAGTAAAAAGGAAATTGGAAAAGGATAACAGAAGCTGAGTAATCTTTTCTAAATAGATTTTCTTTACGTTTTTCTCTCAGGAAACAGAATTTTGCTGTCCCAAAGGAATAATGTTGAATGCATTGAGAACAATTTGATTTAATCTAATAAGGAAAATCAGAACATCACAAAAAAAAATTCATCATAGTAAATCAAACAAAGCAAAGGCAAGGATTATGTAGCTTGGTGAACAGAATAGGAGACAAGGTATCAAAATTCTTTTACTGCTTTTTCTGCTTAACTAAGTTACTTCATGAAAAAAGATTGAAAAAAAAATTCCTCCATTTCTACAATATAGTGAAAGTCTATCAAAATACAGCATGCCAAGCATTAACCTGTGGGATGCAGTGAAAGTGGTCCTCAGGAAAATTTATTGCACTGAGTTCCCACATTAGGAAAACAGAATGAACACAAATAAACAACCTGATATTACACCTCAAACATCTAGAAAAAGAAGAGCAAGCCAAGCCCAAAGCCAAAAGAAGGGAGGAAATTATAAAGATCAGATCAGAAATTAATGCAATAGAGACTAAGAAAACAATACAAAGAATCAATGAATCAAAGAGTTGGTTCTTTGAAAGAATAAATAAAATTGATAAGCCCCTAGCCAACTTAATTGAAAAAAAGGAAAGAAAAGACTCAAATTCATGAAATATAGAGTAAGAAAGGTGAAATCATTATCGACCCTATGGAAATACAGAAGATCATCAACAACTATTTCGAAAACCTCTACTCTTATAGGTTCAAAAACACAGAAGAAATGGACAGATTCCTAGAAACATATGAACCACCAAAGCTGGATCAAGAAGATGTAAAACTAGTGAAAACCTAATTTCTATTAATGAAATTGAAAATGTAATCAAGTCCCTATCAACAAAGAAGAGCTCAGACCCAGACAGATTCACTGCGGAATTCTACAAGAAATACAAAGAAGATTTGATGCCAACACTCCTCAAACTCTCCAATGAAATTGAATGGGAAGCAATTCTCCCTAAGTCATTCCTGGAAGCAAATATAACTCTAGTACCAAAACCTGAGAAAGACCCAACTAAAAAAGACAACAACAGGCCAATCTCCCTAATGAATATAGATGCAAAAATACTCTATAAAATACTGGCAAACAGGATGCAGCAAATCATCAAAAAGATTATACACCATGACCAAGTGGAACTCATCCCAGGCATGCATGGATGGTTCAACATACATAAATCCACCATATCAAAAGAGCCAAAAGTAAAAATCACATGATCATTTCTACAGATACAGAAAAAGCTTTTGATAAGATCCAACACCCAATCATGATAAGAACCTTACAGAGAATTGAAATAGATGGTCTTTACCTCAAAATGATAAAGGCCATCTATGACAAACCAACAGCCAGTGTCATATTAAATAGCCAAAAACTGACAGCCTTTACATTAAAATCAGGCACAAGACAAGGATGTCCCACTGCTACTATTCAACATAGTACTGGAAATACTATCCAGAGCAATTAGACAAGAGAGAGGAATAAAAGGAGTAAAGATTGGAAAAGAAGAAGTTAAATTATCATTATTTGCAGATGACATGATACTCTACATAGAACACCCCCAAACCTCCATTGAAAGACTTCTAGATATAATAAATTCAGCAATGTAGCTGGATACAAAGTCAATATTCAAAAATCAATAGCATTCTTATACACTAACAACAAAATCACTGAGAGAGAAATAAGAGAAGCCACGTCCTTCACACTAGCATCCAAAAAAAATGAAATATTTAGGAATTAATCTAATGAAAGATATAAAAGAGTTGTACAGGGAAAATTATAATACCCTGAAAAAAGAAATCAAAGAGGACCTCAGAAAATGGAAAGACATCCCTTGTTCATGGATAGGAAGAATAAATATTGTGAAAATGGCCATTTTTCCCAAAATTGTTATACAGATTCAATGAAATCCCAATGAAAATACCACTAACATAACTCATAGAAAATACAACTAACATACCTCTAGAGAAATCACTCCTAAAATTCATCTGGAACCAGAATAGAGCTAGAGTAGCAAAGGCAATTCTAAGCAGCAAAGGCAAGGCAGGAGGCATCACAATCCCTAACTTGAAGTTGTATTGCAAAGTTACCATAATAAAATCTACATAGTATTGGAATAAAAATAGACCTGAAGATCAATGGAATACACTAGAAGATACAACTACAAACACACTCAGCCACCTTATCCTTGATAAAGGGGCCAAGCATACTCACTGGAAAAATGGTAGTCTCTTTAATAAATAGTGCAGGAAAAACTGGCTTTCCATATGCCAAAAACTAAAATTAGACCCATGCCTATCACCATGTACTAAACTAAAATCTAAATGGACCAAAATCTAAATATTAAAACAAAAACACTAAATCTGTTGCAAGACAAAGTAGGTAAAAATCTTGAAGACATAGGGATTGGTAGAGAATTCATGAACAACAACCAAACTGCATGGGAAATACTTCCCAGAATCAACAACTGGGATCACATCTCATTAAAGAGTTTCTGCATGTCCAAAGAAATCTCCAGCAGAGTGGAAAGAAAACCCACAAACTGGGAAAAAAATCTTAGTGAACTGTCCCTCAGACAAAGGACTTCTGTCTAGAACTTACAAAGAATTAAAAAAAATCAGACCCCCAAAATTCAAAGGCCCAATCCAAAAATGGGCATCTGAAATGAACACACAGTTCTCAGATGAAGAAATATGAATGGCAAATAAATACATGAAAAATGTTCATCATCATTGTTCATTAAAGAAATGCAAATTAAAACCACACTGACTTTCCATCTCTCTGCAGAAAGAATGGTCAGGATCAACAAAACTACCATCCACAAGTGCTGGAGAGGCTATGGGGAAAAAGGAACTCTTCTGCACTGTTGGTGGGAGTATAGACTGGTGCAACCACTGTAGAGGTCAATCTGGAGATTCCTCAAAAAGCTTGGATTGGAGGTCTCATTTGACCCCACTATTCCACTCCTAGGCATTTTTGCAGAAGAACTGAAAACATCTTACCACAGTTATATATGTGCGCTCATGTTTATAGCAGTACAATTTGTCATAGTAAGATCTTGGAAACAACCTAAGTGCCCATCAAACAAGGAATGGATGAAAAAATTGTGGTACATTTATACAATGGAGTACTACTCAGCTATAAAGAATGATCACATTGAGATATTTATAAATAAACGGATACAACTTGAATCCATACTCACAAGTGAAATAAATCAAACTCACATGTATAAATAGTATGTAGTCACCTTTATCTCTTTGGATCATTCTTGGTTTGAAGTTCACAGTGTCTGCAAACAGCATAGCTCCCCCTGGTTTTTTTTTTTTTTTTTTTTTTTTGAGATCCTGTTGCTTGGCATATTGCTTTCCATCCTTTGACTTTCAGTCTAAGAGTTTCCCTTTGGGTTAGATGGGTTTCTTGTATACAGTATATTGTTGGATGTTGTTTCTTGATCCATTCTGCCACTTTGTTTCTTTTAATTAGTGAATTGAGGCTATTTACATTATGAGTTATAACTGATATATATTGGTTTACTTTTGATGTGTTATCTTTCTACTGTTGATTCTTTACCTTTCCACTCTGTTTGTTTGCCTTGCTTAGTGGTTTTTTCCTATGTGTATCTAGAATATCTTTGAGTATTCTTTGCAGGGTTGTTTTGGTGGTCATGAAATTCTTCAGCTGTTCTTTGTCATGGAAGTATCTTATTTCTCCATCTATTTTGAAGGACAGTTTTGTAGGGTGCATCAGTCTGGGTTGGAAGTCATTTTCCTTTAGGATCTGAAATACTTCACTCCATGCTCTCCTTCACTTCATTGTTTATGTTGAGACGTCTGCTGTGATTCCTTTCCTTTATAGGTGATCTATCTCTTCTTTCTAGCAGCTTTTAATATTCTGTTCGTATGTTGGATTTCTGGGATTATTTTATGTCTAGGCATAGTTTTATTTTGGTTATGGTTATTTGAAGTTCTATGTGCTTCCCTGATCTTTATGTCAGTTTCCATTCTCATGTTTTGGAATTTTTCAGCTATTTCTTCTGTAAATAGACTCTTGATATCATTTGTGTTGTCCCCTTCTTTTTCATTTATCCCTATTAATCTTATGTTATTTTTCTTTGCATCATCTTGCAGCTGTTGAATTATTATTTCCTGGTTCCTTGTTATTTTTAAAAGACCTTTCCTTTCCTGTTCACTAGCTGCAATCTTGTGTTTGAGGCCTGAAATGCTATCTTCACTTTCATTGTGGCAGTTTTGCCAACTTTTGATGGAATTCTTGATTTCCTATATAACTCTTTGAATCGGCTTCATGCATTCTGTTTGTTTTTTATTTGTTCATTCAGGGTTTACATCTTTTTGCATTGTTCCTCCAATTTTTTAACTATGTCTTCTTTAGATGTGTTCAGCATTTCTTTCATTATATTTATCTTTTCTTCTTTTACCTGGGAGATTATTTTTTATCTGAGTTCTTTTATAGCTTCCCAGAGTTGTTTCTTTACTTTAGTTGTTATCATTTCAGGTATTTCAGGTGTATGGTTTACATTTTCTTTTGTGTCCATGTCTCCTAGGCTTGCTTGGGTTGGGCTGGAAGTTTGACACTGCATTTTGCTCTTTTGTTTTGTCATTTTCCTATATTTCTGGGTTTTGAACAATATTCCAAAGCTTCCCCTGTGTGCTGGGATTCAACTTGTGCATGTTCAACTCCAGGGACTAAATTTAGACCTCTGCTAGCCACTTGGAAGTCACTGGGCATGGCCCAGTTAGGCCTGCGGTGACCTCCCATGTGTTCTTTGGTGATTTGGAATGCTGGAGGTGGTCTTACCCACTGGGAGTGTCATTGCAAAGCTTCTCTGTGCTCTGGGATTCAACTTGCACATGTTTGGCTCCCAGGACTGAATTCAGGCCTCTGCTAGCTGCTGGCAGGTCACTGGGTGTGGCTGAGTTAGGCCCAGGGGGACCTCCCTTGTGTTCTCTCCTGATTTGGGATGCTGGACATGTTCTTACCTGCTGGGAGTGATGTTACAAAGCTTCTCTGTGTGCTGGAATTCAACTCATTCAAGTTTGGCTCCCAGGTGACGTTTTTATTTTTTAAAATATTTGGCTCCCAGGTGATGCTTTTATTTTTTAAAATATACTGGTAAGAATCTAAGTTGATGATGCAATTGAAAGTGTTTGATGACTTTAAGTGCTATGTGAGGAAGGTATTATTATCTCTATTTTGAATTCCCATGCTGATTTTCACTTCTTGTAAACTTAGTCATGCCTAAGCAATTTTAATTCATTCTATTGCTAGGATGTCATTATCTTGTAACAATGCCATGCCAAATTTTAAGTATATTTCATCTAAGAGTGTGTCTTCTGTCAACTCATTTACAATGATATCAAGTAAATCTATCAATCAATTTTTTCACTAAAATTATTTCAGACAAAATAAAAGCTAATTTTTCATGTATACTTGCTTTTTAAAATGCTTTTTAAAAAATATCTATGTTTCTATTACAACAAGAAAAGAGAAACAAGCTATGTACCAAAGCAATTATCTTAATGTGTTTTTAAAAAATTAAAATAAAACAGTACTCTGCTTCAAGAATTCTATGTCAGAATAATCCTACTAAGGCACAATTCTATTCTGAGTTATGATATAATGTTATAAATAATTTACAAATAAATCAGAGACTATCATAGATTTCTTTTGTTAAAAACTCATTCAGAAAATTATTAGATCACATATATTAGAAAAAAATGTTTGAACCATATGAAATTGTCAATCTATTAAGTGTCAATTTTTACCACTAAGTCTATGTCATATTTCCCTGACTAGCATTTTGAAAAGCTTCAAGGACAAATTTCATATGAAATTTCCTTTTAAAAGGCATAATACCATTCATTAGTGGAGCCCTTACTGATCAGATCAGTCCCAGAAGTACTCACCTATTAACAGTATCACAGTGAGGAGAAGTTGCAATGTGAAATTTCTGGGAGATATTATCTTTCAATCCATAGATTCCACCCTTGTCCTGCAAAGAAGGATTTATATCCTTGTTATACACAAAGTGGATTATTTTCCAGTTGGGAAAATATCTTGATTTGTTCCAACATCAACTTTAAATTCCAAATGCAATAACTCAACTAAATATCTAAACTAGCTACAAATGAGACTTTATGTGCAATTCATTTGCTGGCCAATCCTTCATCTGTGACCCTATGAAGCCAAACATGTTATATATTTCCAAAATACAATGACAAGACAAGCATAGGACAAACATTCCCTTTACAAAAGAACAAATAGGAGAGAAGAAAAGAATTCCAAGTCTCAACAAAATCCAAAATACTAAAGACCTTGAATTTTAAGAATAATCCTCATTTTCACACACACAAGGATGAGAGGACCTCAATCCAGGAGGAGCCTGCCCATGTGGCTTTGCTTGGCTCAATCCACAACCCAGCTCTCATGGGTTTTGGGCTTCCTTCCCCCAACCTTTATGGTGCTAACAGTTGAACCCAGGGTTTTGTATGTTCTAAGCAAGCACTCTTCAACAGAGGTGAAGCACTTCCATCCCTTCCATCCTAACTTTTGGAAGTTAGGTTCCAAAAACCCTCATGAACAATGGTCTCACTCCATTTGCTTTCTAGTGCTGGGAACTTGCTCTTCTCTTTCAGGGCCACTAAGCAATGCTCTATGAAGGGACCTGAAGTGACTCTACCTTCACATCTCTTCTAGGTATTGTCCCAGTGGAGACATTCTGTGATGGCCTATACTTATGATCTTTCTCTACCTGGGCCCCAAAATTCTATTAGTTATTCTTTGAAATACTGGTTGAGATACCTATGTGTTTGTAGCTTGCTTATTTTTGTGGCCAAATGAAGAATCACTAAGGTTAATGGCTTCTGCCTCCTGGAAGGTAGCCAAGGAGCACTGCACCAAAATTCAGGGAGCAAAGACCTGGTGCAGTCCTGAACTGTGAGCTTCAGGGTACCAAGAGTCGTGGTACTGGAAGCTGTTCAAGGTCATGATGTTGCATACCTGTGGTGGGAGCAGCGACCTTAAAGATCCCCTCAGTGCCTTTTAGGTTATTTTCCCAGCTTCTTAATAAATGACCCGTTTCCTTGCATTGATTCATCTCTTTGTCAAGCCGTTGATTGGGAATGTACTTTTTATTGTCTGCTGATGATTTTAACTTGTCCAAGCCAAGAATTTTCCATATCTTATCCTGCTTCTCTTTTGACTATAGATTCTGCCTTTAGCTTGTTTCTCGCATTTTATTATCACCAGTTAGCACAAGTCATGCAGCATTTTGAACACTTCACTTAACCTTTTCTGCTCCTGAATATCCTAATTCATTTCTTTTCAATTCTATCTTTCATAATCGGTGCAACCCAAAAACAGTTGGGCTAAGTTATATGCCACCTTAAACAGGAAAAGCATTACTCTAGTTTCATCATTTTTCATTTTATGACTTCAGTATTTCACTATCCATGTTTCTGTCAACATTCTGATCACATATACTCCCATAATCTTCAAAGTAAGGCTTTCTCTACAGCTCTTCTCCTCTTCTGATCCCTCATCAGAATTGCCATCAATACTCTTCACAGCGAGTGATCTGTGCCTTTTCTGTTCTAGTCATCCAAACTCAACCAACCTCAAACCATTACCAAGTTCCAAAGTCTCTTCGATATTTTCAAATATATGTATGAGCATCACCATACTTCTTGATACCAATTTCGGTCATAGTCCATTTGTGCTGTTATGACAGAATACCTGAGACTAATTCATTTAGAGAAAAATAAACTTATCATTCATGCCCTAAATGCTATAAAATTCAAGATCAAATGTCCTTGTATATAGCTGAACACAGGGTAAGAGACAGCAACCTATAAGTAAAATCTTTTTAAAAGCTTTGACACTTTTCACAAGAGAGGAAACCTAATCATATAATAACTCTCCTAAAAATGACCACCACTTAAAGCTGCTACAATGAGGATTAAGTACTAAAATGAATTTTAGAGAGAACATCATCATTCAAACCTCAGCAACTCACAATTAAAGATGAATCTGAAACTTTAATATTTTAAAGAGGAGAATGGAAATGTAGTGCTAAATTTTTAAAAATGACTTCCTAGATAATTCAAAAGCACATATGTGCAAAAATTTTGTTTTCCAGTAGATTTAGATTTATTTTTTATATTAAGCATTTTAGTGCAATCTCTTCTTATGACAAGTTAGAAAATATTTAACTTTATATTATTGACTCAATCTTTTTTAATAAATGAGGCTCAGTGGTTATCTAAGCAGGTTCTTATCCACTGAGTCAATTTTTTGCATTTCATGTATAAAATAAAAAGCTGTGCATGCATGAAAATAAAACTGTCACCCTAAAATTACAAAATCTTAGAAAAGTTTCTACTACTTTAAATAACATTACCCAGATCACTGAATAGTGATTACAATATAATCTTCTCAATGAACTCAGAGAAATATATATATATATATATGTATATATATTTCAATGATCATATGTTTCTTCTCAAACAAATTGCATATAAGGTGATGGTAAAACAATTTCTTGATAAATTAAAATAAATATATTATCTACTTAAATATGTTGTCTATTTTATGATCCTATTCCCAAATCTGTTTTTAAATAGTAAATATAATACTCACTTAAAATTCTTTCAGAGTTGTACAAAATTCTATTTTCTAATATCTTTCAAACTTACTATATTTCATCACAATTCAGTGGGATTTATTGGGTACACAAAGCTGTTTTCAACACTGAAAGTCAAAGTAGTCTAAACTTAAAATACTGAGTGCATTACTTCTCAGTTGAAAAAAATACAAATGGCAAATAAATATATGAAAAAATGTTCAATATAGTTGGCCATTCAAGACATACAAAGTAAAACAACACTGAGATTCCATCTCAACCCAGAAAGAATTGCTATCAGCAAGAAATCAACCAATGACAAATGCTGGAGCTGTTAGAGGGACCTAGGAACTCTTCATCCATTGGTGAGAGTGTAGACTGGTGCAAGCACTGTAGACATCAGTATGGAGACTCCTTAAAAATCTAGGACTAGAGGTCCTATCTGACCCTATTATTCTCCTGGGTATTTTCCCAGAAGACAAAAATATTGCAGCACAGCAATGCATGTGCACCTGTTTACAGTGGCACAATTTGTAATATTTAAATCATGGAAACAATCCAAATGTCCATCAACTTGAAAAATGGGTAAAAAGGTGTGTTTTTTTATATAATGCAGTGCTACTCAGTTATCAAATTGAATGGATGCAATTTGAGACTATACTCATAAGTGACATAAATCAGACTCATGTGTAAACATCATATTGTCACTGATGTGAGAAACAAAGAGTAAATAAGTTCTAAAATATACAATAGATATTGTGAAATGGGAAAAAATATTCAACAGGAAAAAGGAACTAGGATGGGGAAAGGGAAAAGAAGGGAAAAGGGAGAAAAATGCTAATTAATTATGATGTTAGTGCCTCTTAGATCATTGAAAAGGAAGGTTTGTGCTAACATCAACCAGAGAATTTATTATGCCCATGTCTTGTACTCTGAGGAAGTACTTTGAGGATGACAATATGCAATGTATTAATTATTGTTATTCTCCCTCTATTGTTTGTGAAATACCATTTTAACTTTTTTTATAAAATAAAAGAAAATCATATATAGAAAATTGTCTTACATGGAAGCTGGGTAGAAATACACCCTCCCACCACCACTTTTGAAATCAGTGAGGACATTCCTTAAAAAACTAAAAATAGAAATACCAGTTAATTCAGCTATATATCTCCTAGATATATTCCTGGAACAAGTAATGACAGCATGGCATAGTTATACACACAAACTCATATTAATAATGGCACACTTCACAATAGTATGTGCAAGCAGTTTTGATTCTCATTAAGACATAAATGGATATAGAAAATATAATATGCATACACAATGGAATATTATTTGACCATCTAGAAAAGAGAAATCAAGGCTGGAATATAGTCAGAAGCATTATCCCTCACCCTGCCTGACAAGAGCAAGGTCCTGAGTTCAATTCCCAGTACCAAAAAAAAAAATGAAATCATGTCATGTGTGGTTAAACTGAAGAAGACTACACATCACTATGTCAACCAAAATAAGCTAGAATTAGAAAGTTCAATATTGCTTTGGCCCTCTGATATGAGAAGCATAATAATAATAATTAATAAATGAAGAGATAACAGGAAATTAGGGGATGAGGAAGGAACAGAAAAGGGAAAGTTGTGTAACGAGATGAAAAAAGATCAAGATATGCTAAATCAAGGCACTGGTTTACCAAAATAAACCTCACTATTCTGTACTAGTAACAGGCTGTAATTTAAAAAGAAAGGAGGAAAGAAGGAAGGAAGGAAGGAAGGAAGGAAGGAAGGAAGGAAGGAAGGAAGGAAGGAAGGAGATAAACAAGAAGAAAAGAAAAAAAATGTATGAATGACAAGGGACCAGGGAAAATACTTCCATTTTTAGGAAAACAGAGGAATTATCTCAGTTTGGTAAAGAATGTATGCATAATTCTATAGTTAATGCCATCTCAATAATAAAAGACTGAATAGTTATCCCTAAAGGAGAGAAAAAAGCAATCATTTCAGTTTTCACTCTTCAGAGCACTGGGAATGTCCAACAAATTCAATAAATATTACCAAAAGGATACATATTCACAAAGAAGAAATAAAACAATTATACTTTAAGATGACATAACTGTCTACATAGAAAATCCAAAAATGTTTTTAAGAAAAATCTTCTAGACAATATGTAATGTATCAAATAGTGATTTCTTACTGTTTATTTTTTTTGAAATTCTGTATTGTTTCTACCCTTTTTTCTGTTTTTCTTCCCCCCTCTTTAAATAAAATTTTAAAAAAAGAAAAAAAATCTTCTAGAAATAATGTGAGGTCAGCAATGTCAACAGGCAAAAATCAAGTGCCTTTCTGTGTTTTAGCGATGAATAGGTAGAAACTGAATCAAATTAGCAATACCATTTAAAAGTGTTCCTCAAAAAGTAACTAGAAAAAAATTCTATTGGAGAAACAAAATACGAAGAGCTAGATATATAGATGACAGATGATAGATAGATAGATAGATAGATAAATAGATAGATAGATAGATAGAGACAGAGAGAGAGAGAGATATGAAAGATACAGATAGAGAAACAGAAAGAAAAAGAATGAAAGGAATGAGGGGATACAAGTTTAATTCAGGCTGAGTCCAAACTACTGACAACCAGAAAGAATACTGGTGTAATTTCAACTCCAAATCCAAGGGCCTGACTATAATAGATCAGCTATACATCTAAATCTTAGAGTTCTGAGGCCACACAAGAAGCTCCAGTGTTGGAAAGCAGAAAAAAAAAAAATGTGCGAGCTGAAAAAAACAAAACAAATCTGCATGGGCTCTCACATTCTGTTCTATCTGATCCCATCAATTTGATCGATTGCTGATAGGGATGAGATCAATTCTTAATTCACATGTTAATCTTGACTGGGACAATCTAGAAATAATGTATTACCAGCTATCTGGTCATCCCTTAGCCCAGTCAAATTAACACACAAACTTAGTCCCCACAGGAATAACTTTATCAAGAGATATATAGGATCTTCAAGCATAAATTTCAAAATGTTAATAAAAATCAAAACTATCTAAACAGAGACACATATGTTTGCAGATTAGACTCGAGTAAAGTTGCCATTTTTCCCCTAATTAATGTTAGTGCTAAATAATTTCTACCAAAATCCTATCAATATTTTTTCAGATTCTAATGCCTATTCTAAAATTTACCAAGCCCTACACTAAAATACTCTCAGTAATAAGGAATAAAAAGGGAATAATCACTGTACATTAAAGCATAATATAGAACCAATGCAATCAAAATATTATGGAGAGAGAAGCAAAACACATAGATAAGTGGAATAGAATACAAAGTCTAGAAATAGACCCCAAAGATAGTCACAAGAGGCTTTGACAAAGTAGCAAAAGCAATTTATTAAAGACAGATTTTCAACAAGTCGTGCTGGAGGTGTGGCAAAGGTGTGAATACTGAACTAAACCAGAAAGTTTATGCAAAAGTTAATTTAGAATGATCCAATATTTTTATATAAAGTGTAAAATTATAACACTTAAAATTCTGTGTGTATAGCTATGACACTGAAAGTATGATCCATTAAAAGGAAAAAATAGTAATTTAGATCATATCAACCTTTTTAGCAGCTCTTGCCCTGTTAAACCTTATGTGCAGAGGATGAGAAAACAAGTCATGGAAAAGGAGAAAGTAATTGCAAGACAAATACCTAATAATTGACAAGTATATAAATTATAGTAGGGATTTTAAAGCTCAACAGAAGAAAAAAGCTAACAAGAAAATAGATTTTAAATGAACAGGCAGCCAACTTACAATAAAAGATATACAGATGGCAAATAAGCATACAAAAAATATTCAACATTAGGAAAATTCTAATAAAAGTCACAATGACAAACTTCTGCACACCTGTCAGAATGACTAAAATGTAAAATATTGAAAAAAGCAAATGTTGGCAAAGAGCTCAGAGAAATGAGACCATTCTTACATTGCTAATGGGAATGCAAAATAACAGAACCACTCAGGAAAAATACTTTTACATTTTTATTATGTGAAATTACTATACAAAACTATACAAAAATACTTATTGCAAAATTATGAAAACATGTGTTCAGTCCAAAACTTGTAACTTCATAAGGCACTTGCATAATCAATACCTTGACAGCCAAATAGTGAAAACAGCACAGATGCCTTTTAATATGTGAACAGGTGATTGGCTATTACATGTTCATTGATAAAAAGCAACAAACTATTGATGTGTTCAGCACACAACCATGAAAGATTTAATAGTATAACCTCCATTGTGTAAGGCTATTGGATTAAAAATTTCATAAATGGGAACAGCATATCGTGGTCTAGATGAGACTACCCAGTAAAAAGTAATGTGCAGAGAGAGGTGGAGTGATTATAAGCCTGAAGATCCGCATATAGAATCCCTCTATCGATGGAATGTTCAGCATCTTGACTTTGGTAGTAGACACACAAATCTACAAATGTGAAAAAATTATATAGAGCCAAGTATATACACACACACTCACAAAAAACAGGAATAACATCATAATATAATAAATGGATGGCACCAACATGAGTATCTTGGGTGACACTGTACTACATTCTGAAAAATGCTTTCACTGTGAGACCTTGAATTAAGGGAATAAAGGGAAATCACTGTCGTTTCTATGTGAATTCACAATGATCTAAATACAACTTTCAATTAAAAAGAACTATGGTATTAAAGGACAAACTTATATTTGAGATAGAAAAGCTCAATTTATTTTTCAACCATACTGCAGTGTTTCCTTCCAGATTTGTCTACAGAAAATTTTGTGTCTGAACTAGCAAAATAATTTAGCAATGAATGATTTTTAGTGTATAAGCAGTTTAAACAAGCACACATAAGCTACACTGTATAAGGTAAGAAAGTAGACCATAGTCACAATCATGTAACCCTGAACCCTACCATGACCCTCCACACTGACACCGGCAAATTGCAATTTAACCAGCTATACATTTTCACTTTCTTTAATAGTTCATTGAAATTTAAAAACATTTCACCTGGAGAAAATCTTTCCTGACAGAGAAGTCTGGAGTAAAGACAGACTGTGAGCGGGTGTATCAGGCAGCAGGTTCTGACAGGTGAAAGTGCTGAGCGCTGTGCTAAGTATATAAATGAGCCGGAGCCCTTGGTGAAAGCTGTGTGATCAATCTCGCTTTGAAATGAATGGTTTATCTGGATGATAGTTTCGCTTGTGTGCTTAGTACTCACCTGAATCCACTAGGATTAAATCTCTTTTTTTTTCCCCCTTAGATAATCAAACATCCTTTTGGAGAACCGGTTTTTAGAACTAAACTATTTAATCTATCAACATCAAACTTCTAATTCATAGGAAGAAAAAACAACACACAAAAAACTGCACATTTAGCTTCAGTTATGTTGGATTCTATACAGTAAGAGTGTCTATAAGGTGAACTACTCAGGCATAAGTTATACCTCACATATCACAAAAACTGCCTGTTTTCTCTCTTTCCTCAAACTCTTAGACCTTTCCAAAAAAAAAAAAGACATCTACAATGTTTAATTATTTGTGTCACTTCTGCACCTATATCATTATAGTGATAAGTAGACAAGAGGGGGAATTCGTAGCCATGAAGAAAGCCATAGTTTACATCTCTAGGGTGGTACAAGCATAGAATACAGAAAGCCAATTAATTTATTGGAAAGTCTCACCTACAATTAAAGAAATTCCAGCCAACCTTCCTAAAAACACACGACAACCATAGGCACAGATTTGTTTTGGTGTCACCAACTTCAATGTAGTATAAGTGAGTATTAATAGCTTCACATGATTTGGAGGAACACAGAGAATAATTTGAAATAGAAAATATTTTTAATTAACTAATGTAGAAGAACTGAAATACTAAGAAATATAACCATACTACGAGTGGCTTAACATTTCATAGGAAGTCTTTTTATTTTTTCCCACTTTAGCTAATTGGATCATTTCCACATGAATGAAATACATGCTAAATTATTTACAGATAATTACATGGCTGTGCTGTTACTAAAATATTAAGACACACTTGTCCCACAGGAAATATTGCCACAGACACAGGCACATCATGAAATGAATAGCTGAGGGTAATGAAGAAGAGTTATTAGAAAAGCCTATAGAAATAGAGATATTAAAGTTAATTTATTTTTCAGAATATTATCAGTAGTTCTAAAATTTGTTTTCATCCTCTCTTTTTCAAGAATATTGTTTCAAGTATGAGCCACTTAAATTCGCTTAATCTAAAAACTCATATCAGCAATTGGAAAAGAAATATATTTTGATTAGATTTATAAGCAATATTCCACCTCCAATATGCTTGCTGTCAACTATGACTGTGAAAAGGTGAGAGCTACACTCTCTAGAATAACAGAAGTAAGCCAGCTTTTATTTAACTTTCTCATTATTAGTCTCTAAATAGAAACCTAATTTTGCTTTAGTGGACAATGAAGCAGTGTTTGCATCTAGACTAATTATGAATAGTAATTTTAGTTCTCAAAAGACACAGAAGACCCTAAGAAAATTTTTGCATCATTGGACTTATCTTATTTTTTAGCTAATGAAATTGTATGTGACCTAAGAAACACCAGTCTCTTTAATATTAGGTTCGTATGGGGAAAAACAGTATTAAGTTACATATCTGCAATCTATTCTTCTGCCAAGCTACTTCAAACTAATAAATATAAACATTTTTTTTGTCTGTTGACTTCACTGTCTTCCTCTGTCACTCAAGGGAGAGTACTGACTAGCTGGTCTAGTTAGGGTGTCTGTGTCATTAAGAGCCCATAAAATGTTTAAAAACACAACCTTCTAAACTGGGATGTACATTTTACCTAGATATTGTGTTCAGAAATAGTCCTTTAATAAGTATAAAAGACTAAAGATGGACAACAAATGGAACAGGAAAAGAGAATTTTAACTCAAGTGTTTAGGAGAAATTGGGAGTCTATTGTTTCAGTTTCATGTCATTAGTTATTAGTGTGGGACTAAAGCTTGAACAAAGGGGCCTCGGTGAATCTGTAAGATGAAAAAGGCATTAAGGAATAGCAAGTTCATTTTAAGAAAAGATAGCATGAAGTATGAACACATTTTTTAATATTTTTCAGACGTCAAAAAACATGGAATGCGTTTAAAATACTTCGGGGCCCGTATTTAGGTTTCCAGACTGTCACCTTAGCTGTACACTTCCTTTGTTGTGCTAGAAATAGAAAGTTATATGCTTTGTTAATATATGATTATTCTAAATGATTTTTAATATATATTTAAGATATCTGACAAAATAGAGAGATAGATAGATTAATGACTATGACAGGTAAGGATAATAACATATCCAGCTTCTTCCATTGTTATTTCATTTTGAGTATGTGATAAAGCCATTTAAAATCTGTCACTTATCCTTCATAGTAACTCCTAAATGCAGCTTGGCTAGCAGCCCAAACCTCAGTGGTGCAAATAAACTCCCTACGATGTTAGACTGTGTGTTGGCATTTTAGCCTGATCCATTCACATGGTCTAAGGGCTGCAACTGCTAGAAGTTCCCATATCCATTCAAAGCCATTACTTTAGCCTGTACAGTCCAGGGAAACTCACACATGTTAAATGTCTTATACTCCAAGGGCAAAATGAATTAAAACCCAAACCCTATGACTAAGCTGATGGGTCACAGCTTTCACTTCTCACAGACAACCTGGGAGCTGTGATTCCTTCATAACTTTAAGGTAAAATGCTAGAGAGTGGTTTGTGTGTCTGCGTGTCCCATTGTGACGATTTTTTCTGTGATCTTTTACATAGGGATCTTTTAGCTAGTTTCTGGATTTCTCTAAAGGAGGATTTTGATGATTATTCTTTGTGCCTGTGGAAGGAGGCAAAGCTAGGAATCTCCTATTCTAACATTTTGCTGACGTCTCTAAGAATTTGATTATTTTCCCTCTACATTTCCTTTGAATTTGTGAAAGCATACAGCTTCTTCCTACTCTACTCTCAACAATTTTTGGAAGGTTACAAATCTTGCTTTCTCACACCATTCTTCAATAAAGGAACTGAAAAAACCACGAAATCTAGCACATGGGAAAGAAATAAACAAAATTGCCCTAAAGCATACTGTAATGGCCCAAAGTAAGAGAGGGATTAAAAAGAATGATGAAATACACAATGATGTTGATGTATCAGAAAAGAAATAAGAGCCAAATAAGACCTCTTCATGCAAAAAAAAAGTGATTTGAGCAACCAATAATCTAGTACTGGTTTATTCTAAAGAGCATCCCATAAATACTGCTTCCAAAATGACATAAATGCCTGAATAAATTAATGAATATATAAGATGAGACAAATGCCTCCTGCAGAAGAATTGTAAATAATTGGTGTAGATTTTCCACATCCATGAGACATAGAAGAATTCTGTAGCCCTCATTGAGAGAGTTGTGCAGATTGATCTCCTTCTAGATGGCAGAGAATGGGGGGGGCAGAAGAAACAACTTTTCAGTGGCAAAACCTGAAAATTTCTACTTCAGTCATGCTATAAACTCGTCATTCATAGTCACTAATCATTTTTATATTCTCGATGTGGTATGAAGCAAATAATATTCATCTCTCTGTTCTTCTTTCCCAAAACACCTTAACATAGTTTAATCTCAAGAAAAACAGCAGAAAAATTCCACTTGAGGAACATGGTAACCAGTATGTAACCAGTGCCCTTTAACAGTGTCAAAACCATTCAAAAACAAGGAAAGTCTAAACAAATGTTACAGACAAGAGCAACCTAAAGAGAACCACTCTAGGATCCTAAACAGGAGACTGTGAGGGGGAAATAGAGAAGACCCTAGATAAAAACTAACAAAACCTGAATAAACATCAGCTTTAGTTCAAAAGAACATATCAATATCCATTATTAATTATGACAAATATAGCATGCAAGTAGTTAAAAGTAGGGAAACAGTATGAAGTCTGTACTATCTTCATGCGTGTTCTAAAAAAATCTTATAGCAAAACTTCTTAATATATTTTGTATTCTTTGCCCAAAAGGGGCTGCTTAACTGATATGCCACTATAAAATAAGCCTGGTGGCACAGACCTACAATCCCAGCACTTTTACAGGCTGACGCAGGGGGATTACCAAGTGTTTGAGGCCAGTCTGGGGTACGTAGTGAACTCAAGGTCAGCCTGAAGTACAAAAGCAAGATCCTGTCTCAAAAAAACCCAAAATAATAATGATAATAATAATTATATTAAGCCCCCATTACCTTCGGTATTTCCATATTTATCTATAACACAGACATAGATTTTCAGTCATGTTATCTCTCTTGCCACTGAATTATAAGTATGAAGCTTGAAGCATAAATGTAAAGGTGGAAAAGGAGAAAAATGAGGCCGTGGATTCCCAATGGCATTGCTGAGTTGGCGGTTTCATTCCAAACTACTGCCTTCTAACTTTATATTGCAGGGAAAAATAACCACACCTCCTTTCATGTTTTTAATATATCAGGAAATCAGTCAGATTGCCCCTGGGAAGATAAGCTCACATTACCCAATGCCTTCAACGAGACTACAGTTCCTTTCATCCAGTAATGCCATTAGATTATGATTTCATAACAATGAATCAATTCATGAAACCAGAGCTTCACTCTCCAATGGCTTTCCCAAAGTCCGTATTCCCAACACATAAGCATTTCGAAAACCATTTTTAAAGTAAGTCATAAAAATAGAAAGGAAAAAAAATACGGAAATGTAAAGATATTAACTTTAAAGTTTTGAAATACCCTAGAAGGCAGAATCATTTCCAAGTGATGGAAGTGAAACAATCCCATGCTTCTACCATGTAGCCAAAGTGACATGGTTTGAAAGCCACTTTATCACTATGATATTCTTTACAAACAGGCTTAGGCCCAGACTAATGCGGAACAAAATATCAAACAGACATAAATGCAACATAAAAACATATTGTTAAGTAGAGTAAGTGAAACGCAAAGTTTAAACAGCATGTAGTTTCGCTCATATGAGAAATCTAAATAAAGAGCAAAATAAAAGACAGATGAAAAAAGACAAGAGGAACAAGAATATAGATATTTTGAAAATGGAAAGGGTACCAAGAGATGGACAGTTGGGGGTACAGGGGACATAAAAATAATTAAGATGTGTCAAGTACATGTACCACAATGAATGTAATCGTTGTGTTCGTTATGTGTTACAAACATTCGCTATCTGTATATCTATATCTATATCTGAAACTGGGAGAAGGAGATGTAGCCATGGCAGGAGGGAGACAGGAGGGGAAAGGAAGGAGGTTAGTAGGAATCAAGGTACCTTAAAAGTATGTGCCTAATCCCTAAAATGAATGTAGACATTATATACTTCAAAAATGTACCAATAGCAAAAAAAGATTTTAAAAACTCCAAGTTAAGGAACAGTCTACAAAGTGTCTTACCATCAATCTTGAAACTGTCAAGTTCATGAAAGACAAGAGAAGAATGAAAACTGTTGCAATCTACACGCAGTTCACGGAGCATGACAACCAAGTGGAACGAGCCGGTCTCTAGTGGATCTTCAAACAAAAGAACACTTATATTGAGAACATTGCAGAATTTGCCTTAAATTCTTATTAATATAACAACCTTTATTTTTAATTCAGGCAATATGCCAGATTAACACATATAAATATGTATGTAATTTAACAATATGCTTAGTATATTTATGCATTTAAGTCACAAGTATTTGACTAGTAGGTGTTTTGATACTGGAACTACTTTTCTCAAAAATTTTAGTTTCCATGTATTACCTGTAATATTGTACAGTAGCATTGTTTAGTAATTGTTTCTATGATGATGAAAATATTCTCGATTGGCTCTTTGCAATGTGGGAACCACTAACTGTATATGTTAGCAAGCACATGAAATGTGTCTCATAAGACTGAAAATTTTAACTTAATTTTAATTTAACAGCCATATGTGATTAGTGACTACTCTGTTAGACAACCTAGTTTAGAAAATCCATCAGAGGGGCTGGGAATTTAGCTCAGCAGCATAAGTGTCTGCCTTGCAAGCACATGGTCATGAGTTTGATCCCTGGTACCAATAAAAAAAAAAGAAAATCCATCAGAAGCTAAGAAACCACCATTACAATTAATTTGTATTTTAAATTGTGCTAATAAATATTCTTATAATAGCAAAGACTATAGTATCTCAAAAATAAAAAGGCCATCGTTATGTTATATGTAAACACAAAGACACACAATTATCATTATTACTAAACATGTCATCAAAATTTAGGCAGCCTTCCACTTGTGGATAGGTTCTAATTCTCCGTCTGTAATCCCAAGGAATTGATAATTCTTTTCTGCTGGGTTTCTTGGATAAGACATGTTATTTTGATATGGGTTAACTTATATTCTCTGTTTTCTTGAGACACAATCTGATGTGACCTGATGAAATGTGACATGCCTGTCACTTTGTGTTAAAGGTGAACATAAATGGGCAAATATCCATGTAACAAGAATGTGTTCCCATTCCTGGTTGCTGGCAGGCATGAGTGGCAGCCTAGCCCTCCATGGGGGTGGGGCAGCTGATGTCTGTATGGAAACAGTTAAAACATTAAATTCCAAAGCAAGGTGTGTACTGCTCTCTCAAGATTTACTTGCACCTCCATGGTCTCTGTTTGAAATGTAAAATAATAATTATTTTAAAGCAAATGATCAATCAGAATATATATGTGGTTTGAGATGAACAATGGGTGGCTGGAACAGATAAACTAAATGCCAGTATGCCTTTTTCATGGAAAGCATACTGAATGAAAAGGGAGAAAAATAATGCAGACATTGCTTGATAGCGGACCAGATTTTTTTCTTATTAGAATGCTTTTCTTGCTTGTCCCGGAGACATTATACTTTAAGCCATGTTCTTAGTGATGCAGAAAATATCTACTTACAATGCCAGATGAATTCCACATTCTAATATTACGAAAATGATGAGGAGCAGAAAGATACTCCATTTTCTTTCTGTCACTCTCAAAAATATTAAGTTAAAATGTGAAAAAGTGTTTATTTAAATGGCAATCTTATTAAAAAGTCAATGTAAGGCAAGAAATAGCCAGATGCAATTCGCCTTAATTTATATCTGGCTGACAAATGATAACATATAGTTAGAAGGATATTTTCTAGCAAGACCAAAACTAGAAATTATTTCAAGGAAGTAGACTATTCTACATTCACCTTTAACTGCTACTGATAAAAATGATTAATTAATGAACAGTGAACTTGATAGATAAAGGGGTCCATTGGTACTCTAATTTACTTGAAAAAGAAAGAGTCCACTTTGAATTTTCTCTTTAGTTTGAAATGGATTCCAGCTCTTCTTTCTAAATATCAGGAGAAAAAGAAAGCCAGAGTATTAAAGATAAAATTGTATTATAAATGTTACATCCATGGCATGTTTAAAAACTTTACCAAATATTTAATATGTATATTTAAAGTTATGAATCTCACAAGAAATCATGTAGAATTTTTAAAATCTGATTCTAAAACCTGTCCTATTTCATATGATTTATGATTCTTTAAATCATTAACATTACACTCTGTTACATTAATCAAATTGGACTCCATGCATGTTATGATAAAATATTATCTCCTATCATTTATACATTATTCATTTTATTTGAGTAGAAATGATGTAAATATGTCATTTATTTTAAATGCCTTCTCAGCACTCTATCAAACAATCCTTTTTTTGTCATTAAGATAGAAAAGGTGAACAGTTTATAGCAATCAATATTAAATAGAGAAAATTAGGATTATTCCTCAAAAATGAGTGGTCTGATATGCAGTTGATGACCATGGTCTAAGAAGTAGACAACAGCTACTTGAACTAGAAGTCTGTCCTCAATGTTAGTACAGAGACATTAAGAAGCAATACAGAGAACATATATTTATCACTGACCTACTATTCCTATATTGTCATTTCTTTATCTTATGTAAATAAAAATTCAATATATTCTTTGGGGGAAGTGATACGTTATAAAAAATACTACTAGAAATAAAAGAAAAATTTTTTTTCACATCAGGTGTCACTCTTTGATAACTATCAGACAGATGTAAAACATACAAATGTGAATTATATTCATAGATAAATAAAATATTTAACTTTGGAAGGATTTAACAGGAAATAATCTTACAGATATAATAAAACTGTCAAACTCACAATGTTCAATAACAACCTATAATATTAGATTTGAAGTTTAACAACAGAAACAACAAAAAGATATTCCTCAATTAATGTTTTAAGAGCTTCAAGTGGTTGTTAAGAAATGAGTTTTAAAATAAGCCATTATTACAGATATGTGAAAAATGGATATTTTAGGTATTCTTTTACTGATAAAGATAGAATATCTCTACATGATGAAATGTGTAACCTGATAACACCTTCAAAATATAATTTCTCATAATTATAAAATTGTTAAGTGTATATTGAGAAAATATCTAGAAGAATAACATTATGAGAAAAAGTAACAGAAATAGACTTCAAAAGAGGGTAAAGAAATAGCAGGAGACCAGAAGTATTCCAAAGGTGAAAGCTGGCCCCATTTATAAATTGGCATAAATCACTCTATTATTTACACTAGGAGCACTCTGAACTTAAATAGTCAGTAGAATTATAGTGAGGCAACAGACTCTCTTCCATATACCATGGTGCATGATAACTTTAACTACATGCAAGTTTTAAGAGCCTTAGAGAAAGAAAAGTTCAATCACCATGCAATAGAACCTGGCCCACTTTTCCAAGTAACCTGCTGTGCAAAATCAGCAGGAAGAGAGGACTTCCTACCATTTATTATCTAGCTCACTGTCAAAGATGGACAGAGCTAAACTCGATAAGATTTTAAATTCTGAAAAGTTTAATTGGTGAAAAGTATTATAGGTGAGATGCCATTAATAAAAATAAAACATACAAATAAAACTAGTTTTGTAATAAACAATATTAACACAATGTTATTTTAGTGCCAACTACATTTTGGTTCTATGCTAAGCAATGTGTCCCATAATAAAGTTGAATGAAACAAATTTAAAACTGTGAATTAACTTTTGTCAAGTCACATGGTAACTCTATCTTCCAGGTCTATTTGAAACAAAGATCTACAAAGACTTTTCTCTACTACAATCTCCCATTCTAGAAATTTTAAAATGTTTTGTGTGACTGTGAACAATCTGAACTTGATTCTTCAACAGGTTAGTTGCACTCTTCAGAGACAAATCAAAATGTGCCCAAAAGATAATGATCCATAGACTAGTTTTAACTATCTGAAGTCAAATGCTTCTGTACTTGTTTTTGTTTGTTTGTTTGTTTTAGGTTTTGCTTTTTGAAATTTCTCATTCTCTGATGTGCTCAATCCCATCAGGACACATGTATTCTTTTCTTACTCTACCGAAGTTTCATGAAGTCCAGTGGTTAATTCTCAACCAGGCGTGACCTATTAACAATACCTGACAGTCAGATGTTCTCTACTTTTCTATCTCCTCTTCATTACCCTCAGATGTTTATTCTCATCTCTCCAACCTTAAATACTGGCTTACCTTGAGGCTTATTTGCTGGTATTTTTCTTTTCGATCCCTAACTTAGAGTCAGTGATCCAGTTAGGGTTAGGGTTAATGGTGTGTAGGGGTATACATGAGATAGATATGCAGAGGTGAGGAAATTTTGGAATCACAAGCCCAAAATCTCCCAGAATTCATGGTTAGCGATTAAAAGCGCACAGGAAGCCTGGATTTGTGAGCAGTATATATTAAAACTTTGATTTGCAAGCATAACTCGTTCCAGAAACATGCTTTTAATCCAAGGCACTTCTCTATCAAAGTGAATTTCCTCAACTCAGACGATTCATTCCACAATCTCAAAATATTCTTATAAAATGATTATAATACTGCAATAAAAAATAAGAAATAAAATATAAAATACAAAGAAAATGAAGCAAATTATCCTGCACTTACATTTGAAAATCATTGAGGCTGCTGTGAAAGAGACATGTTAGGAGCGTTATATTGTAGGACATCTTTTACTATCACTGATAGAATCACTGCTCTCAATTAGCCCAGTGGAGTATTTTTCTTTTTTGCAATTTTAACAAAGAACCTATTCAGTGGGACTTGGTTGTACCTTCTTCTTGAGGATTCCCTGGAACTGTGACATTCCATTGTTATTAAGTAGATTCATCACTAGCACTGCTATAACCTTACTTGGGTGGTGTTTTTCTATAAAATTTTGATTGTTTCCCACATCTTACACATCTCCTGAATCTCATTTAAGTGAAGGATTTCTCCACTTTTCTTGTCCTACTTCTCTGCTCCATAACTTCTTGTTGATAGGTAACCATTACTCACAATCTTGCACTGGGGAGGCATTGATTCAGTTGCAATCATGTGACATTGGCATCAGTACTACTAGTATTGCAAGATGTCACTTGTTTATCAAGGTAAAACTTATTAGATCTGTTTTCCCATCTTGCAGAACATGTGCAGAAAAAGTTACTTACAATTCAAGGTGAGATTTTATAGAAAATATGCATCCCATATTATTTATTCATATGTTAATAGATGCTTAAATTTCTTACATACATTGGATATTGTGAGCAATGCTACAGTAAAAATGAGAGTTGAAGATATTTCTTTATTTCTTCAATATAGTGATTTTTTATTTCATTTGGATATATAGCCAGTAGTGGGATTATAGGAAAAAGTGGTAGTTTCTTTTTAATTATTTTAGGAACCTCCACACTACTTTATATTGTGGCTGCACTATTTTAAAAAAGTATATAAGAATGCTCTTTTCAATAGAATTCTCCAATGTTTGATAGCTTTTGATGGTTTTTATACTAATTACCTTGCCAGGTATAATAATTAACTTGCCAAGTATAGTATGCATCCTTTCTTCTTAGGAAGGAATACCTAAGTCTAAACACTAAATGCTGGCCTGTATTCTTTTTTTTTTTTTTGCATTTTTTTTTATTTAAAGAGAAAAAAAAAAGCATGTAAAGGGTAGAGATAATACAGAATTTTAGAAAAAAATATAAACAATAAGAAATCGCTAGTTGATAAATTACTTATTGTTCTCTTAGAAATAGTTGTTCAAGTTACAAAATTAAAGCATACAAAGTAGATAGTCAAACAGTGAGAGTGTAAAAAGCTATGCATACATGAGTCTCTACACGTATTTCTATTCTTTCTGTATTAGAGGGAAAAACAAAACTTAGAAAGACAAAACAAAACAAATTCCTATAAAAACACAAAACCAAAAAGTCATATAAAACCATAGTACAAGGTGATCAACAATGATTGCTGTGTTATTATCTTCTAGAATTGCCCCTATCATCAGGCATAAATGAATATAGCAGTATAATTGAATATAGCAGCACATAACAATATTAGTAAAAATAAAACATTGTAGGCAGTATAAAACTTCAAAGACAGGTAATAATCAAACCAGAGTGGATATTCTAGTGAATCTTGTCATCTTAAGTGCAGTTGCCTATACTCTCAGACTTGATACTATCAATAATAACAGCTTTGAATAAAATCTATCAATACAAAACAGCGATTCAACAAACCAGATTTGATTACAATCAGTCATGGTAAAACAGTGTAGGTTTTACAGAGCTTTAGATTGACTTAATAGGAAATTAAGGATGATTACCATACTATATCCTGTTATTTTCGGGATTACTGTTTGTACCCTCAAATCTAGTGCAGGTAGAATGACTGGAACAGAATATAATACATCTTAGCAGAGTAGTGTGAGTAATGTGGGTTTTAAATCCTGGTTCACTATTAACAATATAGTGTATCAAGGCCATCTGTGTTAGAGATTCTAGCCATTCTTCTCTGCCTCATTTCTGCTATGCTATTTTTCTGCCTGTTTGTCTGTTTTTCTCCTTCATTCTACTGCCTGCCCCACTCATTGAGGCCTTTCTACCACTGTTCCTAAAATCCTGGTATTTTTTTTCTCTCTCTCTAGAATGTCCTTCAGTATTCTCTGTAGGGTTGGATTGGTGGTCACAAATTCACCCAGTTCCTCTTTGTCATGGAAGCATCTTGTTTCTCCATTAATTTCTAGTGACAGTTTTGCAGGGTACATCAACCTGGGCTGGAGGTTATTTTCTTTCAGAGCTTGGGGGATATTTCACTCCAAGCTCTTCTTGATCTGATGGTCTGTGTCGAGAAGTCAGCCATGATTCTGATGGGCTTACCTTTATAGGTAATCTGTTTCTTTTCTCTGACCACTTTTAATATTCTGTTTTTATATTGAATTTCTGGTATCTTGATTATTATATGTCTGGGTATAGATCTGTTTTGGTTGTAGGTGGCTGGAATTCTGTATGCCTCACATAACCAAATGTCATTTTCTTTTCCCATGCTTGGGAAGTTTTCCTTAATTATTTTCATGAATAGCCTTTGTAATTCACCTGTATGTATTCCTGCTTCTTCATTCACATTTCTTATTCTTAAATTGTAGATTCTCCTGTCATCTTCTAGCCTTTGTAGTGTTACTGCCTGTTTCCTTGTTATTTTTAAGAGATCTTTCCTTTCATGATCACACATTGCAAACTTGTCTTCAAGTTCTGATAGTCTATCATTAGTTTCTTTTAAGGCATTTTGCCAGCTTTCAATGGAGTTTTTAATTTCCTGGTAGTCTCTTTGAATCTGCTTCATGTATTCTATATTTTCTTTATATTCTTTATTGAATGTTTCTCTCCTTTTTTTGTGTTCCTCCCTTCTTCCATCTGTATCTTCCTGAGAGATGCTCCCTGAGAGCATTTCTTTTATTACTCTACTCATATCTTTCTTTACCTGATTTAATATTTCAGTTTTGAGCTCGTCTACAAGGTCCCAAAGATATCTTTTAATGTCTATTGAAGCCATGTCTGCTGTTGTGTGTTTGCTGCCCTTAGTCTCCCTTGTTTTTCCCTCACCTGGATCAGGGCTCTCAGGGTTCTGGGCTGGGGGCCTCCTCCTGCCTCTCTCTCCTGTCATGGTCCTGGCTTCCTCCACACAGGTTACAGTGCAGGTCCCAGCCCCCTTCCCTGTTGGCCATGTTTCCTCCAAAGCACACTGGTGAGGGACCTCCACCCTCTCCTGACTGCTCTTATCACTGAGGTACAAGCAGTGGCTGCCTATGCCTGCCCCTCCCCACTGGGCCAACCAAACTGCAGAGGCCTTCCCCCAGTTAGTGCTTGCTTCGTGCAGGGAATCGACTTAGGACGGCTCATTGGGTCCCAGCCAGGGGCACAGCCCAGTCCAAGAAAATACCTCAAATCTGCTTTGGGGAGGGAGGAACCAATTGAAGTCACTGTTGCTCCCAGTTCAGGCTCCTCCTGCCTGATTCCAACATGTTGCCCATTTGATCGTGCCTTTCCCTTGGGGGGGAGTCCCAATCCCAGCACTGACCGTGGATTAATGAAGTCCCCTTTGCCAGCTCCACTCTCTGTTGGGCTCACCAACCCCCAACTTCAGCACTGCTGTGCTTCTCCTGAGTGGTGTCAGGAATGAGTTTGGGCAGCTCTGCTGGCTGCCATGGAGTCAGGCAGTTGCAAACTTGGCAGGTTGCCTCGAATGAAAGCACTGTGTCCTGTAATTTCTAGCTGTTTCAGTTGTAGCCCTGATATATTTGATGAGCTTTTTTATGTTTTAATTTCTTCCTTTGTCAAGAGAATCCCTCTCTTTTGTCTGAGTCTCTCCAGGGTGTTTTATTCTGGTGTATGAGTTGTTTCTCCCGGGAGGCTCTGTATTTTGTTGCTCACTGATCGGCCATCTTGTCTTCTCCCTTGAGTCAACTATTTCACTTCCAGAAAAATAAATTAATGTATGATCTATGAAACATCAGTTGATTGTAAAATAATTTGGTATACATTGGTTATGTGCACTCAGATTGAACCTAGATAAAAGCATTTTTAAGTCTTGCTTCAAGAACAATATCTCAACAAGTATGTTGATGCTGTTACTCAAGTCTGTAATACTCTCACCCAAATCTAGTCAATCAGTGAGCCTGACCAGAGCAGTCTTTCTATCCTTTTGTTCTACCACCTTCCCACACATTTACATAGTAAGGCAAATACTATATATTTGAAAAACTAGTTATGAGTTTAATTGTGAAAAGCAAAGAAAGCCAACTTATGAGAAACGTCTGGACTTACCTTCACTGGAATTCAATAAGAAAAAAATAAGTGTGAAAGTATGTGCAATTCCTGCAAATAATATGAAAAAATGTAGAAGGCTGGTAAGGACCTGATATGGCATAGCAGAGACTGCCCAGCAAAACCATGATTTCATGAAAGGATTCAGTAAACACACTGAAAGATTTTGAAAATCCCTGTAGAGAAAAATATGTCTTGTGGGTTGATCTGTGGTTGCTGACAAAACCATGACAGTACTGAGTAGAATAAATTAGATGAACAAGAGATTAAACACAAGATGAAAAATTAGGGAACAGACCACTTGTCTAAAAGTCATTTTGTTAAAGGCCACTTTTCTTGCAGAAATGGTTGCAGTTTTCCTAGTGATGGGTTCACTTAATGGATAATCCTACAAACTGCCAGTGCACCAAATTGCTTTCCCATTGACCTCCCCACTCTACTTTTGACTACTTATATATTTACATTAATTTTTATTGCATTGAAAAGTATTAATGCTTTAAAAAACTTTTTTTCAAAAAAGATGTAGTTAAGTTGCAGTTATTTCATCTGTACTGTCATAGCCTAGCTATCGCATAACAAGGAATGGATAGGAAGCAAGTTTCTATCCTTTCCACTCTTAGACATTATTTTTATTAATAAAAAACATTTTTTTTCAATTCAGATTCTATCTTTCTACCTTTTCTTAATATAGAGACTTTTACATACATCATTCTAATGAATTCTTCATTTATTCTATTCCAGATGAAACTCCATGTAATCATGACTATATTAATTTATATTCTTGTTTCAGAAATCTTATACATCCTATGCATGAGTACTATGTGCATAGAATGATAGACTAGTTGTTTAAATAAAGTTTAATAGCTATTTTATTTCCTCTGTTTTTATAGATTTAGTCTGTAGAAGTATATCTGCATGATCATTTTCCAAATTTCAAAAATTCTTTACCTTTGTTTCCAAATTAGAAATATAGTTCATATAAAGCAATAGAGATGTAAGTTCATGAGAATAAGAAGATGGTAAATTATACTTAAGGGAAAATCTATGCATTTTCATGTAAAACGTCGATCATTCAAAAAGTTTTATTGTTTGAACTGTGGAATACACTTAAATATGATTTTCATTGACTGGATATAATTCTAGAATTTGCCGTAGCAATAATTCAAGCTTACATATTTACTTTATTCATTAGCTTATATCTACACGATAACGCCTAATGACCCACCAAACACACGCCTATCACATAGTAAATCCCAGACCTTGACCACTTACAGAAGCACTATCTGCCCTCTTATTAACTTCAGACTTAATTATATGATTCCACTTTGACTCCAAAACACTACTAACACTAAGCTTCCTGACCAATGCTTTAACTATATACCAATGATGACAGGACATTGTACAAGAAGGTACATATCAAGGTCATCATACAACAATTATACAAAAAGGATTACGATACGGAATAGTCGTATTTATTATTTCTGAAGTATTCTTTTTCTCAGGGTTCTTCTGAGCATTTTTCACTCCAGTCTAGCCCCTACTCCAGAACTTGGAGGTTTCTGCTCATTTTCATTGACTGAATATAAATGTAAGATAAGGGAATTTGGCAAAAAAAAAAAAAAATATATATATATATATATATATAACCTTTATAATACAAGTATTTCTTTTCCTTAAAAATAGTATGTCAAAAAAGAAATTCCAAGGCTGGGGATTTAGCTTAGCGGCACAAGCTCCTACCTGGCAAGCGCAAAGTCGTAAGTTCGATCCCTGGTGCCAAAAAAAAGAAAGAAAGAAACTCCAAAACTAATTTGCTACAATGAAGTGGCAAAAATAAATCTGCCAGACATGATACCATATGCCATCAGCATTCTGGGAGGTTGAGTCAGGAGAATTGCAAGTTTGAGCCCTACCTGGGCAATTTAGTGAATTATCAAGACTCTATCTCAAAATACAATATTAAAAAAGGATAGAACATGTACAGTCTGAAGTTCTTTGATTCAGTCTTCTATACTGCAAAATAAGGACATAATAAATAGAGCTAAACTTAAAATAAAATCTCAACAATGATATGACTGTTTTTAAAATAGCTCATGCCACAAAAAGTAATGTAAAATTTGTAGAAAAATAAAAATATATCTTTATTAGTTATAAATTATAAACTTTATTGTTGGCCATTATATAAGATTCCAACTTAAGGGGATTTTTAAATATTGCAAAGAAAATATAATAGGTTATTGCATTATGTTTGAAGTAATTAGAATGAATTAAGAAGCCCATTAACAGGCCTTATTAACATGTTTACTGAAGACCAAGATTGAGAAACAATGATTATAATTTTTATTGCTGAGTGACTGAGAATCAAAGTTATTTTTATTGAAGGTTGAAATGCTGTTAAAAAAGTAAGTTTTTTAGGAATATTGAGGAACTAAATCTGAGAATGTGATATAATTGAATGAGTTGGTGAGATGACCATCAAACAATGGAGAATATGAATCCCTGAGGTAGGAGGGAAAATCAGCAGGGCAAGAGAAAGTGAAACTAATCAGTGTTCAATAAATATCTATTATGTACCATATTTGAAGGCAATAATTTTAAGGACATTTAATTTCAAAAACAATTTATAGGATACTTACAGGTATCCTCAGTTTATCATTGCTCAACCTTGAGCTAAGAAGAAAGTAAAAGTATGTTGTTGGTGTGATGCAACCTTATGGATTGCATACCTATTCTTAACTTCATGCTGCTTTCATAGTAGAAATATTGAGGGGGGGAGTAAGAGGAATTGAGCTCAGGACCTCAAGCTTGCCAGACTGGTACTATTCATAGCAGAAATATTGTATACACTTAATCCTGGGCTTGTAATTTATCACAGCTTGCTGAAAAAAGTAGCATATTTACTAGGTCATTAATATCATGCTTATTGTTGTGCTTTGAACTTAAATCATCCTGAAAGGCTAACATTTAGAAGCCTTGATTGCTAGTTAATGGCACTATTGATATATGGTGAAATCTTTAGTAGGTGCAGCCTCCCGGGAGAACTTAACTCACTCAGTACATGTCCTTGAAAACTACAATGGAACTCTGTCCCTGTTCTCTCTCTTTTGTGTCCCAGTCACCACATTGGGAGCAGTTTAGCACCACCACACACTCCCCATTCTCTCTTCTCAGTCTGTGAATGATTGGGCCAATTACCATGGACTGAGATCTCTGAAACCATGAACCAAAACAAATCTTTCCTCCTTTTAAATTGTTCATCTTAGATATTATGTCACAGTGATACAAATCTAATAAATTTATCTAACTTATTTCATATATATATACATATGCTATAATCAGCCAGAAACTCAAGAAACATTACATGGATAGGTCCATTTTTTCCAGAACGTAAAATTTGCTCCTTCATCTCTGTGCAGAATGAAGAAAGCATGGGGGACAAAAAGCAGATCACACTTGATTTGAAATATAAACATGCCAATTAAACTTTAATATTTTTCCCAGTAAAACTTGCAGTTGTTATGTAGCATAACCAAAGGACAATCAACTAATACAGTGGTAAATCATGGACCTCAGAGTGACACTAATCTAGCTTTAAAACCGATACTCAGTGTATTTCATTGCTCTTTTTTCAAGATTTTTCACATATGCATCTCTGAGCCACTAAGTCATGCCAAAGCCTTCTCAATTCTGAAGTCTCTTTTGACTTTTCCTTCTTGTCCTCCCCTTCCTCTTCCTTTTCCTTATCTTTCTCCTTCTTTTTCTCTTTGCTTCTCCTCCCCAAACTCTTTCTCCTTCTCCCTCTCTTTTTTCCAATACTGGAGATCAAAACTAGGTCCTTCAAATGGGAGTTACATCACCAGCCTTATATTTCTATTTGTTTTTAGAAAAGGTCTCCCTAAGCAGCTAAGTTGCCCGAGTTGGGGTCAAGTTTGTGATCCTTGGGCCTCGACCTCCCAGAGTGCTGGGACTCTTGCTTCTTTTGAAGTTTTTTTCCTTATTCTCTGTCCCATTCTTCTTATTGGCTCTTCTTTCCTCTTCTGTTTTCAATAAGGTTTTGTGATATTACTTTGATAATCTGAAATGATATTTTAAGACAAGTTCAGCTCACCAGTAACTATTTCTGGGTGGTCACTTCACAGTAATACTGGTATGGTTTGTGTCTGGGTGTCCCCTCAAATCCTCACGCAGTCATGCAGGTAGCTGAGACTAGAGTGTGTGATGGGTTCTAGTGCTGGGATTGGCAGTGTGAGTGCTGCACCTGCCCGGGGTCTGTAGCCAGCGTATAAAATAAGGGAAGAAAGAAGCATATTTCTCTATTCTCCCCTTTCATTCTTGTCACTTGTGGCTACCATGAATGGCTGTCCCTCAGCCACACCACTGTACCTTGAAACCAGCTGAGTATTGACTGAAACCACCAAAAGCTGTAAGCTAAACAAATCATTAGTTCCTTCATTATGGGCATCAAGTATTTTGTCTCAGCAATGAGAGAAAAGTAAGCAGGGCAAATACATTCATATTTCATGGAATAAATACAGGACTGGATATTTGGAGAAGATATCTGTTGAGCTCTATCATCCCAAAGACACTTGTTAAAAATATTAATTCTCAAAGCCTCTGTCACAAGGGTCTGTGAGCAAAGTTTTTGGATAAAACAGTTACCTACATTTTAGCAAGACTTATCAGTGATTATTTTCAGAAAAAAAAAAAAAACACTTGGAAACAACTCCTCTCTGAGGTCTATGGTATGTTTCATTGTAGCACCCAGAAGTTTTCTAAAAATTGTTGCATGCACTATAAAATTTTTAGAATTAATTTCCCTATCTTTTTAAAGGGTAGGAGGGATTTGTGGTTCAGAATAGTTAATTTAAAATTAAACATAAGATAAAGATTATGAAAAAGAATACAAGATAGGAAACTACCCTTGACATTTTGACAATAAAGTAGAAAAAACATGTGAGAGTATACAGTAGTTTGAAAAACAAGTCAGATTGAGGCCATTTTTTTATTACATGAGAACTGTGCATGTGGAAGAACACTGTGTGAGTTCAAAGGCACACTAGGAAGTGTTGGAGAAACCAGTCACCTGCAGCACTTGGAAGAGCAACAGAGATAGAAGTTTTAATAACGTAAAAGTGAGAAAAAGCATTCATTAGCCCAAAAGAAAAAATACTTTAAGTCACAGAAAATCTCTAATATAACTGATAAAAACAGAAACAGACTTTTTGTTAACTATCATTAGATTTATCTATTCAACCAAGAAAACACCAATCACAAGCATGAAAATACTAAACAAAGAGAAGAGCTACTTGTCTAAATGTATTCATTTATTCTAAGATGAAGAAAATTTTGTACACATATTTTAACTGGCCAAAATTAAATTGAAAATCATTACAATTTGAATTCCTTTCAATAACTCCCCTTCTTCTGAAAATTATAGACTCCTTTGATTATGTCTCATCTAGACTTGTGTGCCTTCCTAAAATTTTATAATTCGTATAATTAGAAATTTTTAAATAAAAAATGTATTTTTCAATGACTCAATAACCGAATATGCATATGACAAACTACTATAGATATTGAGTTGAAATACTGTTAATTTCTGAGAGTAAAGAGCCCAAATTTCAGAATAGTCACAGTTAATAGCTTATTCTTGTTCACTTAACCTTACCTGGGCAATACCTACTTACCAATCTAACTGTTGATTGTACAGCTCCTCTTTTCCTTGCTCAGATTTCTAAGATCTCCTCCAAGGATAAACCCCATGGACCGCAATACATCATGGGATGAAATGAGCATTTTTGTAGCAGCAGTGAGAATTCCTTAAATCTCAGAGAGAAACTAAGGTGTAATTATTTGAAATCAATAATGGCCAACTCCCAAAAAAGTTTTGCAAAGGAAAATAAAAAGAAAATATGTAGAAACTCAATTCAAAATGGAAGAAAATATTTCTATGCATATGTAGAAACATTATTTCAATGTACTAAACATGCACAATATCATTTCATATTCAAATAATCTTCCTTGTCATAATTATTAAGTAACAGCACCAATAAATCCATACTTTCACTCAAATTTTGATGTAAAGTCAGAAAGTAGCAGCTGGCTTGGGAGCTCAAACTTTGTAGTGCCATTGTTTTCTGGTTGAGCTATCTTGAGCTATCTGTAAGATAGTTCTTAGATTTTTAATATTTGAAATCAGCTAGCAAAGGTAGACAAAATTGAGCAGCATTTATAATTTAAAATACCTATTAAATTTAGCACATTAATTAGTGATGTATACAATAAAACTGGTCCCTGTAAATCTGTATTAGTCATTGCTGGGACAGCCTGATACCTACCATTAAAAGTGAGATTTATTGGATTCACAGTCTTGCTTCTGGGGAGTTCAGTCCATGTTCGGTTGGCATTCAAGAAGAAATGGTATGAGAGGGGCCTGGCAGAGGACAGTTGCCCATCGCTATGGCAGCCAAGTAACAGAGAGGAAAAAAAGGAGACAGAGAGGGAGATATACATTCCAAAGATACGTCCAGGAATGCGTCTTCCAGGCAGACTCTGACTTAGAGATGTAACCTTCCAGCGGCGCACCCTTAGCAATACCTTTTCCAACTATACCTCGTCTCCTAACAGCCTGTGTAGGTACAAATGGATCAATTGAAACATTGTTTGAGTGTGGTGCATTTGTTGTAAATAATATGTATGTATGTACATATTATTATTGTTATTATTATTCATTGAAGCTCAGAGTCTAAATCTGGGTCCACTCTGTTGTACATTCTGTGCGTTTTGACAAATGTATAACAACATCTATTCACTATCATACAGCATAATTTCACTGCCCTAAAATTCTCATTGTCCACCTTCCCTTTTCCTAAACTGTGGGCAACCATTGATCTTTTTACCATCTCCATGCTTTCAGCAGTGTAAGTGTTCTATACTTAGAATCATACCATACGTAGTCGTTTCAGATTGGCTTCTTTTATTCAGTGGTATGTATGTTTGATGTCCCTATTGTTTTCTATGGATTTTTCATTTCTTTTTACATGTTCAACTTCTAAGTTTCAGCAACTATGAGTAACAAATAATTGTCTGTGTAGATTTGTGTGTGCATAAAAGTTTAAAACTCCTTTGGTAAACAGCAATGAGCAAACCTTCTGGATCTTAGCATGAGTATGCTTCATTCTGTGAAAAACTGAAAAAATTTTTCAAAGTTGTTGATAACCTTTGCACTTCCATAAACAATACATTCCTGTGGCTCCAGTGAGTGATATCATCAAGATTTGGGCACCAGGTCATATATTCAGTGAGTACTGGCATATCATTCTTGGTTTAATTTCTAACTTTCCTAATGGTATGAAATATTGACTACTTTCCATGTTTATTTGCAATGTCTGTAAATCTGCTCAAGTTGGCCACATCAGATTTTTGACTGTTTTCATATTTGTTGAGTTTTAAGTTTTTTTGTATTTTTCATAAACTTCTATCATCTGTTTTGCAAAATTTTCTCCTAATCTATGTCTTACCTTCTCACTATTTTAAGAAAATCATTCATAAAACAAAAATCATTCATTTTAATAGACTCTGACTTGCTAATTTTTTCTTACATGGATGTATTTTTATTTTAATCAGTTTCATTACATTTATGTGAATTTTACCTGAAAAATATAAAATATATCTCTATATATATAAATAAGATACAGTATATGGTATAATGTGGTATTTTGATCAATGCATACACAGTAGAATAAACATAATAGGTTAATTGACATAATTACTACCCACATACTTATTTTTTTGTAATAAGAACATTGAAGATATATTATTTGAGCAATTTTGAATCATTCAATACATAATTAAGTACATATATGAGAAGTGAAAAATTGAGCCATCTGTAGGAAAATGCTTGTACCTTGAGACCATAATGTTAAGTGAAATAAATCATACAACCAAATTTAAATATTGCATGATTTCTCTTATATGGGAAACTCAAAATATAAAGAAAAAAAACAAAAGATAAGTAAGTATGGAGACAGATCTTCAGATGGAAAAAGGATAAAGAGATGGAAGAAGAGAAGGAGGAGATGAAAAATAATGTACCAACTCTACACCAGGAATGCTATCATTTTGTACTGTAGACATGTATTAATAAAAAATAAAAACTGAAAAATTAATGAATAATAATCCTGCTGTGCAACAAATTTATAATTTTTTTCTTCTTAACCGAAACTTTGCATGTATCTGTCAACTTCTCTCCCTTAACCAGCTCCTAATCTCACCCTCATGCACTGCCAGCCATTGTTCTTTCTCTGCTTTTCTAGGCTCAGTTCTTTGTAGCTTCCACATACAATCAGTCATGTAGTGTGTGCTTGGCTTACTTCACTGAAGATAATGATCTTCACTATCATCCACACCATTATAATTGACAAGAATTTCCAAAGTCATCTCCAAACCCAAAATAAGTCCAGATTTTCTCTTATATTATGTTCTAAGATTCTTATTTTAGTTTTCCAATTGTCTTTGAGTTAATTATCTCTGCATGTGAAAAGTAGGTCTGTGTTTGGATCTTATTCCTGCAAGGTTTGCAGAAAAGATGATTTTTTCCAATAAATTGCCATTTCTCCTTTTTCAAAGGTCAAATGAGTTTATTTACACAGATCTATTTCTGGCACTGTATTCTGCCTCATTAATCTACTTGACTACATCTCCCTGTCTTGATAGCTTTATATCACATTTTATAGTTTGGTGGTATTAGGTTTCCAACTCTGTTCTTAAACTCTAGGCAAGTTTTGGGAGTCTTTTGCTTCTCCATGTAAACTTTAGCATCATTTCAGTCATATGTACAAAATGCTATACTATCTTACTTCAGATTGCATTAAACCCGTAGGTGAAATTGGGAAGGGAGAATCTCATTGCAACACTGATCTTTTTATCTTAAACGTGGACTATTTCTCCATTTACATACTTTCTCTTTGATTCTTGTCGTACAAGTTTTGCACTTTTTCTCATAGAGAACCTCTCGGACATTTTGTTAGATTTACAGCAATTTCTGTTTTTGATGCTAAAAATATGGCTGTTATGTTTTTAATTTCAGTCTCCAATTAGTCCTAGATGATGTACAGGAAAACAACTGATTTTGTATATTAATCCTATATGTTAACTTGAGATTTTGTATGATATCTTGTAAGCTACAATAATTACTTACTAGTTCTTAGAATTTTTGTTGATTCTTCGCACTTTTCTACATTGAAAATCATACCATTTGCAAACAAAGGTAATTTTATTTCTTTGCTCCCAGTATGCACAAAAATTTCTACTTAATTTTCTTATTGTGTTAGGTAGAACTCTCAGCAAAATGTTGAATAGAAATGGTAAGAAATTATATCCTTGCCTTGTTTTTGCTTTTAGAAAAAAAAATCTAATTTTTCACCCTGGAATATAATGAGTAGATACCATTTTGCATTCATGTATACAAAGGCTCTGTTTTCAAAAGTCCCATTTACCCTTTTTATTATGCTAATGAAATGCATTGTTTTATATTTTAAAGACCTGCTATATTATTTGAGTTGTGTCTGTGATTTCTTTTGTATTTTTGTTTGTTTGATTTGTTTTGTCTTTTTAAAGTAAGGTTTCATTATGAAGTTCGAGCTGGCCTTGAACTCACTTTGTAGCCCAGGCTGTTCTCAAATTCACAATGATCCTCCTGCTTCAAAGCAAGTGCTGGAATTACCGGTGTGTAAAACCATGCGTGACTTTCTTTGTGATTCTTTTACTTTTCCATTGATATCAATTAGATGACACAGTATTGGTAGACCTGCCATGAAGCTATTCAAAAGTACTATTCAGTTTTTTAAAAGGCTATCTAAATGTTATAGTTATCATCTATACCACAGTCCAATCCCTTTATAGGGTTCAATATACGTATTCTCCAGAACCAACAATACTTTTTCAATACATTTGCAAAGTGACTCATGTGTTCTTTATATCTTCTGTGTCTTGAGTTATTTTTGATGTTTCCTGCATATTAGTTGCAAGCTCTCCTTTATTCAAAGAAGCACAAAGAGTTTTTCCTATATTATTCTTTCCTGATTTTATTAACCATCTGAGAAGGAAAGAATTGCATTTTAAAAACTAGATATTTATTCACCTATAAGGTGATTCTTGCCCTTAATACCTCAGTGTTAGGTAGGAAGGTAATTACAAACATGGAATATAGAGATCAACATACTTCACTTTCAAATATAGTTTCCATTCATTCCTCTACATACAGACACACTAGAAAATGCTACACATCAACTTTTAGAATATGTATAAGATCTATGTCTAGGAAAAAGCAAGCTATGACACCTTAAGCTGAATTCATTTTCAAAGAAATAAAACAGACCATTTTCACTTTGCACACTGCCTGTCCTTTTTGTGAATTTAAGGCAATATTTTATAAAATATGTTAATAACTATAGAAGCCGCTATGTCAGAATACTTCCTAATCTTCCCTGAGGCAAATTAGAAAATCTGTTTTTTCCAGATATGAGTACAGTCTTTGTGTTAGAGGCTTATTGAAAGAAAGAAAAATTGTTTAAAGAGGAAAGCAAATTTTGCTGAGAATATTATGTATTAGAGTGGTAAAGGGGGAGACAAAGCATGAATGGAAAAAATTTGAACATTTTTCTCTTTCAAGTGTTTGGCAAATTTAGTTTTAAATTTTAATCGATACATAAAAATGCAAAACTAAACATATTTTGGAGGGAATGACGATGCTTCAATATTTGCATATATTACATAATAGTTGAGTGATGTGTAAAAGACCTATGTCCACATTTCTCTTTTGTAGTGAAAGCATTCAAACTTCTAGAATTTTGAAATATAAAGCACATTATTGTTATCTGTATTCAAATTACTGTGCAAGAACATAGTAAAATTTCTTATCCTCAGCTAATTGTAACTTACTACTCAATCAGTCTTTCCTCATTTCTCTCTCCCTGCTGTTTTCCACCAGCTTCAAGTTACCACCATTCTACGCTTAACTTCAATGAGAACATTTTATAATGGCACATGGGTAAGATCATATAATATTTGCATGTTTAACAGACAAAATAAATTTGCAAACATTCACCATGTTGGAGAGGCAGTGAAGCCCCCTAGGTAGATAAAATTTAAGGAATTAAAGCCAAGTAAAGACAAGTGAATGACACATATTGCAGATTTTAAATGTTTCCACATTTACAAACTAAAATTGTGCAAACTGCCTCTTCATGTTTTCACCCAAGATTGCAAAATGCTTTAATAGTGTGCTTTAAATAGTAGTTCTAGAATCTTGTGCGCAGAACCATTTTGTGGTTACATATTTTCAACACTTTTTAATGACACCTCCAATGAAAATATAAATAAATTAACATTTTTTGAGAGCAAAAATGGCTTTTATCCTTCCAAGCTTGCCCTGGGACCTCCTCTGAAAGTAAACCTGTAGACCAGGCATCGTGGTTTAGGCAGTTTGTCCTCATTGTTTTAATTTTTAAGAGATTCAAAAGTAATTCATTTGGAAAAGTGAAAAAATAAGACCCTGTAAGAAAACTGAACTATATTTCTCCATCTCTGACAACTATCTAAATGTATAAATATAGATATAGATAGAGATAGAGATAGAGATAGAGATAGAGATAGAGATAGAGATAGAGATAGATATATAGATACATAGATATATATGCAGGATGATTGACTTTGTGTGTGCACTACAAGTTGACTTAGTGCTGAAGAGAAGTGTTTGAGGGAAAAAGAACTGCACAAGAGATTGGGTTCATGTTTTGGGGCAGAAGATGCACAATCAGGCTTGCATATGTATGAATGAACACTAATCTCTATTTCATAAAAAGATGAAAACCACTAAGTCTTTTCCAAGCACAGGCTACGAAAGGGTATTTGAGCATTTTAACAAACCTGCGATGTTGCTGTGAAAGTTAGTAAGTTCTCAAGGACTGCCAATCGATAGCTTCAAAGCAGTTGGAAACTTATGTATGGCAAACATGTATTATAAGATTGATTTTTACAGCAGAAATCTATATATCAAGCAGTTCATTGAAAGCAAATGATAAAATGAATATAGGTCTAGAAAAGTGGTAGGCAGACAGTGTGCTTTCAGCCAAGGTGATATACATTACAAAAGACAACTGAGGTGCAAAACTATGGATGGATAATCAATTTTTCTGATGGAGTGCAATTACTCACGTGTTTCTTCTTAATACGTTGTCAGATAAGCAATGGATGTGTGTTTTTGGTAAAAAATTTTTTTGAGCAGGAGCAGTATTGCAAGAATCATCAATAATTGCCTTTCTAAATTGTTTAAGGCATTGAAACCTAACAAGTGAGACAATTATTTCTGCTACCAGAATTAATCATTAATATAAATATATAAATACACTGTCTTTTGTTCAAGGCATAATACTATATCTTTAATTCCCAGATAAGGGAGGACAAATTTAACTTCCTTGTGTAATGGAAAACTTAGAATGTTCTTTGTTTTCTAATTAGAACAAGACTAAAATTTCTTTAAGGCTTTAAAAATACATGTAGCATCTTTAAAAGTTGTCCTCTTCCTCTTGGCTAGGTTTAGTCTTCAAACATAATAATCAGAATTTTGGGTAAAGGATTCTAGAAAATCACAAAATAATAAAATGTTTTCTATTTGTAAGTATCTAATAACAAAGTTTTATACACAAAAAAGCATCAATATGCCTCAGAATAAATTTTTGTCTGTAATTTAATGTTTAAAAATACAATTTAGAATTTAGTCCAGCATTTAAGAAATTTAAATGCAGCTGTAGCATTTAATACTCATTGTCTCTCACCTAGCACCTGCATTCTATATGAAATGTCTATTATTCATTACAGAAGTTCCCAAGCTCTCTGACATGTCAATAAGTCAATGTTATAAAAAAATTTTTTACCATCTCATGTCTAAGACTGGGAAATCATTAGGACTTTTCCTTTTCCCCAGCATGTCAAGTTTTCTCAGTTGACAAGAATATTGTGGCAAGCTTTTATGACTACCTTCACTCACCAATAATCAAAACACATGAAATGGATTTGGGGTAAGTTATCAAAGAAAATAAATATATTTTAAATAAAGAAAACGGGTGCTCGCAGAATTTAAATGTGTTCATAAAAGGAAACCATTTCTGACATGACAATTTTCTTAAACAGAAATCATACAATATTAATTCTCCAAACTCCAATCACAACTACGGTGGAAAAGCCACAAAGACCAATCTCAAATAATCATAGATTCAGTAAAGAATGCTGCTATATTCTTTTCCTGAGATGGTTATTTTTCAGTTTTCACCAGTCAAAGCATAAGATCATTTCTCAAGAAAGCTCTTTAGGTTGTTCAAACTTCGTACTATGTTCTGGCAAGTCATCATGAGTTACAGGTAACTGAGGAACTGAAATGAGGTCATAATTTTTCCAAACACATGAGCATTAATTTTTGTTTTGCTTTTTATTAAAATATGGCCTTCTAACCTTCATAAAACAACAGGAAAATCCAAAATTAATCAATACTTTTTTTCAATTTAAAGTATTTAAAATAAGCTGATTTCATGGATTTGAGGAAAAAATAAGAAACATCTTTTTAGATAATAAGGACTGTAGTTATTTCTGAATTCTCCTTTATTTGTTTCATAATCTTCACTGCCATTTGCCTTCATATTCAAATATCACAAAGTGGAGTAAATGAAAGATTTTATTATCACATTGAATAAAATTTGGCTTTTGTCAGTCCATAACTTCTTGCTAAGCCCTGTATACTGTATGGTTTACCTGGCAACTCAAGTTGAAGTCTGAAGAAAAACTCCAGCCAATTATGGGAAATAAGTGAAATGTTATTTATTTTATTTCATGTAAGTTAAATCATTACCAAGAATTCTTCCTTTCTGTTTTCTAGGTTACAAAATATATTGTGTAGTGCAGAAACTCCATATTTTCTTTGGCCAAAATAAGAAAGTAAGTAATTTAAACTAACAACCATGGTATCACTATGAGCACATTATTATGGGATATTTTCAAGGAGAGATTGTATGGCCATCTATTAGAATCTGTGTTGTGTTAAATATTTTGCTTTCACCAAAAATCTAAAGCAACTTTAAAACAAAAAGACCCCATGATTCTAGTAACAACTCATCCTTGACTCAACAGTGTAAATACAAAGCATGTGAGAATAATAGCCTAAAATGTAAAAAAAAAAAAGATAATCCACAATTTTCATACTGAATAAGATTTTTAGCACATGATAATTATAAATTGTTGATTCACTTATCATGTACAAATAGCACATTGTAAAAAACATAATTTTGTATAATTAAAACAAATTCATTGTGAGTTTAAATTACTAGAACAATGCACTCAAAAAACTCTGTCGCCTGAAAAAATGTCTGGCATTCAATAAAATGTCCACACACCCCTAAAAAAAAGCCATCCACAGATGGTTAAATCAGAGACATATAATTCCACATTCCCCTCAATAGGATGAAGAACCATCTTCCACTAGGTGATATAGTGTACCAAACATCTCCCCGATAAGACATCTGTTTTCCAGCTGACAATGGGCCAAAACAACACTTCAGACTTAGGAGAAAAAATGCCTTCCTTTCACAGCAGTGCTGAAATAAATTCTAATGACCTGATACTTTTAACTACCTACTTTTAACAATCTTCTTTTTCTGTTCTCCAGCAGTCTCAAAGTGAGCTGAGAGTAAAATGCTACTCACATACTTAAATCAGATCTGGGGCTTAATAACAGTTTTTCTCAAACACTTTTTCTCTTTGTCTTCTTAATTATTGTCATCAGAGTGCACTTTTTTTTTCTTGAGAGAAAATATTGACATTTTTGGAGTGAAATATCGAAACCGAGTCTTTGCTATGATGATTCTGCAGCATGCAGTATTCACAGAACTAAACACTGCAGAGCTTTGTTGATGAGACAAAAAATTAGAAGCAAATTAAACAAAGAGTAAAACAGGATTTTCTAATTAATTAGTAGAATTTTCTTTAATCTTCTCTGCATGACAATCTAGTTGTATGAAGTAATGCTTAATGGCTGGCAATGATTAAAATTCTCAGTTGCCAAAAAAAGAAATAACGTTTTACTCACACACACTAAATATGTTTTTACAATCTTTTGAACCTAAAAGAAAGTTAATATTTGCAAACACATGCAATCTTTCAACAGCAAAGTTTCTACCTCTTTGGCATGACTAATGAGCATGTTTTAGGAAGAAAATGTGATGTTAAATTTCAAAGATTTAAAGCTCTATTATTCTTCTGGTCTTTAATCATATATATGTCAGTTTCCTTACACAATGATCTTTAATAATGTTATGAAGATCTTATATTTTCAAAGTTATTCTTACATAATTCAAACTAAAACTACTGCACTTGAACTATTTTATGTGAAAAACCCTCACAAATTTTGCATTCCTTTAACTTTTGAATTTTTAAAGACTTCTCAGTTTTTAATAGAAGCAAAATTGTAGTAGAACCTTAACAATCATGAACTTGCTTCTAATGATCTTTTGTGGTCCCTGTTTGTTTGTTTGTCTTGTTTTGGTTTTTTTTTTTTTTTCTATCTTAGTAAACCGGCATCATCACGGTATATATTACCTAAATAAATTAATCTGTCATTTGAAGTTTATAACAACAAGTGGTTTCAGTAACAGATGTCCAGTTAACATAAAAAAAACAAATTTATTAATATTTGCTCTCTAAAAAAGAACTTTTACACTCATTTTAACTGTTAGTACTAAAAATGCCACAGCAAAAATTAAAAAATCATTTCTAAAAATCTTTCTAAATTATCACATTTAAAATTAAAGTTTGATGTGTTGAAACAATACAAAAAAAGTATTCTTAATATAAACCTAATTTAATTTTAGATCTTTCCACTATGAAAGTCACCTTAAAAATAATAACTTTAAAGGAAGACCCTCATTCACTAACTTCTTACAGACAACTGAGTACAAATCTCTCCTGTTATCTCAGTTTCCCTGGAGAAGTCAACATATTCCCAATACTGCACTTTCAGGATTGATATATAAAGACTGATGAAAGAAAAGTAAAGACTTATAAATAGTATTTTAAGTCATCAACATATTAACTGGTCTCATACAGTCTCATCTGAACTACTTTTCAAGTAGCTCTTCACTCATTCTATCTTTAAGCAATTTAGCCTTGGTATACACAGTTTTCTTGAGACTATCTGATTAAATCCTTTGTAGGTCTTGAAACTTGGAACCATAAAATACAAAAAATCTTTCAAACGCAACTATTGTCAGTTTCTATAGGAGAAAGATATAGTATAGGGTGTGTAAATATTGGGCACACAAAAAAAGAAAGCAAATAAAAAATTTCCTGGAAAAGGAAACAGCTAACATCTACAAACATAGATAAAGAAAAATTTTGTGTTTCTTTCAGGAGAAAATAATCTGTAAAAAGATGAGGATTTTTGTAAGCCTGTTTTGTACTAGACTCCATTTTACAGTATTCTGGAACAAGGTTTATTATTGTTGTTGCTTGTTTGCATTCAATAAAATATTGGAACATCTTAAAGCCTACACATGACTCTTTCCAACCCAGAAAGTACATCTTTCTGAAAGAAAAATCCACAAAATATTACCGCTCTGACTTACTCTTCACCTCTATCTGTCAAGGAATGGTCAGACTTTCCGTTAGTCTGTTTTTTAATGCAAAAAGAAAATCTCTTCAATTATCACAGGATATAAAATAGATGGTGTATTTTAAAAGACTAACATAGAAGCAGGCATTTAAATAAAATCACCCCTATAAAGCATCAAAATCTCTAGAAAAAGAAGTTGAAAATTACTAGGAGCAATACTAAAAATCCACATAACATCAGACATCAAAAGTATAAGGAACAACCCAGAAAGTATTCAGTAAAACGTTCCAATGATCAGTCATTGGTGAAGGCACTTGATAACAGGAATTGGGATCAAAGTACAAAACTGTCTAGTATTTTGCCTTGGATAAATAAAAATCATAAATTTAAGCATAATGTCTCTGTTCACTTCTTTTTTTACTTCCTTCACCAGCTAAGATTACATATTTTGTTATTTCAAAAAGTTTTGCAAATATACTCTCCTCTCTCAGTGCCTTGCTCTCTTTATCACTTGCATCCAATGTAACTAAATGTTTTCAGAGCAGTTTTGATAGATCAGTGATAATTCCTATTTTCTTGCATTGTATATGGGAACATGCTCTGTCCACAGATTGTTTATATACATTGTATGCCAAAGAATCTTAAAGTTAAATAAAGTTAAATGGAATAAACTAAAATAAAATTGTCCAAGTTATTTTGGAAAATGCGATAGACGTGGAAAACTTGACTGCATAGATTGATATGATAGAAGCACAGCAAATAGAAAATATATTCTAAAACAAAAGTGTTTAAAACATTCCTGAAATACAGGTGTGCAACCAAAGAAAACTCATTGTTTTGGAGAAATAAGTAAAAATAAATAAATAACAACACACTATACCCACTGAACTTGCAGAACCTATGAATATATAAGTACTAATATCAAATCATTTATAAACAGTAGAAAGAAGAAAAGATCACATTGTTCTAAGACCTTTCAGAACAGTATTTAATTCCAGAAGACAGAAATTAACGTCTGCAAGTTATAAGAGTGAGGATATAATCCAAAACTATAATAGTCAAGTAATGATGCAATTTTGAAATTACCAGAAAGATAACCTCAAAAACAAAAGAACAATCAAAACACAGCCCTTCATAAAATGAAAACTTAAAGTAACCAATAGCACCTAGAAATACTCGCTGAAATCAGATCAAATAAATATAAACATCTTGCCAGAATTAATATAAAAACACAGGGTACGAGAAAACTATGATTGAAAGATTGAAAACAAAAAATTAAATCAGGTTTAGAAATATTTTATATATATAGTCACCTGACAAGAAATCATATATGAAAATTATTTTTTTAACAAAAACCAGTAGAGAAATTCTTAAAGGTGACTGCTGACTGCAGAAGTTAGATGAGTTTTAGTGGAACATTTTGTTTGAAACTTCTCTGGGTTTCAAACAAAAATGCTGATCTACACAGTGAGAACTGGGAAATTACAACCGTAAAAATATCCACTCACAGAAATACAAGTTACTTCCCAACTGGATTAAGTTACTATGATTTATTTCTCTCCAAGACATAAATCTTAGACATTTTTTCAAATTCCTAAGTTAAGACATAGTCATAAGTGAATATCTGTTATACCCTTTGCTTATAGTGGCAAAAAATAAATGTAATGCTGTTTACTATATTTGGACAGCTTTGAATCCTGAAAAATTCCTATCTTACTAAGTATAGCCAACAAACATCAGAACACCCATGAAAAAGAGCTATAAAAACTTGGTTGCCAATTTTTTGAGGAAAAATGAAAATTTCTATATGCAGAAAATATATCTAAAATATATACAATACTCTAATAAAAATTCTTTTCAAGAAGACTTGTGAAATACAAAGGGAAAAGAGATTTGTTTGATTTTGTACAGTTTTTATGTTTAATGACTTATCATGAGCATATATTAACTGCTCAAATAAATTAGTAACATTTTTAATGATCCTAACACACTTGAAACTTGTATTTCAAAAAGGTAAAAAAAAATTCTTAAAATCAAGCAAACCAAATAAAAGAACAAAGAAAAAAGAGAAAAGGCAAATTACTGACAGACACATGAAGAGGTTCCATTAATTCTAAGCACATGAACATTAAAAGGATAATAAAGAAAAATACAAAGAGTTTTATGTCCTAAAGTTTGATTAATTATATGGAATTGGCTAATTCCTTGAAAGACTAAAACTACCAAAATTCATACAAGGAAAAATAGAAAATCTTGACAGGCACATAACTAGGAAAGAAATTACTCTGGTAATGATCAAGTTTTCATAAAAGAAATTAACAAGACCAAATAATTTATGGTTAACTTTACATTTGATTTTATCAATTCTCTACAGTCTCTTCTATAAAATAGAAACAAAAAAGTCTCCTGTCTCATTCTATGACACACTGTGACAATAATATTAACTACAGATCAAGATATAACTAGGGAAAAAATCTGCATATCTATATTTATCAAGAACAGAGGTGCAAGAAATAGCACAAAAAACACTACCAAATTCAATTCAGGGATGTGTAAAAACAATTACTTATCATGAATAGTTGGAATTTTTTTAGGTGTATAAAGCTGCTTCTGCATTGGAAAACCAGTAATGAATGCAGTCATCAAATCAATAGGGCTACTGTCATGGTTTATGTCAGCCTTATACAATTATAGACTCTATCAAATCTAGGTTTGTGATTGGTTCCTTGTCTGATGCCCCGATTGGTGGTGTGAGTGCTACACCCACCTAGGGGCAGAGCCGGCATACAATGTAAGGGTGGAAGAAAGTGTGTGTCTCTCTCTCTTACCAGTTTTTGCTTTTGCTGTTTGCAGTGAACATGAAAGGCATACCCGCCATGCCACCCTGCCTCGGAGCCAACTGAGTATGGACTAAAACCTCCAAGAACTGTAAGAAATAAACCTTTCCTTCCTTTGAGTGTCAAGTATGTTCCTTCCTTTGGGTGCCAAGTATTTTGTCTCAACAATGAATAAAAAGTAACTAAGACAGCTACAGAATAAGACTTTAATTGTCATACTATTTGATTCAGAAAAGCATTTGGCAAAATACAGCATCCACACATGAATGAAAAGAAAAAAACTTTGCAGTAAATTAGAAATAGAGAAAGACCCCTCAACTTGATAAAGAATATCTAAAGAAAGCTGGAGACAACAATATATCAAGTGAGGGAAAAATGGACTCTATCCACCTAAGACTAGGAATGAGGTAGATGTCTCTACTCACGATTCTTACTCAGCTTCATAGTGGAAGTTCTACTGCCTCTAGCAAGGCTAGCAGAAAAGGTAAACAGATTGAGAAAAGAAATAAAACTGTCTTTGATCATCACTAGCATAACTGTCTGAGGAGAATATCTCAAAGAACAAAGAAAAAGGAACTCCTAGAACTCACAAGTGAATACAATAATTTCATCTGCTACAACATCAATACAGGAAGTTTTGTGCCATCCTGTATTTCAGCAATGGAAAAGTGGAATTCAAAATTAAAAACACAGTACCATTTAAATTATCAGCAAAAGGAAAAAAGAGAGAAAATGTAAGTATAAGTCCAATAAAATATGCACTAAAAAATGTAAATGGTTTTGCATATTAGAAAGAAATCAAAGTTCTAAATGGTTGAAGACAAATTCTGTGTTCTTTGATTGAAAAGTTCAATATTGTCATGATGTCTATTTTTCTTAACTTTTAAGTTTTGTTAAAGAATGTTAGATAAAAACCTCAATTAAGCAGGGTGTAGTGATACATGCTGTAAGCTCAGCACTGAGAAGGCCAAGGCCGGAAGATCACCATGAGTTCAAGCTAGCCTGGACTACGTAAGTGAGTTCAAGGCCAACCTGCACTATGCACCAAAGCAAAACCCTGTCCTTCACCCCTTCCTCCAAAAAACCCCAGTTCAGCAGCTTATGCAAATCAATAACCCAATTAAAAAAAAAAATAGGAACATCACCAAAGGGAATCTTTGTTTTAATGTAGCCTATGCTGCCTCACAGGGAGCCAATACATAGGAGGGAGCTCTCTCAGACTAAAACCTAAGAAGTCCCTGGGAAGTGCTTCTTGCAGGCCTATTTCAGTGATTATGAGGGTTGAAACCAAAGAATCTCCTGGAAGGCTTGCAGTGAATATTGCATATGCAAATAAGAGACCCAGATCCCTCCTTTCTGATCTTAGATGCCTTGTTTGTTCTCAGTAAGAGAATCTTCTGAGGTGGCTGCTGTGGGGCAGCATCACAGAAGTTGAAGTTTGGATTGAGGGGTGGGAAGAGACAGACAAGAGATACCAGACCCTCATCTTCTCCTGTGTGGGCTTCGTCTCTCCCCTTGCACCCCGTCACACCCTGATGGGTGCTAGAGCTTGCTTCCGCGTCTTTCCTGGCTATCCTGCTGAATCTAAATCTTACACGAACAAATAAAAGAATCCGAGAATGGACAACAAAATATGGAATACTGACATTATGTGATCTCAAGACTTATTAAACCCGACAGTAGCCAGGAGAACACGGTACTAGTGAAGAAATAGACACAAAGATTAATGGAACATAATAGATTGCCTAAAAGTAGACTCGAACAAACTTAGCCAAACTGATCTTTGACAAACAACAAAGGCAATTCAATAGAAAAAAAGCTAATCATTTCAGAACTTTTATTGTACCATCAACTATCAAAAATTAGGAGAGGGCTGGAGATTTAGCTCAGTGGCTAAGCGCCTGCCTGGCAAACCCCAGGTAGTGAGTTCAATCCCTGGTACAAAAAAAAAAAAAAAAAATTATAAGAAAAAAAAATTATGCAAAAAAATCACATCTTTCACAAAATTTAATTCAAAAAATGGGTTATAAATGGGTTATAAACCTAAATATAAAACACAGATGTTTGTGACTTCTCAAAGATAACATGAACAACATTTACTGACCTTGGGTTGGCCATGGGTTTGGTTTGATGATGGTGCTGGGTTTGGTAGTTTTTTCTTAAAATACAAAAGCAAATGTACATTCCACAGGGTAAAATAGCAAATTGGACTTTTGAGAATTTAAAAAATATTTTCTACATTACCAAAGACACTGTGAAGAGACAAACTACAGAATGAGGACATCATTAGGAACACCACTGATGAAGAACTGGCATCCAATAAGCTCGAAAATTTTTTAAAATTTAAAAGTAAGAAAACATTTTGCATTTTGTATGTGTGTTGAAATACTATAAGAGAAAGAGGGTAAAAAAACTGGAAATTATTAAGATACCTTATGAATGTACCAATTCCTCAAATTAAACTGCAAGCATTCACTAATAAAAGACACAAAAATGAATATTTAACACTAAAATGATGATCTCTATTTTTATAAAAATAGTCATGAAGTTCAATATTGTAAATAATTAATACATATTAATCAAAAATAAACTAACATAGGAGATATGCAAACACTCGGAACAGACGCCTCCGCAGGAAAGATGCACAACTAACAAACATGAAAAAAAAAATCTCGTCATTGGAGACACTGGAGAATTTCAAATTAAAGTAACAAATATCAGCTATACACCTACCAAAGTAATTAAAACCTAAAAATTTGACATTTCCAAATGCTCGGAAGCATGCAGAGCAACAGAAATCTTCACGTTTCTGGAGGAATCGAGAAATGGCAGTCACCTATAGAGAGGCAGCTGCCCCCAAGCTAAAATCGTACTGACATGTAATTAATCTGTCAATCACACGCTGAGGTATTTTCCTAATTGAGTTGAAAGCTCACGTCCACAAAAGTACTTAAACAAGAATGTCTATAGTAGCTTTACTCATAATTGTTAAAATAAGAAGCAACGAAGATGTTCTTTAACAGGTGAATGTATAAACAAAAGCTTGTACCAGGTTTCCCAGCATTCCCAGAGGACTGACTTGAGAAGCTTCTGCAGACACCAAAATCTACTGGTATCTAAGTCTCTTCTTTAAAATAGGATAGCATTTGCATATAACTTAATGCACATTCTTCCTGTATACTTTGAATCTTCCTTAGATTTCTTGCAGTACTTAATAAATACTGTGTAAACAACTGTTTTAGTGTATTGGTTAGGGAAGGGTGACAAGAAGAAATCTGAAAATGTTCAATGCAAATGCATTATTTGTCAATACTTTTGACTCTCCAGATCTGCAGATGTGGAGTTCACAAATACAGAAGTTACTCCTTTACTAATGGAGAAGAAATTTACACATGAGCAAGGGAAAGAATTTAGGATGAGTGTTGTGGTGGTATTAACTTATAATTGGAGGCAACAGTAAGAATGCATGTTTAACAATGTAGATACAGATATATATACATATGACAGTTGTACTAATTTCCCTTCATTCACTGAAAAGATCATTTGATGCTTATTTTGTTTAAACAATTTTTCATGCTTATATCTTACAATCTGAGCATAGTTTGAAGATAACAATAAGAAATGCATTAACCATTGTTAATCTCCTACTAGCTTGTTTAGGAATTCCATACCATTGTTTTTACTGAATTTTTCTCTTTAAAATAAAAATAATCTATGTTATGGGTGACTTTATAGAATGTATGGAATATAACAAAAATAAAAATGGTATGAAATAGAAGAAGTACTCCCTTATTTCCCTTGATCTCTCAGTCGCCCTGTCTTCCAGTCCCTCTTTCTGTCTCTGTCTGTCTCTGTCTCTGTATCTGTCTCTCTCTCTCTATCTCTCTCTCTCTCTAAACACACACACAGTTTGCTACTTTTGACCTTTTATAAGGATATTTTAAAAGAATATTTATAATACTCTATGATCTTGCAGACGCATACATGATCAGCCCCTTCGAGTCAGACCTGAATCGTAAAGAGAAAAGGTTCACTAACTCCCTTAGAGTCTTCCAGAAAGAAAAAGTAATCATTTCTATACAGGCTTCCTTCATTTCTTCAATTCTTCAATTTTAACCAAATCTAGTCCTTCTCAACTGATTTGATATAATTTATTTCTATAGAAACAAAAACAAACAAAAAGATATAACAGAAAAATTGTTCAATTCATCTCATCTCTTCTTCAGGACTTCAGTATTTGAGTTTCCTGAATTTGATTTCTTACTAATAAAATAGAAAAAAATAATCTCCCTTGTGGAATTAAGTGAGACAGTGTATATAAAGGACATAGGCCAGTATTAGGTACTTCTCCTCCTGATTCTTCCATTCTGGGCCTGGCTCACATAGCTGCAATGCTTAGGTCCCTCATAAAAATAAATTTTCTTAGTGTCAGTAATGTAGTATTTTTGTTTATTTCCAGTTTGCTCTCCTTCATCCTTGAAGTACCTGTCTATGATCAGAAATAAATTAATTTTTGCCTGTTTTTTTCTTAATCAATGAATTATGTCTATTTAAGGCTCATTCTTTTTCCATTAGTATATCTATTAACTCACAGAATCATTTTTTAATTTTTATATGTTTGCAGTACACAACTCCTGGGGAGTTGTACATGTGCATAACATATCACAATTCTTTTTCATTCCCTTCCCTCCACAGCTTATCTGTAAAATGTGAATGAAGCCATCTTTTCCACAGTCCAGCAATAGGAGGTCAGTCATTCCAATGTAGCACTTACTGTCCCCACTGTGTGACTCTCTCTTAGCTGATGTTGACATGTGACCTTTGCGCCAAAAACACCACAGTAAAAATCTTACCGAGCTGTATTAGCACATTTTAATCCTCATGACAATATAGATGTTTGCCATAGTAATCATCACTTTCATCTTCAAAATTATCAGGTCAACTCACCTAAGACTGCACATTTGATCATTAGAAGAGGCATGCAACTTAACGTAGCTGAAAACAAAGCCCACCACACTGCGTGGTCTCAGTGATGAAGTTACAGACGCTGAATCTCAAGCCGTCTTCTCACTTCAGGAAACTTTTCTGAAGAATGTGGGACAATAACCCTGAAATTCCAGAATCAATCTAAAAACTAATATCTCCCATCTTACCGAGTGGCTGCCTTCACACCATAGAGCTAATGGCGCCCATTACAGCAGCAGAGGCAGAGACAGCCCGCAGTAAATCTTTCCCTTTCACAGTGGGCTCTGGTTTAGGAAGATTTACTTTTATAACCGATTTCTACCTTATCAACCTCTACTCCTTTAATATCATTCTCCCAGGCCTGTTTTACAGCTTCTCATAGTAATGACAGGTCCTAAGGGTTAGAAACAGAAGAACTTTTTTTGCAGCTATCCTTGTGTTTTATTTTGACAAATTACTTTTACTGTCTTATCTGTTTTAGAATATCCTTGATTTTACTTTGGAAAGTTTTCACAATATGAAATTGCAGCAATTTTGCTTTAGGCTTCAAATTTAATTCCTTTTTTGATGGCTTTGTTTACAAGAATGCAAGTCACTTTGCTGTGTCATCTAAATTCAGGGGTCATATGTCACCCCCAAGCTCCTTGTCCGGTGACTAATTCTTGTTTCAGAACTTACTCTGGATTCTATTCTTCTCTCTCTAGATAAGTGCTACTTCAGGTAGAGACAATGATCTGTAAAAAGGCTCTGACAGAATAAAAGATACTGCCAAAAGTAAAAAGAAAAGTTGAGGGTTTCTATTTCTTATCCCTCCAAGTAGTTTCTTGCAACATAAAACAAAGATGAAAGGTGAAAATTAACCTTAAGAAGCCAGAAGATATGCGCCTTTTCATTGCATGTAAAGGATGCATACTCTGAGGTTAGGAGATGCCCTATTATGCTAGTCTTCTACAAAAATCAATCAAACTATTCTTTTCAGTAGGCTATGTGGGGTACAGACCTTACAAACTGAGGAGTGCAAGCATGTTTAGAGTGAGCAGGGCTTTAACACATCAATCTAGACCAAGTATCATGGCTTACACAGGTAACATGAGTGTTCATATTAACAATGGACCAAAACCTCTTCTCACTGTATGGTGAAACCCTTCACCAACAAACAATTTAGCAAACAAAACAGTAGTAAATCTAACAACTATGTTAAAAAAGCAGATTGATTTGTATCTCTGGTCTACAACTTTTAAATGGCTTAGGAGATAGTCTGTTAACAAAAGAATATATTTCTCATTATAGAATGCTAATTTTTTGAAAAAAATAGTTTGAAGAAAGATTATCCTAAAGATACTTTAATAAAATTCCAAGCATTATCAAACAAGGGGTTAGTTGTGGTTATTATTTTATTTTTTACTCTGCTTGAGAAAATAAAATCACCTTTTGAGAGTTAATATTTTTACAAATAACATGCAAAAAAAGGATGGAAGAACACAATAATATTTCCTGGGAGATTCTAAACAATGGCTAATAATGTCATTAAGTGCAATAATTTTACCACAGGCAGAATAAGTAACATAAACTTAAATTTTTAAATATTGAAAATAAACAATTAAATCCATGCAGATAAAAATGCAGAGTCTAATGTTTGGATACTATTATTCCCTCAGTTCCACTTAAAGAAATACTTAATTTAGGAGTAGGTTGTGTTTACAAAATACAAGTTTTAAATATGCTGGGTTTTGGGGATTAAATGACTATATGTCTTTTTTTTTTCAAACTTCAAATTATAAAAGCTAATATGAGTATTTAACTACTTAGCGTGAAATTGATATCAGTGGGTTATCTCTTCTTATAAATCATTTTGAGGACTTAATTTGTTTAATGCTCTAATTGATGTAAAACTGGTGGCCAGTGTCTGGTGAGAAATCTTCCATTTTCTTAATTCTAAGCATTAAATATCAGAGGGAAAACTACAATATGTGTTTCTGGCAAAATTATGGAAGATGTTATAGTCAATCTCAGTAAATTTTCTCAAAAGAAACTTATGGCCCTAGAGTTGACCTGAAATCAAATCACACAGCTGTATTTCAGAAGGTGCTGTCCATTTTATTAGGTGCCTTCTGCAACCTATCTGTACTGTTCACCTCTATCCTCTCTGCCTTCGATGGTTTGCATGGTATCCACTACCTTTGCTTAGTAAATGTTGGTGCATCTATTGCCAACCTCCACACATTAATTTTTTATGAGCCTTTCTCAGCCTCTTTGGCAGAATTAAGGCTACCTTATCTATAATACTTTAATACTTTCTTCAAAACTGTTCTAAGAAATTTCTATAATAGTGCATATGATTTAGTCTACCTTCTTATTTCATGTTATTAATAACTAATGTAATTTAGATCTATGATGGTTAAGATCTGTAACTGAAAAAGTATTGAGTTAACTATGAGGAGTCTTGCTGTGTATTTTATGGTCATTATCTCATTCAATCTCAAAATAGATCCATAATACTACTAATGATGTGATTTTCACATAGAAAACAAATATATACCACAGAAAACAAGGATGCTTAGGTGTATATCTGATTGCATAGTCTTTACTGGCAATGCAGTATATGCTGTAAAATTGTTAAGGGAAAAAAGCAAACGAAAATATAATTTGCTGTGACATTTTATTTTTATTTATTTATCTCTCTCATTCATCCATCATGACTGATTTCCCACTTCCAACTGAGGGTCCTGGAAGATGATGCCATAAGTGATGGTCCCCAAGAGCCATGATGAAGCTATACAAGATGTCTCCAGCACCCCAATACTTTATTACTAAAATTTTTCTTGCTTCTGCCTCGTGTTTGTAATTGTGTTATGCCAGGAACCAGGTAGATGCTCAAAAAGCTTATAAAGAAATGAAGGATCCTTTTATACCTCTAAATTCACCAGAATGCGATTAAGATTGAGACACTTGGTAAATTATTTCCTGTATTTTAACAATTCCTCATCTCTTCAAAAGGAAGGGATTTCTTGTAATCATTTCATAGTATAATCAAATAGCATTTTAAAATTAAATAAAAATAATATTTACTCTTAGTGATGATAACTTTTAATATTGAAGAATGTTTTCTTCAAATGTTATGACTTCTTAGAAAATTATTAGAGACTTTTGCAACTAATCATATAGTATAATGATACTAACTAGTAATATCCATTTATTAGATGGAATTTGCCTATTACCACTCAACTTCCTTCAGATTATGAACATTTTACCAATATAATTGAATACAGTAAATATGTCACATCTTTATTATAATTTTAATATAGCAATGGAAAAGTTTTCTCTGATATCTAAACAATTTAGTAAACCTAAGTACCTATAAAAATGCCTCCAATAGACCACTCGCTTACATCAAGGAACTAATATATTTTAAATGTCAATGCAAGTTCTATATTTATAAGGAATATATTTTGAACATGAAATTAAATTTGACGTAAATGTGTGATGCTTTTTAAAAAACAATTGTTCATTAAGGCATTTAACCATTTACTCCATCCGAGACTAAATGAGATAATAGTTTTCCACTACACCACAGATGCCAACATACTTTCCACTTTTCCATTCCTCTACACACAGCTCACCATAACCTGTGAATATAAAGAACTGTAACCCAGGCAAGATGCTAAAAATCTGTGATCTGAGCACTCTGGGAGGCGGTAGGATTAAAATTTTAAACCTATTTTAGGTAACACTGAGCCCAGTCTGGGGAAACAAACAAAGACTGGGTTGCAGCTCTGTTTGAAGGCTGTGGGCTCATTCCCCAGAAAAAAAAATCTCTCTGGAATTCTTAACGAATAATTAAGCTAAACCTAAGACAGTGGCTTGGGTTTTGAATTAATATCAATTCAAAGGAATGATGTAGTAGCATGAGAAAAGTTGTTGCATTTAATTTAACTGAATTCAATGCTTTCGGCCTGGCTGCAGCATAAATTGGAGTGACAATTTATGATGTGACCAGGTTATTGACATAAGGAATCAACCACAGTAGAATAATGCACAAGATGACCTGCTAACTCTCCCCTTTGACTAAGCTGTAGGATCCCATGGCATGACACTATAATTACATGGAAAGTAATTGTCATATATTTGCCAAGAAATTACATGGTTGACAGTACTGTCTAAAAATTGCTCTGCGTTTCTAGTGCCAACAGCTATGTTAGCAGAGAATGAAATTAGAAACAACCACAGGAGGTGTTTTCTCCCCATTTAGAAAACTATTTCATTAAAGAAGTAAAATTTAATTTACAAGTAAATATTATAAAACTAAAAATAAAATAGGATGACTTAGAAATGTTTCTAAGAATTATTTTTAGTTGGTATAATGTTAGCTTAATGGAATAAACAAAGTCATTTACTACTTCTCAAGCTAATTATGTTTCCTGTTTTGCAGGTGTGGGTACCATGAAGCCATCTCCCTAGTTTATTCCTTACAAACAAATGAATGTCAGATTCCAACAGGCCAAGGGAGGAATGTTTGTGTTTTTACAGATTAAAACGTTTTCTAAAATAATACAGAGACTGTTTCGTATGAAGCAGAAGATCTAACAGTATAAGATAGGAATAGTTTTTATAGTTCAAAACTGGATCAAAACTAGCAAATGAATAGTTTTATGTTGTGTAATAAATGTGGAATTATAAAAAGCAAAATAACCACTCAAAGGAACCTTACATCATTACTGAAATTACTGAAGTTCTTAGCTGACAAAAAACTGAGCTATTGAGCTACCGGTTGCACAAACTCCATATAAACTGCACTAGAATTGGTCTCAGTCCACATGCTGGGCCTTTTAATAAAATGTAGCACTATTCTAAAGTAGTGCCCACAAGACAAAATTTAAAAGCAAAAAGTACTTATTTAAACATGCTTTCAAGATATTTTTTCCAAATTAAATATACTTTATTTTCAAGTTAAATAGTGAATTACTTGTCAGTACACAATTGCATAATAGTATCACATTATAACATATATATATATAACACATATATTCTAACATATTGAAACATATATAATATATACACATAACATGTATATATACATAATGTACATATGTATAAATACATATATGTATATGTTGTATATACGTGTAATGTATATGATACATAACATATATGTAAGATTGTATATATAAAAATTATATATCTGAACTATATATATATATATATATATATATATATATTCATCTGCTGTTTAAATAAAAGCATGTAAACCTGTGGCAACCAGGAAAGACATTTACTATTAAAGTCATTGAGTTTTCTCCTTATCTTTTATTTTATATTCCACTAGGAAATTATTTTTATTGGAAAGGTTAAAATTCATATACATTGTACTGTTAAATTTATATACATTTGTACTGTTTTATTTGTATTGGAAGAAAGTAGATCTAAATCATATTTTACAAGAAAAATATCAGAAATGTTACTTTAAAAAATTAGCAATGTTGATTACATAGAGGAAGAGTTGCTGAATAGTTAGCAAATACATATGAAGAGGAGAAATTAAATCTCATAAAATATGTCTCCTTAACTTTTCAACACTGTGCTATGTTCATACATCATCTATTTAAAGATAAACTCAAAATGACTTGGCCGATTTATGGGAAAGTGGATCCACCATGAGAATATAGCATTCAGTGAAAATAATCAGACACACAGACTTAAAAATCACATAATTTCTCTTCTATGAGGAGCTCAAAATATAAATAAATTGAAAAGCAAAATAGTAGTAGATAATAAGAAACATAGAGATATATCATTTATAAAAGAGGAGACCAAGGGATGGGGAAGAAGAGATGAAAAGGAGTGAAGAAATAAAAATGTTGGACATGTGTATCAGCTCCTAAAGTCAAATGCAGTAATAAACATTAAAATTTAAAGACTAAAATAAAGCATCAAAGAAATAAATACGCCCTTCTTTTAATGCAATTTATAGAACTGGGTATATAGGTTGAAATTAGGAGGTCGTAGGACTGTGAAATGGAAGTGAATCATCCTGCAAATTCCAAAGAAAGTTGGTACTTTTTATTTGGCAGAGTGCAACAAATCAAAACAAGTCATCTAGGATTGCTGCTGTGATTTGAATGCTCCTCACAGGAAGCACATATTGGAAACCTAATCTCTGAAAACAAAGAATGGGGAAGTGGTACCTAATGGGACCTGTTTAGCTAATGTCCACAACCTCATGAATGAATTAATGCCAGTTAGAAAAACACTGGACCTTCAAATTCTAGCTCTTGCTTTCTCTGCTGCTGTCTCTGCCTCTGTTTCTGCTTCTCTCTTGCAACACTCACCAACCACCATAAGCTGTCACAGCAACAAGCTCCTCTCCAGATTTTGGCATCTTGATGCAAGACTTCCCAGCCTACAGAAGTGTAAGAAATAAGCTCTGTTCATTATAAATTACCCAGCCTATGGTATTCTATATACTGAGAAATACAGACTAAGTGATATGCAGCTTGAAAATGGAGGCCTTAAAAGAAAGAACAATTTATGTAAGTTCAGAGCCACGCAGGTCAAAGGTGAACATGGCTCATCAAAAAAGAGGATGGGTAGCATCTAAAGATAAAGAAGAAACAAGACTTACTGTCCTTCATATCTAATTTCATACATATGCACTCATAACTACATAACTTCCATGCTATCTATGACAAACTGCGCTGCTGGATTTTGTCATTCTGTCTGAGACATGTGCTCCCAGTACTAGCTTATACTATGTGGCCCTGATTCTGTGAAATAAGCCTCATTAAAACTCAATTAAGGGGTTTAGCTCAGTGGCTTAAGTGCCTGCTTGGCAAACGTGAGGTTGTGCGTTCAATCTCTGGTACCAAAAAAAAAAAACTCAATTAACCTGCTTCATGAAATAAGCCAAGAAAAGACAAGTACTATATAAACTCACATGTACATATAGAATCATAAAAAGTCAATCTCATAGAAAAAGAGAGTGGGGAGATGAATACCAGACTCTGGGAGAATAGGGTGGACAAGGAAATGGGAGATACAGATTGAAGAGTACAAAATTTCAGTTACACTGGAAAAATAACCACTGTATTTTTGATTTATTGCACTCCATGGTGACTACAATTGGCTAACAATTATATAGTTCAAAATTGCTACAAAAATATTTTTTCTACTTCTATTACATATGTAACACATATTGTACTACATAATGGCTACATAAGAATTTATTTTTAATATCTTGAAAACAAAAAAAAATATTGTGGAGGTTATGGATAAATTTATTATCTTGATGGACTGTCTCTACAATGTATAAAAACATATATCAAAATATTACATTGTGTCTCGTATCTATAGACAATTATTTATTAGTAGAACTAATACAAAGTAAAATTTTAAAAACCTGATCAAATAAAACCCAAACTGCATGGGAAATACTTCAACGAATCAACAACTGCAACCTCATCTTATTAAAAATGTTTTTCACATTAAAAGAAATCACCCACAGAGTGAAAAGACAACCAACAGACTGGGAAAAAATTTAGCCATTTGTTCCTCAGACAAAGGACTTCTATCTAGAACATACAAAGCATTAAAAAATATCAGACACCCCCAACTTCAAAGAACCAATCCAAAAATGAATAAATATTTTTCAGATGAAGAAATACAAAAGGCAAATAAATATATGAAAAAAATTTCAACATCACTGGTCATTTGAGAGATGTAAATTAAAACACTAAGATTATATCTCACCCAAGAAAGGAGAGATATCATCAAAAAATCAACTACTGTGAGAATGTAACCCTTCTCCACTGTTGATAGGAGTGCAAATTGATGCAACCACTGTTGAAATCAGTGTGGAGATTCCTCAAAAAGCTAGAATTAGAAATCCATTAGAAATGGATGCAATTTGAGATCATACTCAGAGATGAAATAAATCATTTTTAACCCTGTAGGAAATGGAATACCACTGACATTATGTTACACAAAAGAAGCAGTTTGAATGCCTTAGAGTAAATTCAAGGTAATATAATTCTCTATTGAAGTTAATATTTCAATTTTTGTTTGGTTTTAGGGGCAGGGTCTCACTATGTATTCTAGGCTGGCCTTGAATGCACTGAGATTTTCCAGCCTCGGCTTTCAGATACTAGGATTACAGGAGTGTGCCTCTATAGCTGGCTCAATTTGAAACACCTTGCGAAGGGATCTGAAAAACAAAATATTTATTCAAAATCATTCAGTATTCACTCTACATTTTCTGTCAAACAACATTTTGCTTTATACTTCTTTTATATCAAAATTATTCTGAAAATTTCCCTTCTCTGCACACCCTATTCCTCATGACAGAAATTGTTATGGTAACACTTCTTCCATTAGAGTGTTGGACTTTCCACCCCTGGATTCCAAAAGGTTCAGTTCCATTTCACATATACATATACAAAATGCATTGACTCTATCTCTAAGAGATCCAAAGTCTTAATATTTCCAATATTGCTGAAAAGTCCAAAGCCAAAGTCTCTGAGACACAGGGCAAATTCCCAGCTGTTAGCCCTGTAAAACTCAAAAAATAAGTTAAATAATTCTGACATACAATGGCGGAACATTCTCATTTCAAAATGGAGGAATGTGGGAAATAGAAAGGAATCTGACTTAACCAAGACCAAAATCTAGCAGGGAAAACATTAAATTTTGTGGCTCTATGTTCAGTGTGTGGTGATGAAAGCTGGGCACAAAGGACTTGGGCACCTGAATCCTTATTGCTTTGCAGGTTACGGACCACATGACGTCTACTTTGGGCTAGCAATTCTCCCCGCCTGTGGTTTTTCTCAGCAGGTGTTCCATGTTTCTAATATTTCCTACTTTCTGGTGTCTCCACTGTATGTTTGGCTTCAGTCTCACTGATTAATGCTCTGTACACTCAGGGGCACATTGGTTGGCATCCAAATATTTCCTGACCATACAACTTTTACCTCTTGCATGCTTGAAAGAAAAACAGCACCACCACGCCAGAGTTTGCCACTAGCACAAGACATAACCTTAATCCCTTGGACCATGGCTGGAGAGCCATCCAAGTGTCTAGATAGCTAAGAATAAGGAAACGAATTCAAGGCAACCAATTCCCCAGGTGGCCTTTCTTGAGCAAAGCTTCCAGAGTCAGTTTTCAAGAGAAACTTTCATAATTCTGTACCTTGAGCCTTTAAGGTCTTGCTGATTGTTGAGTTGCTTTCTAGCCATCTTTTGTAGTACGCAATGTACTTGGCTTCTTTTTTATCCTAATCTTTTCAGCAACCACATTTCCTTTTCCCAAACTGTCTGTCTTTGTGATCAAGGAAGTAGCTAACATACGCAGGTTAAAAAAGTGTAGGGTTATTTTGGCTCAGAACTTCAGTGGATTAAGTTTACAGTAGCTGACTACCTTACAGAAATGGCATTGTGGAAAGGCATGCAGTGGAAAGCTTTTTAATCCACAGCAGCCAGGAAGCAGAGACAAAGAGAGACAAAGAGCGATAGACAGAGAGAAATAGAGACAGAGTCACAGAGACAGAAACACAGAGACACAGAGAGAGACCATGGAAATAACATTTTTTGTGTGCTTTTGAGACAGGGTCTGTCTTTGAACTCATTTTGTAGCCCAGGCTGGTCTCTAACTCATGAAAATCTTCTGGCCTCAGCCTCCTACATGCTAGGATTACAGGCATGTGCCACCATGCCCAGTAACACCCTTTCAAATCACGCCCCCAGTTATCTACTTCTTCTGACCAGGTCTTACTTCCAAGCAGTACAGTCAGCTATGAACTCATCAGTCTACTGATTGAGTAAACTCATAGTGCAATCACAGTCCAAAAGACCTGTATCTAAGCACAAGACTTTTTTTGTGACATTTGAGGTCTAAATCACAACAGATGTTAAAAGAGTCTTTCATTCCTAAACTAAAACTCACTTGCCTGTGATGTACAACTCTTTAAATGTTGCAGGGTTCAGTTTAATGCTATCTTGTTGAAGAATTTCCTTGTGTGTGTCCTAATATTAATAAGGCATAATGTTATGCAGATGTCTTTATTTTGATGCCTTTGTCTGATTTTGGCATCAGGGTAAAAATAGCACTGTAGGAAAAAGTAGAAAATATTTCCTCTTTCTGTATATTTTGGAAGCTTATGTGAATGATTTGCATTGATTCTATTTTGGATGTTTGATGGAATTCCCCAGAGTAGTTGTCTGGCTCCAAGCTTTTCTTTGTGGGATGTTTTTAAATCACAATTTTGATATCTGCTTATTTTAGATATCGTCATATTTTCAATCACAGAAAAAATATGCAATTAAAGTGCATTTCAAAATTACCTGATGAGGCAATTATATCTTTTGTGTAGGTTTGTGTTACTATCTAAAGACTTTGCTTTTAGTCTAATGAAATTCTGTATGTATCCCCATAAACTATGTCTTCCACTAGAAAGTTCTTGGTTTCTATCATGCATTTTTTTACTTTTCTTGCTATTTCTTTATGGCATTTTTATTTTTCAAAAATGGTTTTACTGATATGAAAGTCTTGATTTTTACTTATAACACTTAATGTTATTTCACTGAATTTTGAGATTCATTGTTTACATGAGAAGTCAGTTTTTAATCTGACTGAGATTTTCTTTTATGTATTCCCAATGAGTTGGTGTTCTCTTACAATTTTAAATATATTCTTTTTTTCTTGGCTTTCAGCATTTTGACCATTGTGTGTCAAGATGTATATTTCTTGGTGTTTATTCTGAGTGGAGTTAGTTTGTAGGATATGTAAATGAATAATTTTCATCATACTTGGGTTGTTTTTAGGTATTATTTCTTTGAACATTTTTTTGTACTTTTGTCTCTCTTTCACTTTTCTTACTACCTTTGCATATATGTGCATACACTTAATGATGTGACCCAGGCTTTGGCAACCACATTTGCCTAAAACTCTACTAATCGTTCTTCATTCTTTTTTCTCTCATTATTCACATTGTATGAGTTCTAGTTATTGTCAACCACACTAACTCTTTTCCCAGATCAAATTTATCAAAAAGGTTGTCTAATGATTTTGTGACTCATACCAGATATTTTGATTTTAATATTTTCATTTTGTTGTTTTTAATAATTTCCTTTTCCTTTGCCACATTATTTAGTGATTTATTACCATTGTACTTCCTATAAATCTTAGAGAAGAGGAAATGAGGAGTTATTTTTTAACAAATATAGAATTTGTGTTGAGAAAAAATTCTAGAGATTGGTTAGTTAACGAAATAAATATGTTTAACATTACCGAATTGCACATTTAAAATAATTACATGATAAATTTTGACATTTGTGTTTTACTACATTAAACCTAATTTCATCCAGCTGTAGTGGCACATTCCTGTAATCCCACCACCACAGGATGCTGCTATAGTTTGTGTCTGAATGTCTCCCCAAAGCCTCATGTGGTCATGGAGGCAGATTTCTAGAATTTGTGATTGATTCATGGTCCAATGCTGGGATTATGGGTGGGTGTGGCCTACATCCAAAATGAGGACCAGAAAGAATCTTCTTTCTGCTCTCCTCTACTTTTTTGTTTGTTTTGATTTTGCTGTCTTCTGCCTCCATGAGCCACCCTGCCTTGGAACCAGCTGATTATAAACTGAAACCTTCACAAAGAGTTGGCTAAATATACCTTTCCTTCCTTAATTTTGGACATCAGGTATTTTGTCTCAACAATGCGAGAAGGAACCAAGATAAATGTTAAAGCAGAAAAATCTCAAATTTGAGCCCACACAGGGAATTCAGCAACTTTTTTTTTTGAAACAGGATCTCACTATGCAGTTCAGATTGTCCTTGAGCTCAATTTGTAACACAGGCTGGTCTCAAACTGGCAGCAATCCTCCTGCCTTAGCCTCCTGAGGAATTTAGTAATTTAGCAAGATTTTTGTCTCAAATTAAAAAATAAAAATAAAATAGAAACACCCAAAGGCCTATACTCAACCTATGGTACTATCAAACTGATTAATCAATTAAAATAGTAATTTAAGGATTATCATTTGATAACCTCACCCATCATTTTTCTCTAGGTTAATTTCCTTTTTTATTTAATTCTATTTTAGAGAAAATACAAGCAAGCAAAATAAAACAGAAAAAAAAAAACTAGACAGCATAGGTGACACAGGATTTCAAAACAAGGTAATAGAAAATCAGCAATGGTTACCATAAAGCCTCTTGCCTTCAAAGTAGCTACCAATACCTTCAGGCATAGTAAAATCAAGCAAAACAGAAACAGAATAGAACCAATAAAAACAAAACAATGAATGCAATACAGGACCTCAAAATAAGGTAATAGTAAGTCAAAAATGGCTACCATAATATATCATTAACCTCAAAATAGTTGCCCATGCCTCAGATGCAATAAAATCAAATACAATAAACTACAATAAAACCCAACCAAACAAAATCATGAGAATGATACAGAATCTCAAAACAAGATAGTAGGGAATTAACAGTGGCCAACAGGAGATTCCCCCACATACGCTACACTGCATATTGTTATCCTCTGAACAGATGTTCAGGCTACTGACTTTAGGCCTGCAAAACACTACAAGCATAAAGTGTATTTTAGCTCAATAGCTATCACCACAGCCTGTGTTTCTCCAGATCAGCTGGTTTCTTACAGGAGGAAGGGTGGACATTGGCTCTTCTTGACTCCCTGCCTGTGCACCAGAAGAGGATGGCATTGCCTCTCCTCCAGTCAGCCCCACGCATGGTGCCAGCTCACAGGAGGGCTTTTCTTCTTGTTGACTTCTTGTTCACCCCTCTGCAGTCCAAAAATGGCACAGATGACAGGAGATGGCTTCTTCAGATTAATTCCTAAACACTCTGAAACCCTTCCCTGAATCTTGTATGCCAGCTATCCTCAAATCATTTGCCATTTATCAAATTCTCCATGTTCTTTGCTTTTTTTCCTCTTAAATCAAATAATCTCATCCCTTTGCAATTACACATCCACTTGTTTTTCTAAATAACATATCAAGATACATTTCATATGCTATAGAGTTTGTACTGTAAACTGCGTAATTAAATATATTCATCAATAAATTCAACCATCACCCTAGTAATTTTTAGCACATTTTTATCACCACAGTGTGTACCTCATACCCTTCCCCTCTCATCCGCTAATCTTTTTCCAACCTAGTCTTAGGTTACAACTAATTACCCTTCTGTCTCAATAAATGTGACTATTTCATACATCTTATATAAAAAAGCTACATGATACATGCTTTTTTTGATGGAGTTCTTTTTCTACCTTTATATTATGGACTATTATTTAGAAATAAAATAATCGAAGTGCTCGTACTTGCCACTACACAAACTACCCTTGAAAATCTACTTATGATCTGTCACAAAGATTTTGTTTCCTTCTACAAGAAGCATCCCTTGACATCCCCGATAGCTGCTTAAGTAGTTTCTTCAAAAATTTATTAACTTCTATTTTAATCTTTAACTGGGCAATATAATTCCAATAGATTACAAATTCTTTGATAATCAAGAGATGTTCAACACATATTTGTGACAATGCTATTGATTTTCTATTTCTCCTATGCTAACTTCTCTATATAAAAAGACTCCAATTAGCCCATTTGAAAATAGATGAGATTAATTTTTCTCAAACCTAATTACAAAATATAATTACCTATGGGATTAGGGTTGAGAAAAATGGATCAAGATATCAGTTTTGTGTTGTTTCTCACCTGATTTACAGGGAGTGAGGTATAAATAGATATAAAAAATAGATACTATATATACAGATATATATACATGAGCAATTTGAAAATTGATTCAAACAAATAAAAATTCATAGTTATCTTCTACAATATCTTGCACATATAATATAATGTTACTATATTTTAGGTCATACATTTAGCATTTATTTCTACATAAATAAGCATTGAATACATAAAATAACTGTACCAATATGGAACAAAATCTGTACATAACTATATAAAACACATAGTTTTATCTGACTGCTAGAACTTAAATCAAATATGTGGCCAATATGTAATGACTCTGAAATCAACCATTCTGTTAAGCCTCCAGATGAACACTTTCATATGTCTCACCTTTTAGTCCTCTCTCCTTTTTATAACCATTAAGTTTTATGCATGGAGTGCAAGATGTATGTCAAACTCTTCTCTGTAAAAGTCTATGCCACCATTTAGCCACTGGGATTTTAGGACTGTTACATGTCCTTTGAAATATGATAGTAAATCATTGAAAAGATATCTCCTTCTAGTCCTTTTGCATACAGTATGAAAACAGTAGAAAAAAGATGAAATTTTAAAAGCTTCTGGAGTTTTTCTGATGGCTTTCTACTCATTTGAGAAGTTTTTTTCCCAAGAATATGTCCTCAGTGTTCTAAACTGATTCCTACAGTGACATTGTGAATTTGAAATACTTATTCCAAGGAACACTACAATACTAAAAGTCAAAAAGTAAAGGTAAAATAAAATATCTCCAAAGAGTGCATTTGGAGAATATAAATGAACTTAAAACACTATGTTTGTATATTAAGATATAACAAACTGATGTTTTATTTTTATACTGACAGAGACACTACAGGTTAGTGACTGGTTAAATAGCCAAAAGGTGCAGGAGACAGGAGGTAAAGGAGAACAACAGAAGCATATTCCATTTGGTTGATGAATTTAAATAAACAAGTTTGAGGAGTATAATCAGGAAAGGTATTCTTAATAGCGACATTCATAATTGTTTTAAGTGATTGTTACGATTAAGTTTTTATATAATAAGACAGATTTATTACCACAGTAAAATGATATTTCCCTCTACTTTGAGTAAAATAAAATTAGCCTTTAATGGCATATAATATAATCTCTAGACCAGCAACATATCCTGTCAAAATAATAAAACATTTTCCCTATGATTTCAAAGGGTAAATATTCACAAAAGTCTAATCTTACTGATCTTAGGTACATAGAGTGCCCCAGGCATAAATATTGTAATACTCAAGTTTCTTTCCATCTTTCTTATTTAAGTATAGCATTTTAAAAATCCTTAACATTGAGTTAACTTACACAAAATTTATTGATTTTGTGAAAATCAAAACTGTATCTATCTCACACTTATGCCCTTCAAATGCCCTTATGAAGCTTTCCAAATGCTCTGCGATGAAGGATTTCCATCAATGTTTATACGTCCTCTAAACATTCTAATTTTATTCTTTAATGTGCTCAGTTATGTCTTTTTCAACCCCAATAGTTACATAGAAGGAGCAAAAAGCATGATCTGGAATTCATATTTTTCCTTTTTTGCTAACCTGTAAGTAAACCTTTCCAAATAGCGGATGTTATGGACCTCAGTCAGATTATGCCTCCCAAGTGATGCAGAGCTGGACCCTAAACAGGTGGACGCATCTGTTCCAGTCCATCAGACCAAACTTACACTGGCTGTATTCTGTAATCATTATGGTTTTTATCCCAAATTACAGTGTCAATCTGTTCAGAATTAATATGTATTACGCTACCACTTGTTACAAAATTGTCAGTTTATTTATTGGACAAAATCCTGCCCTAATCACTTAGGCATAATTCCTGCTGAAAACCTAAAAGGGAGAATGTGTATCCAGAGGTTATGTTTTCATCACATGTCAAAAGATATTTTTGCATAAGTGGATATTATTGCTATTCCCAGTGAATACTCCTTCTGTGCTTATAAGGAAAACTTGCTTAAAAATTTAGTGCACTGGTTTGGATCATTTTAATCACTTTTTCTATCGCATGTTATATCCAAGTGTGGTTGTTTCCACTGTGAAAAAGGGATTGATAAGTTATTTACTTTACTCAGAATCAAGTTGATATTCTGATACTTGGCAAATACAGTTTTAATTCCTGCATCCCTTTTATGTTGGGTAGTATTTAAATACTATATGTCCTTGAAGCCACAACTCTTTTTTATTATGATACAATGAATCACTCCACTGTGATTTTATTTCCCTTTCCTCTTCTGTTTTCCCTGAAGCTAACTAAATACTTGAATTTTATTGAGGACAAAAAAGTTATTAATTCATAATTATTATGTAAAGGTTAATTGGCTAACACCCTCCAAATGACTTTACCACCAGCTGGTGATTTTCTTCTAATTCTTTTCTTCTTAGTTGAAGGAAAGTGAAATTTTAAACTGCTGAAAATCTTAAAAAACTGTTTAAAAATAATATATGCAGAAAGCTGACAGAAGAAGACATTAAGTGAAATATACATGAGTGTATATTTCAAGTTGTCAAAACCATGAAAAATAAAAAAGACAAACTACAACAAGAAATCATGAATCAGGTCGGGGGTATAGCTCTGTGGTACAAGAGCCTGCCTGTCAAACACAAGGTCCTGAGTTTGATTCTCAGTACCAAAAAATAAAAGTGAACCTACTAACAAAACTACTCACACTGAATGCGTTCAGGCTAGGGTTAGGTTCAATGGGGACAGGTATGATTGCTATGTTCGCAATCAGAAACTCCCACTACCCAGGACTGCATGAGAAAGAGCAAAAGTGCCTACAGCAGTACAAATCCTATTAACCTGATGCATCATACATGAGGAAGTTATGACCCATGTTGAACCACCATCAGGGAAGAATGTTCAAAATTCAGCAAAAAGAGAAATAAGACCCCTCATCTCTGCATCTCCTTTAACTCCTCTGTGGTTGTAACAAAAAGCACAAAGGTGCCTGTTATCTATCTCCAGGTGTTACTGACTGATTGCCAGGCCCTGCCCAATAACTCACTCCATAGTCTATCACGGTGACTGTGCAGGTCTGACTAAATTATCTGAAGAAACTGCTTTGCAATTATTAGACATGTTATGAGAAAATGTGAACAGCTTGACCAGAAAATTTTCAATATATTTCCCCCCTCAGGCAAGAATAAAACTTAAAATAAAACTCCAGAGATTCTGACATTCTTCTCATCACATAACTCGTACCAATAGAGAATAAAAAGGGGAAAAAAGACATGAATATTTGAAAAGGCCTTTTGAATCTTGCAGGCATAAAGTAGAAATATATATCATTCAGACCTGGAGTCCATCCAGATACTGAAAGACGTGCTTTGTACCACCATCCTCTGCTGATATGTCAAAGGAAAAGGATTCATTCTCACCTTTTCAGGGTATCTGTCATTAGGTTCATTAATATGGATGAACCACCGTGAAATCAAAAAGCACGAAGAGATGTGAGCTTAAAAGGATAAAGGCTTTAAACTATATTTAAGTTGGGCTTTAATTTGAAGACTAACTTTGAGTTTCTATAATGACCTTCCATTTTCCACTTATCCAAGAAAAAATTACTAATTAGATTTCTGTGAAGTCTACTTGTCAGCATTTTGCTAAGCATTCCTGAAGTTTTCCTATAAATGAAGAAATGAACTGATACTGACAAGAGTGGAGCAATATTTTTTTTTCTGTCATAGTGTCCCTTATTTTGAAGTGCTGCATTTGAAAGTATGACATGAAAGCATTTGCTTTTCCAACTTATTCTGTTACCAAAAATAGTGTTCATTCACAGTTAGAAATAGCAATTCAAATATAATTTGCAAAGAAAAATTCTTAAGAAGAATGATCAGTAATAAACACAGATAGTTCTATGATATTTAATGTAAAAAATAAGTTTCACAAGATTCATATTCCTCTCCTTTATATTATCAGCCTTTCAATATTAAGATGTAGCTCAATTTTAAAGTCACAATTGCACTGGGTTATTCCATTTATAATATCATCACTTGGAAGATAATTTTAGTCATTAACACACTAACATTGCCTTCATTATGTAACAATAGCTACCTTGAAAATGTGACACAAATTTTCGAAGCTATAAGAAACATTAGAAAATACAATGTTATTGATAGGACTAAGGTGCATAATGTGAGATTTTCACTGAAGCTATCCTGCTGTTAGAATTTATAAGGCCAAATCATTTTATCAAACTACAACAAAATAAATGTTTTCATAACATGGAAATTCATGTATATTTACTTTGTGTTAGTTTCTGAATTTTAGAGTTGTTAGGTTTTATATTTTATAATTAATATCTACCCACATTGATTTCAGAATTTCAAACAAAAATTAATTATCTGAATCCAACAGCTAATTTTAGCAAGAATTTTGACCTAATCTGGAAATTCCTAAATTGTATTTGATTTATATACTTACATCTCATAAACTGATAACTGACAGTTTCCTTCTTTTTTTCTTTCTCTCTTCTCTCCTTATGCTCCAATCCTCTTTCCTAACTTAGGCATTCTAAAGTATCTCATCTGCATCAAATCCAAAATTTTATAATTTTATGATAGACCATTTTAGACTATTTCTCTTGGCTTAAAAATGTATAAATATGAGTTATGATAGTGACCTCTATTTCCTGCATGAAAATAATGTGCAATTTCATAGAGCCTCTAAAAGAAAAAGTAATAAAATACAGTAAATAAATAAACACATCTACCTCATTACTTCATCTTAATGTTTTTAAAACAGAGTGGAGTATTTTAAAATGATTTAGTAACAAAAATAATACATAGTAAAATTAACTTATTTGCCATAATTACTTTTTGTCTACCTCACCCATTTAAAACACTACACATCAAGAAGTCATTTTCATTGTTTCACTTACATACATCAGGCACCTGAAATGAAGGCTTGCCTAGGATTGTCATTCTGCTAGACTTATTTAATTGAGTTATTTAATTAAAATTGTTTTGTTAAAGTGAATCTCATAACTTAAGCAGTTTTGTTAAGCAGCACATCCTTTAACATATTTAGCAAACTTCTAATTGAAAATAATTTTGAAAGGTCATCATTTTGATAGGAAGAGTTCTCCTATATACTTCATCCAAATTTCCTTAATGTTAACCTCTTGCAAAACTAATGTACACTTATCAAAGCTAAGGAAAAAACACTGATTCAATGCCACTAAATTTTATAATACTTATGTCCTATTTATTTATCGCTATCCTCTGTGTGTGCCAAGATCTAATGCAGGAAACCACACTGCATTCAGCCATCATATTATTATGCTTCCTACAGTTTGACAGCTTCTTAGTCTTTTCTAATTTTCAGATCCTTAATGCTTTTGAAGAATGCTTGCCTTGTATTTTGTAGAGTAACACTTGGCTTGTTTATTTTGCTTGATTAGACTGGCTTGCTTTGTGTCAAAATATCAAAGAAGTAAAGTACCCTTCTTCTTGGATCTTATCAAAGGATGTATGGTATCAGTATGGTTTGTAACCACTGTCCTTAACCTTTACCCAGAGACAAGACAGAATCCACAGTGGGAAACCATTGCTCTTTCCCCCTTCCAGACCTTGGTAAGCAAATTTTACTTACTTATGGAATACTCCTATGAGGAAGACTGCTTCCTTTTCTCCTACTTATTTTAGATTTATATAAGTATTAAGTCATGGGTATTTATAATGTTATTTATATGACAATTCAACATAATCACTATTTGTTGTAAAATTTTCCCCTTTTGCTGCTGAATGAGTCTTTAAAATTCTTTTCTCTCAATTTAAGTAGTATTAGAATTTGTTCATATCTTCCACAATATTTATGAAATTTCCCATCGGCCTTAGTCCTGATGGTCATCTTTTCTGATGAATTCCTCAGAAAACCTCTCACATAAAGCATGGTGTTGAGTAGAGTTTTCCCAAAGCTTTAGTGGTAAAGACAATCACTGTGCAGCTCAGAAGTTAGTGTGAGGTAGAATAGTACACACTTAGGATCTCATAACAAAATCACCTCAGCAACAGTCAGTGTGGTTGTTTTCACGGCTCTCTTCATGTCTCTCTTAATGCTCTGCAGCTTTCTATGGCCTCAAGATCACTCTCAAGCCTTTTCACATGTGTTCTCTTCCTGTGAACCACACAATCCCCAAATATTAAATTTGGTTGTCAGTCAGCCAATTTCGCTTTCTTACTGTTTGCAGGGACCATGCAGATAATTCCATGGGACCTTATCTTTTGCCAGAAACACTAGCAAGATACTTGGTACAAAATTCAGTATTATTCCTTGGCGGCAGAAGATTCCATGGTTAGTTGAAACTATTGAAAGTATTTTTTCTATGACTTATATTTTTGAGGTATTTAGTGAAAAAATAGTCTAAGAAGTCTCCCACAAGAAGAAAAGGCTTAGCACTTGTTAAAATGATTTTTTGGGGGAAAAAAAAAACCCTCATCTTTTAGTTTTCTTTATGCAGTGATAAGGAGGTAAGTGAGCCAAAGAAAGTAGAAGAATATCTCAAAAATTCATCATTAGAGTGATTTCTCTGGATATAAAAAGATTGTCATTGGGATTTTTACATGTCTCTGACCTCTCACTAATTTTCAGTTCTTAACACTCTAGCAAACTAGCACACAGAAGGAAACTGCATATGCCTCAGAGAGGTTTAAATCTTTGCAAATGACATTTCCTACTTAATTCAGTACCCACCCTCCTCGAGATAGACTGAAATTGCAACCTAGCTGGAATATGCAAAGGACAGGCTTGGGGAAAAGTGCAAATTGTGCAACTTTCATAGATTGATGGAACAGTTCTTAGATTGGATTGTAAAAGTTAAGATCTATGGCAACCCAAACTGGCACAAGGAAAATAGGTCTGGGAGAGATGCCAAGCAGAGTGAGTGTTAAGGTGAAGAGAGGGTCAACTCACAAATAAGGGAAGTACGAGCCAAAATGGAAAGATTGTGTTTGTAAAGTATTTGGCAAGGATGCAGGAGGTGAATTTAAAGTTAGATTTTCCTCCATGAACTATTTTGGAATTATTTTAGGGAGAGCATCCATAATCCAATAAAACCATTTTTCAGGGCACTAACAGTATCTAGCCAGAAGTACATAGAGCAGCCTACCCAGTCTGCTACCACAATGCCTATTATGATTCAGAAAAAGGTAAGTCACATCCAAACTAAAGAGTCAGGCTGACATGAAAGGTACAATATAAATGGTATTTTCAATAAATCTAAGGAAGTAGATTCAGGCTGAAACTAGTTCATCTAGTTTTGTCTAAGAAAAGTCATGGCAGGCTAGGAGAGGGAAGGACACTAGTCCACACACTTTCAGTGAAATCCCCTTGAAAAAGAAAGCAAGGAGCAACACACAGTGTCTCCCAGAAGCCTAGGTAGCAGAAGGGGGAGATGACGTGTGGCAGTGCCTTCCATTCTGAGATCTGTGGCTCACAGCAAAGAGCCTCATGCGATTCTAAGGGAGTACAAGTTTTACATCAAGGGGCAGGATAGGGAAAGGCAGCGAAACTCTCTTTAGGTCATAAGATCCACATGATGTTTAATAGGATTAGAACCTTGCAAAAGCACTTGAGGAGGCAAGTTTGTTCTTTCCATCCTTTCTGCAGGGAATGAATGATACAGTATGTGTCCTCCCCAAAATGCACAGTACTTGGCCTCTTAAGAATCTTATTTTGCAGCAAATGGGTCCTCACCAGACACTGCCTCTGCCAGTACCTTGCTATTGGACTTTCCTGCCTCCAGGAGAGTGAAAAATAATTTTGTATTCATTATAAATATCAGCTCCAGGTATTTTGTTAAAGCAACAGAAATAGAGAAAATATGCCCTCTACTATTTGAGAATTTCTTACAGGAATGGTAACTACTCATTTTTTCTCCTATTAAGTAACTTTTAATAATGTAAACATAAATAGATATATTTAGCATGATTTAAACCTTCCAAAATGACTGGATGTGGTGGGGGGCATAAATTTAATCTTGCCATGAGTCCAACTTTGGCCTTGGATACACAGTTCAAGGTCAGTCTAGACTGCATATCAAGACCTTGTTTCAAAAAACACAACACAACAACAAATATATTGCAAAATGTATGTATGCATTGTAACATCATGTCATGTACCACTAATATGTAAAATTTTATGTTTGTATCTGTCAATTATATAAGAAAAAATACTATAAGTATTTAACAAAAGGGAGAATCATAAATTTGAAAACCTGAAACATATTCCAGGATGATATAGCATTCCTGCAACAAAAATTAATTTCCAAGCTTTAAAATGTGTTTTTAATAATTTCTTTACTTGAGAAAAGTATTGGATTTAAGAAAATGTCACAAAGATAAAATGTACTCACATAGCTTATACTTGATTTCTTGCATAATTAACATCTTACATTAGTATTGCTGCACTATTATAATTAAAGAATCAATGCTGATAAATTCTGATTATGTCAAGATTATATTTCATTCAGATTTCTGCACATTTTACCTAAAGTCTTTCTCCATTTCAGGGCCCTATCAAGACTCTGCATTATAATGGTCATGATTACTCCTTAGGTCTCTCTCTCTCTCTCTCCTGCCTTCCCTCCCTCCCTCCCTCCCTCATATGGCATTGGTAGTTTTTAGGAGTGGTAGTCAGCTGTTTTGTAGAAAGCCCTCAATTTGAATTTGTCTGATATTTTTCCCATAGCTGAGCTGATGCTTACAGGTACCACAGAGGCAAAGTATTATTTTTATTACATTATGATAAGACATAGATAATCAAGATTATGTATTAATACTGGGGCTGATCAACATGTATTAATATTGACCAAGATAGTGGTTTTAAATCTTTGTTCCCCTCTTTCTGTATTGCATTCTTTGGGAGAAAGAAATGCATGAGGTATATAAAGTTACATTCCTCCTTTATGTAAATATTTACATAAATTATTTAACAATGCTAAGAAATTTTTATGAATTCTTTACCACTAACTTATTTATTCATTCATTTATTTACGTAAGAATGAAGTTAAATTGTTTGTACTCTAGAAGGCCATCTTGTGTTACATGCTTTATTCTGCTGCCCAGCTTGTCCCAGATCTTTCAGAAGGATGACGTCTCTTGGACACGGCCTCTGCCTATGTGGGTGCTCATATGTGTGTGTGTGTTTGAGCACTTCCTTAACTTCTGCCTTAACTACAAGATGCTTTGGGATCATATGATATATTCCTCACCAAATGATCAGTCATTTTGTTTCCTGGAAGCCCTGGTTCTTTATATTGGAGAATAGTATAGTAACCAAACTCTGGACCTCTAATATGCTTGTTGCTATTGGACTCTTTGCTTCTTAGTCATCTCATCTAAAAGAGAATGAAAATATATGTGTATACATTAAATATTGCATACACAGAGATGTGTAAATATTTCCATATGCATCCATTTGTATCTATATTAAGCTAAATGAAAGTCACACTTTTGTCTCCAACAGTAATCTATTACCTCAACAGATCTTTACAGATTTCCCCTCTTGCTTTTCTGTAACTTTCCACTTTCACAATGGGAAATCTGGCTCCCAGCTTCAATTACTTACTCACTTGCAGTGTGCAGGACCATGGTTCCACTTTCGAAGAACAAATTCATGAAGTAGAGAAAGTGTTTGTGTCCTTAGAGGTATCAGGACTTTGAGTATCAGTCTTAGACTCCATTTAGTTCTAAAGTTAAAAGGCTCAGCATCTTTTCCCAAAAAATATGGTGAGACTTCTTCAAACATTTGTAATCACTCTCAAATTGTCTAGAACGCCACACCAAATAAAAAAGGTTTATTTGATCATTTATAGTTGATGAATCTGTAGTTGAAAATGATATTATTTATTACGCTATTCATTTTTGTGTCTATTAGGATCCATGAAATATCTCTAGAAATCAATTAACAGTTGAAAAATCAGTACCCAAAAGCTCACACATGCTTTATATTATCATGCAAAGTATATCTGAAGCTCCTTTGTCAGAACAGATTAACTACGTGCCCTCTAGTTTTCTCTTTTTACCTAACTTTTTAAACTGATAATAAAAGCAAAAATCAACCACAGTAATTAAGTCATAAATTAGTCATTCTACAGTATCCAATAGTAGCTCTCCTTTACTCTTTTAAGACTGGTTTTGACTTTTCTTCAATTTTTAAAATAATCTTGTTTATGTTTCACTTATTTTTTGAAACTACTTCAATAAGCTTAATAAATTAGCAGTTTTGAAAATATAAAGAGCTAAATAAATAAGCATGCATTATTGGTTCTCTCAAATTCTGAAAATACTGATGTCTTCAAGAGAATTCTTACCTCAAATATGTAATACATAAAATGAGTAACATCATAAAAAATATTACCCATTCTGTGTAAATCTTCTACAGTGCAACACAGATTGATAACAAGTCCTCAAGTCCCTACAATTCAGTCAAGAAAATAACAGTAAAAAAAATTTGACTCTACATGGTGTATATATTAGCACTAAAACAGTCTTATAGAAGAGTCTTATATAGTCAGTGAAAACTGAAGATTGCAGTGAAGGAAAAAGAACTATTGACATGGAATGTTCTAGAACATTTCTTATTGACATGGAATGTTCTAGAAAATTTCTTATTGACACAGAATGGAATGTTCTAGAAAATTTCTTATTGACAATTTGTTGGTTCTTTGATTTTGCAAATATATATTGAGCAACTTTGATAAGCCACATCCTATTGAAATTTGTAGGAAAACTAATTGTGATGTAGAGGGATACAAATAAAATTGCTCTTATAAATAAAGGCACAAAGTAATGAATATAAAGATAAAGAAATACAAATGATAGAAGATTTAATTATAATACAAAGTTTTAACTCTAGGTGAGAAGAATGTTGAAAACATTAAAATTAGAAACAAGAGATTTGGGTTTTTAAAAATGAATTACAAACCAGGTGCCACAGCACACACAGCTGTAGTACCAACTATTTAGAAGGCTGGAGCAGGAGGGTTGTTTGAACCAGATATTTGAGACCAGCCTAGGCAACATAGTGGGACACAGAATGATAAAAAAAAAAAAAAAGCAAAACAAGAATTATGTATTAAAATGCTTAATTATATATCCTTGCAACATCAGTAAATATAGAACAAGTATTTTTAATATAAACAAGAATGAATCAGCATGTAGACTTAGAAATCCGCTGCATACAGGCACTGTATCACAGTGTGAGGCAAAAGCACACAGAGAGGTAAGAGCAGAACTACTTGTACCTTGGTTCAAAGAATACCAACTCCAGGCATCAGCAGGACAAAGGATGAATCAAATAGGAAGGTATGAAATTTTTAATAGTCACTGCTTCAGTTTGTGCTGCTCCAGACATCAGCACCAGGAAAATTAGAAATGAGTAGATTTTAGTATTCGGTGTGTGCATCTGTGTGTATGTGTGTATACATGTGTATGTGTTTAAGGATGTGAAATACAGATAAATACAAGCCAAGGGTCTTCCAAGGCATGTATCAGTTCACTCATCACAAGTTATATAATAAAAATAAACTTGAGGAACATCTTCCATTAATTAATGCAATTCTGCTGTAAACACAAATTAAATATACCTTGAACTCATTCTAAAAATATCGAGCACTGTAGTTTATTGATTTTCACCTGGTCATGGTGACTACCGGAGCATACAGATTTTCATCTATTCTAGGAAGACATGTCCATCTCCTCCCAGCCTTTCGAATGTTGCTTCTTTCTCCAGTCCCTTCATTGCCTTTCACCTTTCTTCCCCTTTCTTTTATTATATTAAAAGTCTTTTTTGATAAGATTATTAGTAACACTTATCATTATTTTTAAACTGTTTCCTTTGACATATATATATATATATATATATATATATATATATATATATATGAAAATGAAATTTGGACAAAATAAATGTAAATATCCTGCAATGCAGACATATACCAATAAAAATTTGAGCACAATTGCACAATAAACATGGATTTGGCACCTACTTGTGTGACAGACATTAAGTTACAAAAATATAAAATTACAATGACATGTTTTAGATACTGTGTGATATCCTATTTCATCCTGATTGCTGTTTAATAACCAGACAGGTGTGGTTGTACAAATAGAGGCTGAAGGTATGGGACCCAGAGAACATTGCTTCAAATCTTACTCATGGAAGAGTCATCTGTCTCACCTTGTTGTATTTTCTAACAAATTAACTATACAGAAGAAGAAGTGCTAAAATTTCCTGTAAATTAGAAACCCTGAACTCACTCACTCTTATTAGGGCCCTCAAGAAACAGTTAAGGACAGATGGAAAAATCAAGACACCATATGAAGGACTACAGTCTACTGAAATTCATAGGCAGTACAAAAATAAATGGCTTGGGCTGGCATCATAGCTCATCAATAGAGTACTTGCCTAGCATGCGTGAGGCTCTGAATTTGATCCTTATAAGTGCAAAGAAAGAACAAATTGTATTTCCTAGAATACTATGGATAAAAATGGAAGGATTGTGTTGTGAATGCAGTCATTTCAAGCCACACTATCAAAGATTTCTAGTTCCAAAGAGAAAAATATCTGTTTCATACCATGTTGATGTAAAATACTCTCTTGCTGATGGCTTCATAATTTACTTTCTGTTGAGTTCTATAAGATTTCTATCACTGTGACAAAATGCCAGGAAAAACAACCTAAGGAGGAAATTATTTTGGGTGACAATTTCACACTTGTTAATCCATGACCAGATAACTCCATGGCCGTGGGCCTGCGGGGAGGTGAACATCATGGCAGCAGGCGTGTGTGGGAGAGAGGGCTGCTCCCCTAATGGTGGCCTGGAAGTAGGGAGTGAGGGATAGAGCTTCTCAAAATACACTTCTTCCAGGGCAAACCTCCAGGAACCTGCTTCCTCCACTGTGGTCCTACATACTTAAGATCCTACCACCCCAATGCACTACCAGTTGTAGACTGAACCTTCAATGCATGAGCTTTTGAGTGACATTCCAAATTCAACTCTACCGAAGTTTAACAAAGGATGATAAGGTATTAAATTCTGTACCTTCTTTTGGCTTCATTGGACCATTTCACAATTTTTAAAAATTGTATAAATGCATGTTTTCCAATATCTCAAATTCTTTTTAATATTCCCCATTGCTAATGATAATTCTATCTGAAGAATTAAGTTTCTCATAGAAGTTTTACTATTCACCACTATATAAATGTTTCTTGAAAAATAATATCTTATAATTTCTGGGTTTTATTGTGATTCTTTCATGCAAATTATAGCAAATTATTTTCCTTGAGTGCTTCAGTCATACTGTTACTACCCAATGTTACACCATGTTGATATTGCGTATATATTGGTTATAATTGGTGTGGTTTGTAATTATGCATATTTAGATTAAACAAAACAAATGTCAAGTGATAATCGTACAGTATTAAGAATATAAATATATTTAATAGTCTACTTAAATGTATAATTAAAGGGAATGAGAGATATTTTAAAATCTTTTCCAGGTATAAGTAAACACATTTAGTGGAGGGTATTACAGAAATCACATGAGCAAAAGATATTATGAAATATTATTTGAGAAACAATTGAAACTCAGACTTCCTAATAACTACTTGCTACTGCTAGCCAAATACAAAATGAGTGTAATCTACCATGATTAATTGCTTGTGGGTTTTTTCCTAAACTGTATAATTGAGAAACAGTATAATCAATGACACAAATGTAACTTTTAATGTATCTTTCATATTTAACCTTAACACCTTTTGTTCAAGACTTGTATGTGAATATTTTATTATATCAAGCAAAAAAAATTTAGATGAAATTATTTCATCTTTATACTCTTAATAAATGAATATGACCCATATACTTCAAAACAGAATGCAATAAGCAAATATAAGATCTTGTCATTATCTTTTTTAAAAAATACAAAATACATGACCTGATTTCCAATGTATTCTGCCGTTTTTGAACTGCTGCAGAAAAGACTGGCCAGGGAATTGACTTCTGCTCTGCTGACTGATGCCCCTTCTACACCATCCTTCAGTGCAACCCTAGGAGCCACCCGGAGCACAGCTCAGGAGTCGCTGACATCCAGTTGAATGACCCTTCATCACCTCCAGTCCTCTCTTAAAACTTCCATTAAAAGAGGTCAAATGCTGCCTCCAAGCCTGTTAGCAGCTCTCACCTGAAAGTCACCCAATTTTCATCCACAATTTGTTAGTCATTTGTGATGTATTCTTCATCAGTGCTCCCAACAGCTTCCAATTTTTTGTGTCCTGTCTCCATTCAGCCTGAGAATTTTCTCTGATTGGAAAAGTTAAGTTGATAGTGAGGAAAGTTTAATTTACTTCTACCTTTATCCTTTAAGACTTCTTTTCTTTCTAGCTTCTAGGTGAAGAAATAGCATCCCAGACAACTCTGACCTCCCCTTTTTGTGATTGATAAATTCAGTATCATCCCAGAGTATCTGCTTAACATTCAAAAGTTAATAGAAATTTGGGCTATTGGAGAAGATCTCTAAACTAAATACCTCCCATTTTATTGCAAAATAAACCTGTGAGGCTTCATCTCCTATAATTTTATCACCACAAATATAAAGAATGACACACAAAAGAGTTGTCTCAAACTATTACTGCTTCCTTATTCTAACCAGGGCAAGTAGGGAAAGTTATAAATGTACTCAAACGGTGACTGGCATGCAGGTTATTGTGACACGTTTTTCCATTGGTCTAAGATTCATTGTGAGAACGGCTAGCCTAAAACATTTACAAAGTAAAAGAGCCACCTCTATATAAAAATGAACTCTAGGGCTGGGGATTTAGCTCAGCAGCATAAGCGCTTGCTTTGCAAGCACGCAGTCCTGAGTTCGATCCCTGGTACCGTTAAAAAAAAAAAAAAAATGAACTCCAACGAAGGCAAAACTAAAAATGACTCATAATTGTGAGACTCTGAAGCCTGCACTCAGAGTAGATTTCACTATCTCCAAGGGCTTTACTAATAAGTTCTATTGAAAATGTCTCACACAATTAAATACAATGACTTCCCAAATCATAGAGCAAATTTTAAACTAGTACGTGAACCAAATTCTATGCGTGTGTGTGTGTGTGTATATATGTGTATACATATGATGCATATGTGTATATATATTTGTTTCAATATTCACATCATTGTAGTTATTCCATTTTAAAAATATAAAAGCTATTTATAAATACTATAAAAATATAGCAGTTATTCATTTTATAGAACACAAAATATACACATTGCTTATTTTTATATCAATATGTCATTAAAATGTGCATGACTGTGTCTCAGTATATGAGCAGTGTAATTCAGTTGTGAAATATTCTGAATTTACTTGTCTAAATGGAGGGCAGAAGGTAAATGGCATGTCCAAACTGACCAGTGTTTTAAGTTTTGTTTCTTTTAAATATATTAGGATGCGTGGATATGAACACTTTTGCATTCTGGAAAGACACAATCAAACTGAACTTTGCAAGCACATTAGAGATACAGCATGAGCCTTACAAAGGCCTGGTCAGCAATCCTGCGTACTCCTCCATCCAGGCTCCCTCCCCATCCCTGTGCTGCTGGGAAGAGAAGCATCCTTCAGACAAAAGAAACAAGCCTGTCCTCTTTCTCCCTAAGACTGCAGTTCCTCTGGCTTGTACTTTCCCTGTAGGGGGAATAATTTTTATGTATCTTTGGTAGTAAGTTTATCTTGAATTCTGATTCTCTGGTCTAATGATTCTAATTGAGGTAAGGACCACTCTTCCACTCTTATTACGGTTCTAAATGTATTGCACCATTACTACGATTAACTGTGGCTGCATCTCTGAGAACGAATAGCTATTCATACTCTGCTGTTATCTCCAGTGCCCTGTGCTGTACCTACCCTAAGGTTGCCCACAGTGAGGGTTTGAGAAGGGACACAAAAACAAGGAGAATGAAGTAGAATCAAGATTTACACTTGCTCATCATTGTACTTTGGTTCCGTTTCCCACTGAAACACCTCCAAGGATCACAAAGAATAGACAAGCACTGTTCAGGCCATCTCGGCTACTTAATCTACACATCCTGGGAGAAACAGCTTAATCTACCACTAATATGTACATGCGTTCCCTAACAAAATGTCAACCTAAAGCAAGTAGTAAAGCTGTGTAAATATTTCATAGAGTGCATGGCTTGAGAAAAGAAAAACCTCACATTTACCTGCACAGAATATTGTGTTTGTGATTTCTTTGCAGAATAGCACACGCTAATGCATCTCTTGCCTTTTTTCTCTTCTGTGGTTGCAAAAACTGTTCCCTCCAGCTTTTCCCAGGCACAGTAGTCAGCAGACAACCTCAAAATCACATCTAATAACACAACTCCAGAACCTGGTGGTCACAGTAGAGACTCCTTTCACTGTCATTACTTTCAGGACCTCTGAGTTATTAATTCATCACTGCACTTCCTCATCATTCCATCCATGATGTCTGTCTACAGCCCGCGTCAAGCAAAGAAAGACACAGACCCTACCACAGCAATAGCATGAGATTATCAACACACTTACTTTCAGTGTGAGCAGAGAATTTTCAACAGTAGCAGAAATGACTACAATCTGCTTTAGAAATATCCTTGTGGGTTTGGCCTTTTAAAGCTGCTACCTAAGTGAGATTAGTAATATTAATCTATTCTTCAGCAAGGAAAGATATTGTGTGTGGAAAATTAAATAAGACCATCCATTTTAGAATTGAAATGCGAAGCTAAAACCCTTCTGCAGCCTCGTCCTTTCTCTGGAGTGTGGCGCCTGTGTCAGTGTTATGAGAAAGTACCCTTGCTCTCTTCCTTTGTTTGCATTTGGTTTTACAAACAACCATATTATCCATTTACTCTGCTTACAAAATCTAGGAACAAGCAAAGCAGAGAACCAGCCATTTTATTCTTCCTCTCAAAATGCATGACAACATCAACTGCCTTTTCCATGCTCCCACAAAAAAAAAAACAAATAAAAGGAAAAGAAACAAAAAACACCAGTGGGCTGATAAAGCAAATGAGAGTGCTCTGTTAATCAGTACATGTAAGGGTATTTTTTCCTAAATTCCTGAGTCAACTTGCAAAATTCAAAGATTACCAACTGGTCTTTGAATTAACTGGAAACAATTTCATTTCTCACAAATACAGAGGCTTTGTGCTAACAAAGATTTTTCTCTGAACACTGCTTTTCACCCCTTAAAACGAGTGGTAATAAGCACTGGCCAAAGAACAAGCAACTCAATTCTTTTTGACATAGAATTCTATCGCCATCTGCCGGTGACAGCCCTCCATGATTGCCTAGCATCCTGTAATCCAAACAAGAATGAAAGGGCTGAAACGAGTTCTTTTTAGTAGCAAAGGTCAGTCATGTCCTACGTAAGGAAAACTTCCTACACACTAGCATCATATGAGGGAGGTGACATACCAGTGCAGTTATCCTGGGGAGAGCTCATTTTAAGGTCACTCAATTTATTGTGATCCTGTTCAGCGTTTGTCTAACTGATTCTTTGTATTGCCTTTGAAGAATAGGTCATTGGAGGCACAAAAGAATGAAAATTAGCTTGGTGGTAGAGTGCTTGCTTAGCGTGGGCAAAGTCCTGGGTTTCATTCTCCTGTCCTTCCATCTCCATGGTCCTTTACAGACTGAGGAGCTTGCTGTGGTTCTGTGCACTAAATTAGGACTTCCATTATTTTACATACAATTTTTTAGAACTTTTCAAGTAAAATTCTGCCCTATTGCCTTGGTTACTCAATATTCCCTGTATAGAAGTATGTTTTTAAAAAAACAGTGAAATCAAAATGTATTTGTTAGATCATTCATTGTTACAAAATACATAACTGCATCAATATATAAGGACTGGAAAATAAATGATGGATAAATACAATTTATAAATTGCTTATCAGTTGCTTTTCCAAAGGAAACTTCCATATAAGAAATACATATAAAAATTTATGTTTGAATCCATTCTTGCAGTGCCTGTACCTTGCTATCATTCCAGACTCCAAGCCTGTCACAATAAATGCAGCCATAAATCCATGGTCAGTGACTCTGAACCTATTGGCTTCACAAGAAAGTATTTCCAAACCATAAATATAGCTGATTGAAAACCAAGGTCATGTCTTCATCATGATTTATGGAGCTATTTAAGGAAACTGTCTAGGACTTAATCCAAAGGAACAGGAACAATTTCCACAAATGTGAATCTATCCTTCATGGAAATATTTAAATAGATGGTCAGTGGCATTCTTAAGCTAGAGTGTCTCTATTTCATGGACAAAAGGCATTAGAGAAAAAATACATAGCTAATTAAAAATATCACCGGAAGTAAAGTGAAAAAGATGAATCACGAGGAGCATCCAAAGAGAGAGGCAATACTGTGAGGACACAGGAGGAGGTGAGCATTCTGGATACCTGCCCACTTCAGGTGCAGGAATCCTTTTGTAATCAGCTCAGCATCATTTCCTCATGAAAGTCTTAACCAGCCTTCTTAACAAGGTCAAAGTGCTCTGTTAGGTATGATATGACACAGGTATCTCAACTTCATCTCTTTTATCCAAAGGACAGTTTTATGGGAATATGTGTCCAATTACTGCTTCTCATAGTCAATGGTACATTTCAAAAGGATACCATTTAACCATGAGAACTTAACACACCATAAACACAGTAGCTACCGTAAAAATGGTCTTCATGCATATGCATTCACTATCTAAATAAATGAAGGAATAAATGCAAAAGTCGAAAATTTGACAGTGACTTAAATTATACCTTTTATGGATTTGTGTATTTTTTGCGTTGTGCTCTAAGTTCTTGTTTGACTACATATGAAAAATCTCACAGTAACAAATGGAGTTGAGCCAAATTCTCAAGAATAACCAGCTCCCATTTGGACTGGTCAGTTTCTTGGGAAAGGCTTGCAATAAAATGTTAGGTCACTAAGTTAGTAAAATCCTAATGTTCTTACAGTATGGCCCCAGATTACCTATTTCCAGTTAAATTCTTTAATCTAATTCATAGGTTTTCTTGAAAATCTAATATGTTACTCCTTTCTCTTTCAACTGATCTTCCTCAGCCTTTCATGATTAATGATGTTGCCGTCACTGGACCCTCAAGACCAGATTTATCAGTGTATCTATCAGATTTAATTCATCCACTTAACCCATGCATATTCCAATCTTTTTCCCTGTGGTATCATGTTAGTCGTCTGACTATCTTGGTCACTCTCCTTGTTGAGACACAGTACTTGACACCTATAACTTAAAGGAAAAAAGGTTAATTTTGATTCAGTATATTGATGACTCAGTTCATAGTCTGCTGCCTGCAAGGCAGGTCAGCATGGTACAGGGGCATGGCAAAAGAAAACTATTTAAGGCATGGCATACAAGAAGCAGAGAGAATCAAGGAAGGAGCCAGGAAGGAAGATAAACCCTGCCAGCCCACAAGCCCAGTAGCCCACCTCTTTGCAAGAAACCCCACCTCCTAATAGCAAGTCAGCTATAAACCCCCTTAATACAATCACCTCCAAAAGCCCCACCCATGAGTGAATGAGGCCTTTGGGTGATGTCTAGATATAAACCATAATCCTGGCTTAATAGTTTGTCATTTGCCTGCTAATTCTAGCAAACATAATAAAAATTTTTGAACTATTAGCGCCATACTCTAAATGTTTGAGGGACATCATTATATATGTTTAGAATATGTTGCCTTTATAATGGTGGGGCTGAGTAGTGTTAAGTAGATAAGGGTTCAGGGGCACTTTTTAAAAACTGGAAGAATGAGATCAAATAAGGAAAGAAGACTGAAAATATTTGCACAAATGTTTTCCAAAGTGTATTCCTATTTGTGTGTACTCATGTAAGCTTACAAGGATGTGAAATTTATTCAGTCTCTTAGGAAATAATCAAAAGAGCATGAAAGCCATTGGGCAGGAACAGAAGTAGGCACACTTTCTTTAGAAAGCAACATACTAAAATTTTTAGTTTTCTTGGGCTATCATACAGTTTCTAGTGCAGTAACTCAACTTTTGCTTTCTGGTACAAAAGCAGCCACGGGTATATAAACAAGCAAATGTAGTTGTGATTCAATAATTTTTTTTTATTTTTTAGAAAAACAGGCAACCAGTGGATTTGTTCTCATAGGAAAAAGATCAAAAGAAATATGGCTTTCCCAATTTACAATCTCTGTAGATGAGGAGAAAAATAGATATTAATAGTAAGAACTGTCACATTTGAACAAATGGAGACAAGATATGACATTTTTAACTGTGTCCTAATATCTAATTCCCAGATTTCATTCTGCATTTTTGACATAATGTTTCATTATGGGATAATGCCTAATTTCAGCTATTGTCTTATCATGCTTGAGTCTAGATGTCCCCCTCAAAGCCTCCGGCAGGCATATGTAGGGGTTTTTAAGATGGTTGGGTTTAAGAAGGTGATGCTGATACTGCTTCACCGTGCAATGCTAGAGTTAAGGGTGTTAGGATTAAGAGTGTGCATGCGACCTACCCTAATTGCAGGTAACCTGGATACAATATGAGGAACAAAAAGAAGGTCACAGTTTGTCCCTTGTGGCTTGGTGTCTTTCTGCCTTCTTCTTTCTTTGAACTGTTTCTCCTCTGCAATGCCCCTCCACCATGCTACCCTGCCTTAGAGCCAGTCAATTATGAACTAAAACGTCTATGAAATGTGACTCAGAATAAATGTATGTATGTATCTGTACATTAGATAGATAACTATACTACTGACCTCTCTTTTTGCATCAAAAATAACAGGTTGTGCTGTCACTGTTTGATTGATCACTTCTGTATCCAGATTTTGTAACCTGAACAACTAGTTCTGAGATAATGATGTACAATATATTAACTAGTGTTAATTCCCTACCTTTTTCTTTTCTTTTTTGAAATTATGTATCATCTCTATCCTTTTTTGGTTTTACTTTTTTTAAAATAAAAATTTTAAATTCTAAAAAAAAGAATTAAAAAAATAAATCTTTCCTTTAACTTTGGGTGGTGGGATGTTTTGCCTCAGAAAGAAGAAAAATAACAAAAACTATTCTGGACTATTTATTTCCAATGAATTTCTTTAATCTACTTCATAAGTTTTCTTGAAAGTCTAATGTGTGCCTTTCTCTTTGGACTGATTTTCCTCCGCATTTCACAATTAATAATGTTACTCCTACTAAGCCTTCCGGAATCACCAGATTTATCAATCAGATTTAACTCATATGTATTATATGATGTGGGAGGTGCTCCATATAATGTTGGAACAATTCCATTAATAAATTCACAAATATGTAACTGTGACTTCTTTTTTTCCTCTCTCTCAATTGAGGTCCAGGTACTTAAGTGTCCCATCTACAGAAATTTAATTGAACCAAGAAAGTTATTTCTAAGGCCAGTGATCTAGTCAGACTATCTAGGAAGCTGCAGTAACTCACTAAAGACAATATATGATGTTTCTTCAGGGATCTTTCAATGCACATATGCGTCAGTATCTATTCTGGCATGTTGGCTATCAGGTCTTAGAAAGAATCCTGGAAAGATTACAAAAGGGGATCAAGAAATAGTTCCTTCCTAACAATGATTTCAGTAAGGTATTTGGGAAAGGTGTTCAGAAAATATTACTTTAAAAAAACAAGGTTTTGGAAAATATGTGTTCCAGTGACATAAACAGGCTGACAAATGTGCCCATGTGCTCTATTATTCATACCTCTGTGGTCAAAACTAAAGATTTAATTTTAAGAACAAGTTTAAAATTATTGTAGGAATTAGAGTGGGTTTCAGGAAATCTAATTTATAAATGTCTAAATCAGAATTTCTTTTCAGAAATAACAATTTCTAGGAAATCTATTTTAACTCAGTTTCTACTACTAAAATATTTCTTTTCTATAAATTAATTCTTGCTAGCTTAAATTCTACTGAGAATGAGAACACAGGTGTCTCAAAAAAACTCAGAATTATTTTCATGTTTAAATCAATATTCACAGCTCTATACATCAGAACAAATGCTTTAAAACTGTGATGAAGCACTTCTTCAAAAATTTAGCCAAATGTTGAACCACTAGGAAGAAATAATACTTCAAAGTTATGATTTGGTTTATGCTTAGTTCCCAGAATGGTTGTATATTAGATACACACAGACAGACACACATGCACACACTCATGCATGCACACACGCATGCAGGTACATGGACACACTCTGTAGTCAGCAAGTACATTCATCTTATCCATGTAAGATGATCTGGGGACAGTTCTACTTCTCAAGTTCAGAGCTTCTCAGAGTCTCTTTCTTACTTCAGGACCCTGGGCAAAGTAAAACAGCTACCTGGGATTGCTTCACTTGTGGTACATTAGAGGAGTAAAGAATCATGAAAAGAAATACTGAACACTGGAGCATTGACTTTTCTCCCTATATTTCACTGGATAAAGTAAGTCAAATAACAAACCTTAAAGTCAGTGGGTAAGAAAATGCTGTCGACCCACCCATAAGGAGTCTTAGCAAAGGCATGGTATAATTATAGACAAAGAATACCAAGTGCCACAAAAAAGCCCACTCAAATAGATTTAATATAAACTTTTGACATAAATGTCTGTTCTTATGGAAGCATCTGTGGCAAGGTAATATAACAACGAGTGTGAGGCACCATGATGAATTGCTATGGAAGCTAGGCAAAGAATTTTGTCTTTGATAATGACAACTGTAAGGAGCACAGAGAGCAGAGTTATTGCACTATGTAACTCCATCAGCTTGAACTAGTGTATCCAAAAAAGAAAAAGAAAGGTAATTTTGATTTCACTGGAAAGATTTATGACAGATTTGGTTTTACAAAAAGAGTAAAGGGACAAAGAAATAGTTTCAAGATGTATGGAGGGATAAAAAATTAAGAAAGCCATCTGGGCATACTAAAAGATGGTGAGTTCGACTTGGGACTTAGGAAATTGGAGGTGATTTCAGGTCACTTACTGGAGTTTTTTCTGAAAGTATTTGAAACAATAAGGTTGATGAATAACACATGGTTGCAGATGAAATTAAAGGAATCAGGAGTATAGACGTGATTGATAATGCTTTGGACATAAAAGAATTTTATAGATGAAGTAAATAAAGTAGAAGAAGGATTCAGAACCATAGCCAGAGGTCTGAATGACACCAAAAATAAGAATTGAAAACAATGAAACATGAAAACAGTGAAACACTGAAAATGAGAAAGGGAAGATCTCTTAATTACTTTTCTCTCATTGCAGAGAATTGCTGCTCAATACCCAATGCCTAAAATTAAGGCATGAAAGGTTTATTTAGCTCACAATGTGAGGACATTTCAGTCCATAATCTGCTGGGACTAAGGCAGAACGGCATGGCAGAGCAGCACTGCAGAGGAGCAGCAGTTCATGGCAGCAGAAAATTGCAGAGGCAACAACAGCAAAAAGGGGCAGACAAGAAGCCGCTTTCTGTTCCTTATAATGTATATAGGCCACACCCAATTGGGTGTAGCACTCACATCCTTAATCTCAGCATTGGACCATTAATCAGTCACAAACTACAGAAGCCTGTCCCCATGACCCATGAGGCTTTGGGAGAACATCCAGACATAAACTCTAACAAAAGGAATCACCCAAGTAAGTGGGTCCTAGAGCAAGGTATTCATGAGACAGCCAGGGCAATGCAATCAAGTACATTCTTTGGCATCAGGAAAACATGCTTAGACCTTATGATTTTGCAGGATGCATCTCACTGCAACTGAGTAGTAAGTTTGGGATGTGTATTTTCCTCCAACAATCACATTACTAGTGAACTCCCAAGGTGCAATTGCAAGACATTGTTTTTACCCACTCGCATCAAGAGGCGGCCATCATAAAATTGAAGAAAATATTTCTTACACCCAAATGTCACAATTCTTTCTTCTCACATGAAGTACTATCATTTTTTTCCTTTTCTTTTCCTGAAGATTTTCCTTCCTTTAAGTATACACCCTCCCTAAATTATTTTCCTCAATCTCTAAGAAGCATTGTAAAATCACTTTTGTTTTGTTACTATTATTCTTTCTAACAGATGAGGAAACTGAGGTTTAGAAAGTTAGAGTTTCCCTCCATACTTGGTTGACATTCTAACAATCCTGAATCCACATGATTGCTCACATGTATTTTATATTTTTATAACTCTTTTTATATTGGTACTTGAATGCAATGAAACACCATTGATTTTTAAACTTTTTACAGTTCTTGTGCTGATTAAAACAGAATATCTTTTTTCTTCTCAATTGTATTATATTTTATTGCTAAAATTGCTGGATTTTTACCATATGTATTATTACCATGCCCATCATTTTGTTATCCAGTATTAAAATTTCAGAGAATTTAGACTTTAAATGGGCAGAAACCTGCTCTCTTCCAGTGTATTCTCACAAAGCTCCAGACCTAAGTTCCAAAATTGATTTATTGTATATTTCTTACTTATTTATTTTTTCTTCTAGGAGATATTATATTACCTGTAAGTTGAGACAAACAGAGATAAATAAAACAGGGAAATACACTAAAGATACACTAAAAGCATTGTAATATTTATTTATCTAAACTGATCAAGAAAGCTGCATTACCCTTTTTACTTGCTCTTATATTATTTACCCATGCCATGGTAGGTTTCCTACTGACCTCAAAAAATTGAGCATGTATATATGTTACTTAGGATGTTTTCTCATGTGACAAGATAAGCATGTTAATTTCATGTGGATCCTAACCTGAAAATCATCTTCTTATCCATTTTGGGAATTGCACATATTTCCTCACACTCACATTGCTCTTCCCTGTTAAAAAAAGAAAAAGGAAGCACCTCCTAAAAATTTCAACTTGTTTTCTTCTGGAACGACAGAGACTCCTGGAGGAGAATCAACCTAAGCAAAGTAGCACGGAGAGAAACACAATTTCTCTTGCAGGTGTCAGAGTCACAGAGATCTGGGACACGTTCCTAGCTGGAGCTGAGTTGTCTATGACAGTAAATAGCCTGGCGCAGCAGTGACTACAAAGTGCTGTCTGTTTTTTCTCTGTGCATTGTGTGGGTTGGGAGTTTTCATTTCATCCTTCATTTGCACCTGCTGAGTGATCCCATAGAACGGCAGCGCTTTCCATCTCCTCCCACTTAGGAAGCGGCACATTGTGTGCGGCAGAGGCGCCCACACCGCTCATCAAGGCCCTGGCCTGAGCCTCACTGTGGGACGTGTAAACACCTTGCTGCGCTTCTGCATGAGTGATTTTGAAAAAGTACTATGATTGGATTAATGAGTGTATGAAACAGACACTGTCCTGCAATTTGGGGTTTTTTTCATTGTAACTAATCATGAAAGTTGTCATCAAATGCTATTTTGCAAAATAAAGAAAAATGTGCCCCCTAAATAAATAGCATAGTAATAAACAGGGAGAAACAGACATTAATCATATTTTTAAAAACATGGGGAGATGCAAGTTTGACTTGTAAAATAAATACATTAAATCTAATGTTTACCAAATAGGTCAACGTAATTTGAAAGCATGCACACATTAATGTTCAAGCATGCTGACTCTATTTGTATAGAAAGAGAGTCTAGATAGAGTCAGGTGCTGGGAATTGAACTCAGGGCCTCACATTTAAGCTCTACCCCCTGCCCATTAACTATATTTAGAAGCCCCACCTTTCACTTTGGATGTTCCCACATTTGCTAGAGGAAAATTCTGCCTGGAGTACCAAAAATTGATCTAGACATAGATTTGGTAGAAAATACATGTCAGACAGAAATCAAGTATGAAAACCAGAAATGAAAAGAGAAAATGTGCTTTTATGAACCTTGCCTTCAAAAAGATCAAAAGACATCTTACACTACAGAGCAAAATAAATTATTGGATCATTTCTAAAAGAGTTATATATGTTTTGGGGAAATATATTTATACATGGAATGACCATGCAATACATAAATTTTTAAATATTTTAAATTTATTACAGTAAATCACATATTACCAATAACCCCTCTCGAACCATTTACCTTCATGTCAAACAAACTCATTAGATAATTCTTCCCACTTCTAATGCAGTGGTGGAAATCCTCTTTCATCAGTGGCTTTAGTTGCCATGCTACAGCTGCCTAGATTTCTAGAATCTATTCAACACATTTTGATTTTTATGACCATGTTGGGGAAGAGCCAACACAGAGCCAGATTCAGTCAATAAGACCACATCACACTATTTTTAGCAATCTGCTTTTCTGTTGGATGGTCGTTGACAGCAGTGTGCACCATATTTTTGATCACATCACACAAAAACTCTCATGAAACTCCACTTCTAAAACTGCTTCTGAAAATGGAAAGAATGGTGAGATAATAGCAACCTGTCTTTTACTATAATAAATATTTTAATTTAAACACTCACTGTATGTTTCAGTCATGCCTCAAGTATATATATAAAGACAACAAGGTAGGTTAAAAAGAATAAAACCGACACTTATTATATTAACTCCTTAATCTAACTGTAACAGGATCCACATAAACCACAAATGTCCTGTTCAGAAATTAAACATACTTAAAAGCATGCAGATATAACTGAGAATCCTCATGAGAAAAACCAAGAATATGAATAATAGTATACAGAATGTGCTGGTGAAGAGCATAAGGAATGTATCAGTATATGACTTTGTTACTTTTTACTCGTTGCTGGGACAAAATACCTGACACCCAAAATGAAGGAAAAAAAGGTTCATTTCTTAAAGTTCTTGGAGGTTTCAGTCCATACTCAGTTGTATACAAGCCAGGGAGGCATGGAGGGGCCGCAGTTCATGTCGGCTGCAAACAGCAAGGTCAGAACTGGCAAGAAAGAGACAGAGAGACACGCCTTCCTCCCCTCATTACACTGTATGCTGGCTCCACCCCTAGGCGGGTGTGGCACTCACACCAGCTATCTGAGCCCTGGACAATGAACCAATCACAAGCGCATAATTGCATGAGGTTTAGGGGGCACTGACGTAAACCGTGACAATATATGTCAGTTGAGGTTTACACTTATACAGGAGGTCATTTCCAAAATTGAAATTATCCTTCATTTAAGGAGCCGGAGCACACAGTAGTTTTAGAACTTATCTAGGGGTTCTGAAGAGAGATTAAGGAGTTAGTATAATAATTGCACTTACTTTTGGCCAAGATTGATATTCTTTAGGATATCTGGAAAACTTTAACTATTATCATTCGTGACTATGGAAGGGATTATGACTTAAACTTTGAGAAAATACAAAATAGTAGATGCAAATTCCTACCACCTTTCTACTTTACATTTTAGCATTTTCAACCCTACTCTGAAAGAATTTCAAGCATTTTTGCATGCAAGTCTCATGAAAAGAACGTAGATTACACTACTAACTGAACAGACTAGTAAAAATCCCTTCAAACCTCATGAAATATCAATTATTAATACTAAGGAACTAGAATTAAACATAGTATAAATAGAATTATGACAAGTTCAGCACAGTCTTTGATGACTCAGGATTTTCTCATTGCAAAGCCCGGGAAAGGGTACCCATAGGTTCCTCTCAAACGCTGCATTCATCCACTCACTCTTTCAAAAAACGGCTGCCCACTCCAGCTCAGGCCCTGAGCTCGAGCCTGCAGTAGAACTTTCACTGACCGACCCACAAGCCACCCTCCAGGACTTCACACCCTACCACAGAGGAAAGATGCAAGCCAGAGTCTATTCCTGCAGTTTCGCAGGCTTCCAGGGAGGAGAATCAGCCACGCAGTCTGTCCAGGAAAACTGACATCAAGGTCTGCAACCGTCACCAGGTTTGATAAAGGTCCAACTGTTCTTCACAAACAAGTTGATGGGGGATTTCTCAAAATACAATTAAACATCTCAGACATACTTAGAGAAGGTTAATTTATTAAAGCATTAAACTGAATTTGTTATTGCAATACATTCCCCTCTACCCTTGTGGGTGAGATTGCTTCTCCCCACTTAGGGATTTTTGCCAGCTTGAAATCAGAAACCTCTATGAATAAACGTTTCTCATTTCTTCTTGTAAAAGTCTAAACTCTTCCACGAGATTATCCCAAGGGTCCTATATATAGAAGAAAGAAAAATGATCCTTCTCAGGGTAACCAGAGAGAAGGAGAAGATAGCCTTGAGATGGGAGGAAATTGTAAAGTCCATTTAAAAGCCTGTGTACTGTAGGGAGGTGACAGTTTTAGGAGACAAAAGCTATGTGCAGCATATGATCAAAGCCCCTGCTACGGGTGTGACACCCAAAGGGTAAGCAACACTGGGAGACAGGAAGAGGCTCTGTGTGCCCTTCCAGGCAGCCACCCAGAGGTAAGCAGTGGGACCCGTATCTGGAGCAATTCTTCCAGTTTCTGTATGTCCTAGAAACTAGATTTGTAAAACTTTGCATAAAGTTCCCCTCAGAAAATATTTTTTTAATTATATAACATGATATGTTTTCTTTACCTGAGATGGTAAACTAAATCCATTTTTTCTAGAGCTGTAACTCATTAATTCTGGTTCTATTCCCCACCAGAAGTAAAATTGCTATCATGTTATGTACTTATTTTTATTTTATTTTTTAGTAGACAGTGCATACCTATGGTATAAAACTTAAGACTTGTTAGTAATGTAGAAACATTTCTCCAGGATAAACACATTGTTTACAGAAAAAATGGTTAAGTCAGAGAGAAACTGAGAAGACTATATTTCCTCTAATTCCAGTTTTGGAATCATATATTGCTGAATATTGTAGTTTTTACACAGTTGTTCCACCCAGTATGCAAGTGCACTGCTTCCTCCATTTTCTCAAATTTTTTAACATTTTCCTTCACTGAAGTATCTCTCACTCTTCATTGTTTGATCACAACAGACAAGACGACTTCTACTTTGTTTTTCCTTTTTACAACATAGAACTCTGAAATGATCTACAACTGTCTGTTCAAACAAAAGAATACCTTAACATGAAGGGATTCCATGCCAAGCATGGGCTTTAGTAGCCAAATATTTTAACAGTTCCCAGTAGCTTTTTAAGTAAAAATGTGAGTAATACATGTGGAAATATAACTAGAGCATGAGTCTACTTACACTTATGGAAGTCAGGAAATAAATCTATTGGACAGGCATAAAGCCCTCATTAGCTACCTGAAGAAAGCATGTGAAGCTAAATCTGCTGCTAAGTATAAGTTATGTAAGCTATCTATAAGCTAACTGTAGCTTTGTAGGTTGTAATGAACTGATTTCCAAGAAAACTGAGAATAAAATATCCACGTTAGGCCATAGGCTAAGGACATATTTTACTGGAGTTGCCCAAGCACTAGAGTGTGGTTGTCAAAGAGAAGGGTGAGAGCACCCACTACTCCCTGAGACAGCTTGGAAGACAAGAGATGCACACTGTGGCAACCCAAATTTGAACAGATTAAATTCTCCTCCTGAGGAGAAATTGTGTGGAATGGGAACTTCCTATATAGTATTCATATTTTTAGACCAAATCAGGAACTCTAATTTTGTTTCCATTAAATAAAGAAAAGTTGGAAATAAACCAAAGATTCCAGAATAAATAGGGATAACTTGCCATTTAAAAGTAACTTCGAACAGGACTTGGTGGCACCCACTTGTAATCCCAGCACTGTGGGAGGCTGAGGGAGAGGATAGCAAGTTCAAACCCAGCCAGTGCAACTGAGAGACATACTAAAATTCTTTCTCAAAGTAAAACTGAAACACTTGGGAATGCAGATCAGTGCAAAGACCCTGGGTTCAATCTCCAATATGAGAATGAATGAATGAACAAATGAAAATTGGTCATCAAAAATTCTTACGAACCCTACAACCTTGCATTGTGATGATGAGAACAGCATTCATATTACCATTCCTTTAATGGCCATGCTCTGAGATAAAAGCAAAGTGCAAATAGATACTCCTTGCTCTCAGAAGCCAAATTTAGAAAATTGACCCATCCCTAGAAGCCAAGAATATGGCTTTAAACAAAGATTATAGGTGTGTCAGCCAAGTTCTTTTTCAGTGCTTACTTCAAATAGTGATTTTTGAGATACACCTAAGACTCTTTAATTTTCAGCATTTTCATCATCTGAGTGTAAAAGCAAAGAGCATTGTTTCCTTGTTTAAGAACTTTGGGAGGAAGGATCCTGCCCCCATGGCCCAAGCAGACTTGGACATATGCACATGAGTTTAAAAGAGCAGCTGTGAACTCTGCGAAGAACTGCCCCACACTTGTGTCTGGAAGGTGAGACATGAGCTTGGTAGCCATCTCCTTGTGTTTACTTTGCCTTGCTGATTAATGGTCATAATATCATTGTTAATGTACAGATCACAAAACAGAAATGCTCCTGGTGAAACCAGTACTCAATAAGTAGATGCTAGTCACAACCGTATCAAACAGAACTGCAATCAGCTCAGCTTTCAAGCCCTCACTAAGATGAAAAATATTTGGACAGAAAGCCTACTTTAATATATGGGAAGCCTCCTATAAATAATTAGCATCAAGCATTCCTTTAAAGATTGTGAATCTGGATGAAATAACTGATAATAAAAGCCTTTGTTAAACCCGTGGTACACATATAAGAGAAGAAATACCATATTTACAACAGAAGTTGGATAAATTATTCTTGAGAATAAGAAAGCCTTTGCTGTGAAAATTGTAGCTTCAGGAATAGAGCTAATCTTCAGAAAGGTTTCTAGCTGAATTGCAATCATCTCTATCCTTTAAAAAATAATAAAGGTATTCATGTTTTTGCTGCATGGCTTTTCTGTTCGATAAATGGATTTTTAAATCTATCTTAGAGGAGGCACTGAGAAAAATAATGGATATGGCAATAAAGAGAAACCACAAATTTGTAAATTGCAGAGTAGTCATTTATGTTTCTAGTCATGTCATTGCTTGTTTATATGTATATAGTATTTAATTTAAAGTGCTAATGAGAGGAGAACTTACAGCATTCTCCTCAAGCATTGCACTCTGGTTATTTGACATAAAGAAACCTTGCAGACATGTGTAACAATGACTGCTGATGTGAGGAGAGAAAGAGAGACAGACAGACAGACAGAGAGGACCAGAGTCTAATAATGATATTTGTGAAATTTTTGAGTCATAAATAAAATTTGACTGTAATTATTATGTGTTCATCAAGCTCTCCTGTCTCTCTCTCTCTCTCTCTCTCTCTCTCTCTCTCTCTCTCTCTCTCACACACACACACACACACACACACACACTCACCAACATATTATGCCTCTGTTTGGCTTTAAATATATTTATTAGTGTCATCTTATTTATTAAAAAGGCATTTCACATCTGTGGGACAGAGGTATTTGCTTTTCCCTAGAAACAAAATTTTATCCTAACTTGTTATATCAATGCTATATATACTTGGCACATGGCATCTGGAGCTTATTTTGGTTGTTTTGTTTTGATTTTTCTTCCTTCAATGAAATAATTCAAATATATCCAAATGTGTAAGGCTAGTAAATAAACATCTATGAACGCAAAATGTAATACACAAGAAATTTAGTATTATATACACAGTTGAAATGTCTTCTTTCCCCCTTCCCAACTGTATTCCTCTCCATTCATCCCAGAAGTACACAGAATTTTGGATTAATTTTTTGTCATTTTCAGATCTACTTTATATGGTCACTATACACACATACAGTATATATATATATATATATATATATATATATATATATATATATACATATATATATAGAGAGAGAGAGAGAGACATGTATAACTAAATATATATAACCAACTGTGTATGTAACTTAATATGTATAACTGAATTCATATATAAATGAATATATGTAGCTAGTTGTATATATATAAATATATATATATAAATATATATATATAAAACTACAAATATGCATATATATTTATATATACTCATCTAACTATATATTAGGAATATTACTGTGGAAATACAGTGTATATTCTTTTCCAGGACACTAGCATCAAATGTAGCATTGTGTTTAGAGGAGTTACCACAAGAAGTTATCCACTCTAGCTCATTCTTTTTTATCATTTTATTGTATTTTTTGGGTTTGGTTTGATTTGGTTGGTTTGGTTTGGTTTGGTTTGGTTTGGTTTGGTTGGTTTGGTTTGGTTTGGTTTGGTTGGTTTGGTTTGGTTGGTTTGGTTTGGTTTGATTTGGTTGGTTTGGTTTGGTTGGTTTGGTTTGGTTTTGAGACAGGTTCTTGCTGTGCAGCCGAGTTTGGCCTCAGACTCACAGCTATTCTCCCACCTCTCACACCTCAGTGAGTCCCGCCACAGGGATTTCCCACAGCACGCCTACACACACAGCTGCTGCTGAGGATTTCCAGTGTCTCATGTTGTTCTCTCTTTTGAACAGTGGCTTTGAACATTCTTACACATAGATCTTTGTGTACATAAATAATATTATCCCTGGGCCACCTATTTGAAATGTGTGTTGAGTATGCAAAGTATCAAGTTTAGGTATTAACCACTCTTTCTCTTAAATGATCTTTATCAATTTCTAATCACAGTAGTATTGTGTGAATGTTTCCTTTGCTGCACATACTTAAAACTTGTCTGCACATTTGGATTTGTTCACTTGTTCATTTGTTTTGTAATAGATTCAAGCTAGAGAATATTAAGTAACATCCCTAATTCTTTCTTTCTTTCTTTCTTTCTTTCTTTCTTTCTTTCTTTCTTTCTTTCTTTTTCTTTCTTTCTTTCTCTTTATCCTCCTTCCTTCCTTCTCTTTCTTTGCTTCTCTCTCTCTCTCTCTCTCTCTCTCTCTCTCTCTCTCTCTCTCTCTCTCTCTCTCTTTCCCTCTTTCTCAGTGGTTCAGTGCCTGCCTGGCAAGCACAAGGTCCTGACTTTGATTCTTGGTACCAAAAAAAGAAAAAACAATGTTCCCTCTCCCCCAAAAAAGTTCAATATAAAAAACTTTAAAACATGATCCAAGGTTTTCTAGACATTTGTGCTTTCTTTTAAACATGCTTCATTATTCTAAAGAAAACAAATGTCATTCTTTGCTTTCTTTAAAATGCCCGAAAATTTTCTTTTTGTGCAGGCCTTTATTAAGATGAAAATATTTCATTGTTGTTTACAGTTAGAGGTAAGTATCTTAGGTGTGTTTTATATGCACGTGTTGTAATACCACACTTATCAGCATTAACATGTGCCATTAATGCACATTGCTAAAATATTAAATCAATAATTAAAATAAAGATAAGGATCTTAATTCCCACAATGTTAACAATAAAACATGCATTCATTCGCACTGATTTTCAGGACTTAGTTGATTTTATGTATCTGTGAGTGTGGGATGGGGATATAGCTCAGCTGCACAGCCTCTGCCTAGCAAGCATAATGTCATGAGTTCAATTCCCAGCACCAAATAAATAAATAAGTAAACCTGTCTACGTGTGTTCATAAACACATACATTACATCTATATGTGTTCTTTTACAGTTGTCTTGCTTCTTTCAACTCTATCTGAATGCTAAAGTCCTTTTATGTCACACACTGTGGCAATTTCATTAGAATATTGTTCTGAGTTTATGTATAAATATACTATATTTTTATAAGCATAAAATAAAATTTATATCTTTAGTAGTTTGACTTTTCTATTTAACACAAAGTTTTTCTCCATTAATTTACTCCTTTACTTTTAAAAATGCTTTAATTTTACCATAAAAATTTTGCATATTTCTTGTTAGTTTTTTTACTGCCTTATATTTTAGTTGATATTGTAGAAATTTTAAATTACATGATAAAATGTTTTTTGCTGAATCTTATACATCATAAGCATGTTGATATTTCCCATTATTTCTAACAATCTAGTTGCAAGTTCTCTTGGTTATCTGTTGACCTTATACACAAAGAAATTTTTCTTTTTAATCATTTTATTTATTTAATCCAATTTCTGAGCTTACTGGACTGGCCAATATAATGCAAAATAAGACATCTTTTTCTCTTGTCCTGTTTTTTAAAAAAATGTTTCCAATGTTTCATCATTGTCTGAAAGGTTCGGTAAATTAAGGAAATTTTCCTATGTTCCTATTTCTCTAAGAAATTTTATCACAGAAGAACATTGAAAATTGTTGACATTTTTCCTGTTTTTATTGAAACAAACCTGTGACCCTTGCCTTTCTTAATCTGTTAATATAATGAGTGTCATTCTTTTCATCAGTAATATATTGTCTCTGTATTTTGGGGATAAAATTCTCTCCATCACAATGCATATTTAAGCATTGTAGATTTTGGTTGAGATTTCATTGGTTTAGGATTTTCGTCTTCTAAATTGATGGAGCATGTTGCCTTGTCATTTTCCTCTAAATTCCCTTCAGTCTTGGGACGTACTGAAACTGGTAATATTGGGGTTGTTCCTTACTTGAATATTTGTTATAATTTGTGATACCACTTTGACTGGGTGGTGTGTGTGTGTGTGTGTGTGTGTGTGTGTGTGTGATGGTAGGTGGGGAGGATTAAAAGCATATATTTTAAGTTCTTTTAAACTTTTTAAATATGACTTTTCTTAAATCAGACTTTTATAAATTACATTTTCTTGTAACTTTTATGTTATATTTTCTTACACCATGCTTTATGCACAAGTTTTCAAAATTATTGGCAATAAAATGACTGTATTTTTAATGTCTACTTTGTGTGCATAAAGTCTGCTTTGTGCCACTTTGGTTATTTATTTGTTATTTCTATCTTTTCTGTCATTCTTGGTTCATTCTATTTACTTGAGATTTATTTTGTTGTTCTCTTTCTAACTTCTTAAATTGGACACTGAGTTCATATTTTTCAGTACTTTCTTGCCATAAATTGTATTCTGAGCATTATGCTAGCCATATTCCATAATTTTTGATATATTATGTTTTCTATATTTTTCAGTTTTATTGTTCAATTTCAATTATGATTTATTCTTTAAGTTATATAGAAGTATGCTGTTTCCAAACATAAAGCATTTGTTTCCCTCTAGGGTGAAATTCTTTTCTGACCAGTTCTTTGTTGCAACTTTAGCACTTTAAGGGTACTGGCATTATTCGAGTAGCTTGGTGGGTTTTTGACCTTGTTCCATCCAAACCTTGACTCTTCTTTCAATGTAGCTACCAAAACCAGTCACTTGGTGAAAGGCTCTGATACAAATGAAAGGGTATTTTTTAATTTTGTTTTCCTGTTTTTCCCCTTTTAACTCTAGCACTCTCTTATTTTCTTGAAATCCAAGTTGCACATATTTTTAATGTTTCCTACCAGAACATTTTCAGACCATCTAGTCAATCACATTCCCAGAAACAAATGTTGAAGCTGTTCATGTATATGTGGTAGCCTGGGAAGAGTACAGGGGGTCAATCCTGTCACATATTTGTTCTTTTTGCTGAGTAAATAAAGAGAATACTAATACTAATTTGTAAATGGAGTCTTCATGCAGGAGTTTGCATTGATTTCAGTGTGGATGATGGATGATCCTGATTCTCTTGGTTTCTAGCACATCTATGTCACCATTGTGTCTGTAACACATCTTACACTCCAGGATCCAGTAAGTCAGGTTCAGATCTTACTTTTTAATTATTTTTATTAATTAATAAAAATAATGAAAATATGTTAATGTATTTATTATGACTTGTCTCATTAGATGAAAGAGTTAAAATTACTTAGAAAATATACATAAAGGTAACATAAAATAAGTAATTGACAAATTTAGTAAAATAAGACAGAAAGAACTGAGTAAGAAAGTAATAAATCTAATAAAATTATCAAGTAAAACAGTTGCATAAATCATTTTCAGTTTACCACAGAACTAAATTTTTAATTTAAAAATGAGAAAAATCAAAAAGGGAAGTATTGCCCATTATAAGAGTAAAAAGATCCTTAAGATTAAAATAGATTAAATGTAGTATTATAATAAGATGAAGTCACATGTAGCTTTCTGTAAATTCAAACACACTATCATACAAGCTGAAATACCTGCCTTGGTTGAAAATAAAAAAAAAAGAAAAGAAAATCCAGACAAAAAGTGTTGAAATGCACAAAATAAATTAGTAATTGACGAATTCTATAAAACTTTCTCTATGTTCTGAGTAGAGGGTAGAGAGATATCTTTTATGGGTGTTTTCTATATGATGTTCTCCAAAGTGTTCATCTTGTGCCTTCCTGTGGCATTAATGTACTAATTTATAGCAACCATCAATAGGTCACATTAAGGACACATAATTCTTTTTGTTCAATACAAAACTAACATCCAGATTATATTCAGCAATCTATACATAGAAAGTAAAAGCCATATAATAAAAATTCTATTGAACTGTAAATCATTGAAATGTGATGTCATAAAAAGCTTTATTTCAATATATACCAATGAACATAAATAGATAAGCAATAATCTTCAGTAATTTATTTTTGAAAGCTACATGTGTAATTTATAACACAAATTAAATGCAGGTCAATATAAATGTTAAACTTTATCCTTTAATGAGTTACTAACTTGTGAGGAATGAAGTCACATTTAAAAAGTTAAGTAATATTTTAATAATAATTAAAAGATAATATTATGTAAATTCAAAGATATATATATGTGTATATATATATATATATATGCACACACATTTTACAAATATACTAAGTCTACGGAGTCTTAGAACAAGAAAATAAGGCACCTTTGTTGTATGTGGTAAAGTAGACTCTCAAAGAGGACAGTTTTCAACAGACTTGTAGTGAAAAGATAAAATATTTTAAAAGAGAAGAAAGATACATATAAAATACTAAAAATTATCATTCAAAGAGGGTTATGAGAATAAACAAGAAGACTTGTCTTAACTAAGACAGAGGGGGATGCTGAGAATAATGCATAGAGAAGATTTAGAGAAAAATGCAAAGATGTGGAGTCCAGATAAGAAACGGTGATCAAGGCAGTGATACAATTACAGTAGCCTTTAATCCTTAATCTCTAAGTAATAGTTGTTTTCCCAATTTTTTTCTTCTTCCTTTAAAAAAAAAATGTATTCTTAAACCCAAAGCCAGGTAGAAAATTACTGTAATAAAAAGATATCTAACCATCCAATCTCACTGAAGAGTAATTTTATGAAAAAAGCAGAAAAAAAATCAGGAGGCTAATCTGTTTGAAATTCAGATACAACAACAAAGAACATAATGCTTGGTCGTAAAGATTTGAGATCTTGAAAAAGTAGGAAAACAATACTGCGAATGTGTCAACCATAGAAAACTGTGAGGTGCCTAGTTTAAATGTCAATAAAGGAACAAATTAAGGTGTAGGACAAGACACTAAATCTATATTTACAGTAGTCCAACTATCTCACATCTATTGCGGTACTGTTCAAGAAACAGGAATGTATTTAGTCTTTCAATTTAGGAAAAGGAGGGGAAGCTTTTAAACTAAAGTAATTTGCTGCCATCCGGTGGTTCAATGAGAAATTACAATGTTTTAGTATTTTTAGAGACAGAAAGATTTCTAAATGTGTGTTCTTCTGTGTAACTGGTTTCAGATTTTTCAGTGGTCATTGTATTGTTATCTAATGAAATTTTTGGTATCTATTAGAAATGTTTCATGTCTATTAAAGCTAAATTTCTTTTCATTCAAGTACAGAAAATATTAAAGGACATATATTTCAGTGTATTTTTAAATGTCTCCAAAAGATTATAAACCAAATAAAAATGTCTAGCAATGACACATTTCTTTCTTTACAACATCATATATGGTACAGAAAACATATTTTTAAAAATAAAATAATGTCTAAATGTTAGATGATAGACTATGCTTTAAGAAGTTGCATAATGATATTGAAACCAGTGACCTTTACTTTTACCTTCACATTTGAACATACTATGAGTATAATGCAAATTATTTAGTGGCTGTAATTTTTCCTTCTGTGTTAATATGCTTCATAATAGTGAGGATCATAGGAGACATCACATGTCACTGAACAACTGAAAATCCTATTTAAAAATAAAATAGTACTAGATGTGTGTAACTAGAGAAAGGAAAATAAATTTAAATAATACACTTTTTCCCAGGTAGGGCTGAATTCAAACAATTTAGAATACAGATTATTTATTTTAAGAATATAAAATACCTGTTATTAATGAAAACTATAAAGAAAAGTTAAATCTGAAGAGCTATCCCAAAACACATCTAACTGAAAAGAGTAAGTACTTTTAAAGAACTATTAAAGTACCCAGAAGAGGAAGAAACAGGTCAAGTGGAACCTTTAATCTTAGTTTTTTGTGGTATCTCCATGATGATTTCCACAGTGGATGTATGAGTCTACACTCTCACCAGCAATGCAAAATTTTTCTTTTTCCCCACAGCCTCACCAGCATTACTTATTGGTTAATTTCTTGATGTTAGCCATTGTTTCTGGAGTGAGGTGATATATCACTATTTTTTTAATTTGCATTTCTCGAATAATCTATGAGGTTGAACATTTTTCATGCATTTATTTGTATTTCCTCATCTGAAAATTGTGTATTCATCTCAGATACTCATTTTTGGGTTGGGTCTTTGAATTATTCAATTCTTTCAGTGTTCTAGATAAAAGTCCTTTGTCTGAGGGACAGTTGGCAGGAACATTTTCCCAATCTGTGAGTTTTCTTTTCACTGTGATTTCTTTCAATGTGCAAAAACTTTTTAATAAGAGAAGATCCCATTGTTGATTCTTTATAGTATTTCTGGTGCAGTCTGGTTTTGTTCATGAACTCTCTGCTTACCCATATGTCCTTGAAATTTCTACCTACTTTCTCTTCCAGTAGATCTAGTGTTACTGTATTATTTAGATCTCTGATCCATTTTGACTTTAGTTTAGTGCGTGGTTATAGGCATTAAGTCTTCAGCATGTAGAAAACCAGTTTTCCCAGTATCACATTTTAATGAAGCTGTCTTTCTTGCAGTGACATGTTTGGCCTCTTTGTCAAAGATATGGTGGTTGAGTATATTTGGAGTTGTTTCTGCATCTTCTGTTTTATTCCATTGATCCTCAGATCTGTTTTTTTATTTTTTTTTTGCTAGTACCATGCTGATTTTATTATAGTACCTTTGTAGTATAATTTCTGGGATTGTGATGCCTCCTTCTTGAAGCCTCTTGTTGCCCAGGTTTGCGTTTGTTTTTCTAGGTCTCTTATGGTTCCATACAAATTTTAGGAATGTTTTTTCTAGATCTGTGAGGTATGGTAATGATATTTTGATTGGGACTGCTTTAAATCTGTATAATGGCTTAGTGAGTATGACCATTTCCACAATGTTGGCTCTTCCTATCCAGGAACAATGGTTATCTTTCCAATTTCTGAAATCATCTTTAATTTATTTTTTCAGAGTACTGTAATTTTCAATGTATAAATATTTTACTTCCTTTGCTAGATTGATTCCTAAGTATTTCATCATTTTTGATGTTATGGTAAAGGGTGTGGATTCCTTAATTTCTCTGTCAGTGAGTTTGTTGCTCATGTACAGGAATGCTACTGAATTTTGAGTACTGACTTTGTACCCAGCTATAGTACTGAATTTGCTTATTAAGTCTAGAATTCTATTGGTGGAATTTTGGGGATCTTCTATGTAGAGTGTCATATCATCTGTGAATAATGAAATGTAACTTCTTCTTTTCCTTTAGTTTTTAATTTTTTTTCTCTTTCTCTTGTCTAATTGTTCTGGCTAATGTTTTCAGAAGTATATTGAATAAGACTGGTGAGAGTGGACAATCTTTTCTTGTTCCTGATTTTAGAGTTAGAACTTTCATTTTGTCCATTTAGTATGATGCTGGATGTTTGAAGTCATAGATGGCTTTTATCAGATTGAGGTAAAGACCATCTATTTCAATTTTCTCTAAGGTTTTTACCATGAATAAGTGTTGGGCTTTATCAAAAGTTTTTTCTGCATCTATTGAGGTGATCATGTGGCTTTGGCTCTGTTAATATGGTGTATTACATTTATTGATTTGTGTATGTTGAACCATCCCTGCATTCCTGGGATGAATCCCCCTTGGTCATTGTGTATAATGTTCTTGATGGTTTGCTGCATTCTGTTTGCTAGTATTTTATTAAGGATTTTTGCAGCTATGTTCATTAGTGAGATTGATCTGTTATTTTCTTTTTTGATTGAGTCTTTCTCTGGTTTTGTTATCAGGGTAATATTTGCCTACTAGAAAAAAATTAGGGAGAATTACTTCACTTTCAATTTCATTAAAGTGTTTGAGGAGTACTGATATTAAATAACCTCTAACTTTCTTGTGTAATTCAGTTGTGAATCCATCAGGACTTGCTCTTTTTTGTTGGTAAATTTTTATTACATTTTAACTTCATTAACTGATAGTGGATTATTCAGAAGTTTTATATCTTCTGGTCCAATCTCTGGTAATTTATGTATCTAAGAAGTTATCCATTTCATCTGTGTTTCTGAGTGTATGATAGTTAAGATTTTCAAAGTTGGTATTGCTGATCTTGTTATTTTCCACAGGATCTGTAGTGATTTCACCCTTTTAATTCCTTATTGCATGAATTAATTTTTATTTCCTTTTTTGTTAAAGTTGGCTAGAGGTTTATCAGTTTTATTTATTCTTTCAAAGTATCAACTCTTTGATTTGATAATACTTTGCATGGTTTTCTTAGTCTCAATTGAATTAATTTCTACTCTTACCTTTGTAATTTCTTCTCTTCTTTGGGCTTTGAGACTTGACTTAGTCATATTTTTCCAAAAGATTGAGAGGCATGATTAGAATTGTTTATTTATATGCTTTCTGTTTTCCTAATATGAGAATTTACCACTATAAATTTCTCTCTGAGAACTGCTTTCATTGCATTTCACAGGTTCTGGTAGGTTGTATTTGCATTTTCATTTGATTGTATATATTGTTTAATTTCTTACACAATTTCCTCTGAGACCTACTGGTTTTCAGTATAATGCTGTTTCATTTCCATGTTTGTTGAGCTTTTGCAGTTTCCTTTGTCATTAATACCCAGTTTCATTGCCCTTTGGTCACATAATATACATGGGATAATTTCAGTTTCTTTGCTTTTACTTAAGCATGTTCTATGGGTGAGTATATGAGAACATCCCATGTGAAGCTGAGAAGAATGTGCATTTTGATGTTTTTTATTGAAACACTGTACACATCTACTAAGTACATTTGTTAACAAGTTTGATTCAGTTATGTTATGTCTTTGCTGACTTTTGTCTAGTTGATCTGTTTGTGTCATTGTGTTGCTAAGGTAATCCATTATAATTGTATTATTGCTCATCTGATTTTTCATGTTGATTAATATTTTGTTACTTAATTAGCTACTCTCATATTTGGTGCATATTTATTTATGATTGGTATTGCTTCCTCTTGAAGTTTCCACCTAAAAAGTATGTGGTGACCTACTTTAATCTCTTTTGATCATTCTTCATTTGATGTTCACAATGTAATCAAACAGAATATGTACTCCTGCTTTTTTCTGTGTTCCTGTCACAAGGAGTGTTGTTTTACATCCTTTTACATTCAACGATACAGGTCTCTTGCCCCAGACTCCCAGTCTATTTGGGATTCAGAGATGGTTCTCTGATGTGACCAGGTTACTAAGTGCAGTAACTTTTTGAGCTAAATGTGTTTCTTGTATACAGCATATTGTTGGATTTTGGTTCTTTTTTTTATTTAAGGAAAAAAAATTTGAAACAGAAAGAGGGTAGAAATAATACAAAATCTCAAAAACAAAACAAAACAGAAAAAAATAGTAACCAGTAAGAAATCACTAGTTGATAATTACATATTTTCCTCTTTGAAGTAGTTGTTCAAGTTACAAAAGTAAACCCTACAAAGTGGACATCCAAACACTGAGACTGCAGTTTTGTTCATCCATCCATCTAAAACTTTAGCAACATGGTTATTAATCCCACTCACTCAAACATACAAGCAGTTATATCCTTTAGAATACTCTCTTTTTTTCTTTACAATAACTATAATCCATTCTTGTAAACTACTTAGAAGTTCTACACGTGTATAAGTCTCTACACATATACCTAGCCTTTCTGTATTAGAGGGAGAAATAAATCAAAACAAGTCAACAATACAAATTCCTAGAGAAACATGAAATGAAAAGGACATATAAAACCACAATACTAGGTGATCTACAGTAGTTACTATGATGTCTCTTGTTATTTTCAATAAAATTGTCTATGTCATCAAACATAGTATAGCTAAACTTAGAATTGCATTACACTATTAATAAAATCTAAACATTGGAGACATTATAGGATTTCAAAGGCAGTTAACAATCAAACCAGAATGGGCATCCTATTGAATCCTGTCATCTTCAGAGTAGTTGCCCCTACTCTCAGACTCGACACTCTCAAGCATACCAGATTCAAATAAAATCAGTCAAGATAAAAAAATGATATAACCAATTTTCGGTCTTATCTCTGATACGCTATTTTTCTGTCATTATTGTTTGTTTACTTTTCTCCTTCATTCCATTGTCTGCCCTTTTCTTTGAGGCCTTTCTGCCATTATTCCTGGAACCCTGGTGGTTTTCTTCTCTCTCTCTACAATGTCCTTCAGTATTCTTTGCAGAGTTGGATTGTTGGTCACAAACTCCCCCAGTTCCTCTTTGTTGTGGAAATATCTTGTCTCTGCATTAATTTTGAGAGACAGTTTTGCAGAGTACATCATTGTGGATTGGAGGTTATTTTCTTTCAGGGCTTGGAATATTTCACTCCAAGCTCCTCTTGATTTGATGGTTTACAATGAGAAGTCCCCTGTGATTTTGAAGAGTTTTCCTTTATAGGTAATCTGTTTGTTTTCTCTGACTGCTTTTAATATTCTGTTCTTGTGATGGATTTCTGGGATCCTGATTATTATATGTCTGGGTGTGGATTTGTTTTGGTTTTAGCTGGCTGGAGTTCTGTGTGCCTCATTTATCTGAACTTCACTTCCGTTACCTATGTTTGGGAAGTTTTCCTTAATTATTTCTGTGAATAGACTTTTTATTTCATTTGTATTTGTTACTGCATCTTCATTCATATATTTTATTCTTAGGTTATAACTCCTTTTGTCATCTTCTAGCCTTTGTATCATTGCTTCCCGGTTCCTTGTTATTTTTAAGAGATCCTTCCTTTTGTGATCATATGTTGCAAATTTATCTTCAAGTTTTGAAAGTTTGTCTTTAGTTTCTGTTAAAAGGTTTTGCCAGGTTTCAATCGAGTTTTTAATTTCCTGACATTCTCTTTGGATCTGTTTCATATATTCTAGGTTTTGTTTATATTCTTCATCAAAGGCTTCTCTCCTTTCTCTGGGTTCCTCTATTCTTTCATTTGTTTCTACTTGAGGATTACCCAGGACTTCTTTTATTAATCTTCTTATATCTTGTTTCACCTGAGTTAGAATTTCAGATTTAAATTCGTTGATGAGGTCACGGAGGTATTTCTTCATTTCCGATGAGGATTTCTCTGACATTACAGGTTTGCTGCTCTCAACCTCCTCTGCATTTACCACTACTGGACTCACTTTCCCCAGTTCCACAGTTAGAGACCTTTTGCTGTTTCTCTGTCTTGTCTTGTTTCCAGCCCCCTTCAGACGGGTGGGTGGTGGAGGTCTCTGGGCCTCTCGTATTGCTTACAGTTTTCCTGCAGTGCACTGACTAGGGAAGTCCCACCCCCTAGTCTGCTGTGGATCTGTGAGGTATACACTGAGAGCCAGCCCCTCCCCCTATGTCAGTCAACCAGTTTATGCTTCAGCAGTTCGTGTATTCCCCTGACGATGCCACTGGCTCACAGCAGCCTTGTCCCCGGCTATTGGGTTTCAACCAGGGCCTAGCCCAGTGCAAGCAGATCCCACCAATCTGCTTTGGACTAGGAGTCATTGATAGATGCCACCTCAGGTTTTGATTCACACCAGCCCTGCCCAACTCCAAAATGTCATCTAGCTGGTCCTCCCGATCTGGGGAATCCAGTTCCTGTCACTCACCAAAGTTCATGCAGCTCGACTGACTGTTTCCATTCCCTGTTGCAGCACCTCCCCCAGCCAAGGGTCTGGAGCTCACCAACCACTCACTCTCAGCAAGGCCACAATCTCAGCTCAATCATGATTCACCTGACTCTAAGGCATACCAGTACAGCAACTGGGATTTGCCCAGCTCCAGCCCTCCATCCATGCTTTCTTCCTCTTCTTTCTTTTTTTTTTTTCTTTTTCTTTTTCCTCAGTTTCTTCCTGGGTCATGAAAATTCCTCTCCTTTTGTCTGGCTTTCTCCATGTTGTCAGATTCCAGCATCTGAGTTTTGTTTTTTTTTTTTTTTTTTTTTTCAGAGAGTCTCTCTTATCGTGCCACCACTCAGTTGGCCATCTTGCAATCTCTGGATCTTGTTTCTTGATCCACTCTGTTTCTTTAGATTGCTGAATTGAGACCATTTATGTTATGTTTATAAGTGATATGTATTGGCTTATCTTTGTCATATTATCTTTCTTCTGTTGATTCCCTACTTTTCCCCTCTGTTTAATTGCTTTTCATTCTTGTTGCTTTCCTTCTGTTCTTCAAATTGTGGTCATATTTATGTCTTTCTAGAATGTCTTTTAATACTCTTTGTTGGGTTGGTTGGGATGTCATGGGGTTCTATGATTGTTCTTTGTTGTGGAAGCATCTCATTTCTCCACTGATACTGAAAGATAGTTTTGCAGCATACATCAGTCTGGGTTGGAAAGTTTTTTCTTTCAGTATTTGAAATACTTCAATCCATGCTCTCCTTGACTTACTGATTTATTCTGAGAACTCTGTCATAATTCTGATAGACTTTCCCTTATAGATGATATTTCTTTTCTCTAGCAGCTTTTAATGTTTAGTTCTTGCACTGAATTTCTGGGATCATGATTATTATATGCAGAGGTTTTGATTTATTTTGGATATGGCCAATTTGAGTTTATAGGCCTTGCTTATCTGTGTGTCAGGTTCTTTTCCCATGTTTGGCAAATTTTCTGCTATTCCTTCAGAAAATTGTTTTTTTATGTCTTTCATGTTGTCTCCTTTTTCAATGGCACCTATCAATCTTATATTGTTTCTCTTTGAATCATCTTGCAGTTGTTGTATTGTTATTTCCTTTAAAAGATTTTTCCTTTTATGATCACTAGCTGCAATCTTGTCTGAGAGTTTGTCTTCAATTTCATTAATGTTTTTGGCAGCTTTCAGTGGAATATTTGGTTTTCTGGATATCTCTGTGAATCTGTTTCATGTATTTTAATTGTTTCTGGTATTGTTCATTCAAGGTTTCTATCATTTTTCCATGTTTCCTTTTTTTATGCATATCTTCTTTGGATATATTCACCAATTCTTTCATTATATTTATCATTTCTGTTTTTACCTGAGAGATTATTTCTGATTTGATTTCCTTTACATCTTCCTGGTGTTGTTTCTTTACTTCCCTTGCTATCATCTCAGAAATTTCAGGTGTGTGATTTCCAAATTCATCCTTCTCTATGTCTCCTGTACTTGGTCTAGATGCGTTGGAAGTTTGAAATTGCACTTAAGTTCTTTCATTTTGTTATTTTCCTGAAGCAACTGAATGTCAAGTCCTAATTGCTTCCTACCCTAGCTGTCTGTCCTGCAGCAGGCCTCATTGAGGGTTGCCAATGACTCAGGTCTCTTGCCCCAGACTCTCAGTCTGTTTAGGTTCAGAGATGGTTCTCTCATGTGGCCAGGTTACTGAGTGCAGCTTCCATGTCCCCACAAGTTTCTCCTATGGCACTTGGGTGTGGGCAGGTCACTTGGCAAAGCTTTCCATTCCCTGAGAACCACTCTGTGAGTTCCCAAATGCCTCTGGGTCACTGGTCACAGACTCCTGGTCCCTGCAGGCCTCAGAGATGGTTTCTGGGTTTGGTAAGTCCAAAGGCAGACTCCCAGTCTTCATAGACCTCATCAAGAATTCCCAAATGACTGTGGCTCACAGGGTATAAACTTCCAATCCTCTTGGGTCTCATACAGGGTTCCTGGATGACTGCAGGCCACAGTGTGCAGACTCATGATCCCTGTGGGCCTCAGAGATAGTCAGAGATAGTTCTTGGGTGTGAACTGGTCAGTGGATGCAGCTTCCTGGTCCCTGTAGGCCTCACTCTGGGTACCCAGATTATTTCAGGTTACTGGGCATAGACTCCTGGTCCACTTCTTCATTTTTTTTAAAGAGTTTCTTTGATTTCAAAGTTTTCATAAAGAATGGTAGGCTATTTGATAAAATCTCCATATAAAATACTATGGTCTAAATCTATATAAAATAAAAGAAAATAATAGAAAAGTTTGTTTTTTTTTTTGCAAAGAGGGAGACATGGAGAAAATATTTCCTAAAATTTAATGAATTAGTCACTAGTTAGTGTTCTCTAGAGGGACAGATCAGTGGAAAATATATGCAAAGTTATGTAATGGGACTTATTGCATAGATTTAGAAGCTCAGATTTGAAGAGTCCACAATGGTTGTCTATCTATTGGAAAACCAGAGGGTCCAGTAGCTGTTCAGCCCAAGAAAATGGAAGACAGAAATATCAACAATGCAACACCAGTCAAAACTTAAAGGACATGAGTTTCCATCTTGCCAGTATGAGTCTTTTGAGTAAACTGGAGACAGACGTCCAAAGATAATGGTGAAAAGTAGAACTTGCTCAAGTCAGGAATATGCTCTTCTCCATTCCCTTTTTATTTCATCCACGCTATAAGCATATTTGTTAGTGCTACTCATCTTTGGGCTTGGAGTTCTCCCCTCAGTTTGCTAGCCTAAAAATCAGTCATCCATATAATACTCAGAACTATGCTTTATTAATCTGCTATGTGGTTCTTATTTCAAGATAAGTTGATGTATCAAAATTAATGTTCATACACAATCACAGAACTCTTCTGAAGGATTCTCTGCAAACTTCTCTCTGCCTCTTTTTTTAGAAGGTTCTGATGGTAACTTACTGTTGATGAAAAAATTCAAAGAACCATCCACAAATTGCATAGAAGTACACCTGCCTCCCAAATGCTCTCTGAATGAAGGATGGATGAGTAGTTCTTACTGGTCACACAGAGATATGAAATTCTTTTAGAGAAAATCAGTAAAACTATCTGTTATGGCATATCTATCATTATTTTTTAACCACCCCTTATAATAACTTAAAACAATAATTTCATACTTCTTAAAAATCATTATTTTGTAACTGTACCTTATAATAACTTAATATATAAGTTATTATATATAATATATAAGTATAATGCAAGTATATATATATATATATATACGATATATAAATTAATATAATAGCTAAAAATTTCCTCATAGTGCTATGGATTGACTAGACAGATATCCTAATAATTCCAACTGAGGAAGTTCAGATAGGCTCATTCAGGATCCTGGAAGCTTGAATGAGGTAGAATAGTAAGGCTGAGTTAGTCTCATAAGAAATGATAAAATCACATGGTGAATGTTTATTTTTTTTAAAAAAAATGTTTGTAATTATAGAGACAGTCCTATTAATTCTGCTCAAAATAATCTCTCTCATTTCAAACCTGCTTACCTCATCACTCTTGTCACTTTATGAAGCAGTTCAGGAAATTCTCTTTCTTTGGTGTCTTTACAAGATGTGATTAAAAATATATAGCATGAATGTTGTTACTGAGTGCCTTCCAACAGAAAGGCTAGCTTGTGAAAACATCAGTGTGTCCTCATCTACTTACTCACTGGATCTAACTACACATGATTTCAGGTTGTTCCCCAAAAGTCTAGATGACCCTGATTAGTAAATATTTTAATTAATTCATGACATCAAGGTTAAAGAAACCCTTCTACTTTCTGACAATGACACAGCAGATGAAAAATTTCACCTGAAATCGGATTCAAACTGAGTATTACATGGTACTAGCTCTCTTTTATTATAGAATGATAGGTAGAAATTCAAATAACCGTAACTTTGAAAATATTTGAAACTGAAAGTGTTCATACTTGCTTTCCAAATAGCAAACTGAAGATGCATAGACCTGACTAAATTTTCATTTATGAGAGTTAATAATAATGGCTTCTCTGAAAAAAACATTAAAAGGAAGACAAATGGCAGAAATAATGATACTTTCTGGGTGACTGCTATTGTTATTGATTTTGAAATTGGAATTTTAACATATATTTTTGGCCCTAAGACTTGAAATCCATATCTCAAATTGAAGCCAATGCTTCAATATTGTGATTAATTTTCCATGGAGAAGTGGTAAAGGATGAGAGTACTGCAATACATTAAAACACCAGTTTATCTGAAGAGCATCTTTTTCATTTTTGTTCCTAGAATTTCGATTCTTATGGCTCTGTTGAAATCTCTCCTACTTTACTCTTCATAGCACTAGGAGGAAGTTTTTAGCTATTATATTAATTTATATATTATATATATATACTTACATTATACTTATATATTATATATAATAACTTATATATTAAGTTATTATAAGGTACAGTTACAAAATAATGATTTTTAAGAAGTATGGCTCTTCTACATCTGAAGTTCATAAAAACACAGTCTCTCTATCTATCCCTATTTCTACACCATGCCTTTCCCCATCCCTACCTCATCCCTATCTCTATTCCTATCTCTATCTGTCTTATTCCTATTTCTATTTTTATGTCTATCTCCTTTCTGCAAGAATAGCTCCTTGCTAAACATCCAACCACACACATGCATTCACACACACACAAAAATCCCAACGCACACAAAAATACATACTCATGCACACATGCAAGGACATGTGACTTATGTAAAACAGATTATGGAGATTTTACATGCATTTGTTTGGGAAGGGAAATTCCTCCTGCATTAAATTTTGAAACCTAGATCTCTAGCTAATGAAAGAAATTCACTGCACTTTATATCACAGGAATGCAATAATAATAATAACGATAACAATAATAATGTGCCAAAATGGTTAATCTGAAGCACATTTATGGGATATACTAGCCAAAAAGGATTTCAAAGATAACATAATTGAAAGTGACCTCAAGGAAATAGGGGTGATACTGACTTATATGGAAATGATAGCAGGTGATAATTAACTTAGTGCAGAGCACCATTCTTTGCTGATGAAAAAAATGATGAATGGTTAAGAAAAGATTTATTTTTAAAATATTATAATACTCCAGAGTAAATATAATTAGAAGGGTTAGTATTGGCATTAATCAAAATTTCAACAATTTTGCTTTCTTACGGTTCAGTATTTTGTAACAGATGAGAAAAATCTGGTACAAATACAATTCACCAATGACATTTATATTTATATTAGTAAATTATTTTCACCAATTATGAAAATACTTCTCATGGTCAAAAGTAAGATTTCAATATGACAAGTCAACACTGGGTATCTCCATTAATAAAATTCAAATTCTGCATTTAAGTTAGGAAATTTTCATACATGTTGAAAATTGTTTAGGTTTATTGGCTAATTCATGTAAGTCACTTAACATTTGATATATCTTACAAGGTATGTTAGATCACCTAATATAGAATGGTAACTTTACTAGATAACAAGAGACAGCTGTAAGGCAGAACAGAACCTGCCTTGATAAAGTATAATTCAGGATTCAGACAAAGAAGGAAAAAATTTCAAATTCCATGCAGTGTGATGATTATAGATAAAATATAGGATGCAGTGTGAGCAAAGAAGAGAGAAATCTGATTCACATTTAAAGGACAGGTGACTGTCAGAGAAACATTCAGAAGGAAGTAATATTTAAGTAAAATCTTTAAGACTCAACATAAAAGGTAATATGAGTGAAAAACAAGTTATTCTTCACATCAGATGGGGAGTACATGCAAATTCTTGGAGGTAATAAAAATGTGGTGGAATTTTAAAAGTTAAAAGTTTAAAAGTTACATAAATAAATGATAGGCATATTGTGAAGACAGAGTGATAAGCTATTGGGAGGTTTTAAGCAGAGCATGACATCACTAATTCTGCAGTTTTTAAGGATCACAGTGGCATTGCTGTGATGGGCTAGAGGGGAGGAAGTAGAAGGAGGATACTGGTCCTGTGAGCAAACTATTGCAAGAGGAAAACAAGAGGACATAATGATATGAACAACGCAGTGAGAAAATAGGGAAAGGAAGCTGCGCTAACGGAAATTGAGAAGCTGAAAGAATGGGGAGTGATTGAGAGTGAGAAAAAGACAAAAGCCAGAAAGGGTGGAGGAGTCTTTGCCTGATAACTTCTTTTTTGTGTGTGATTAGTAGAGAACATTCTCTACCAGTTGATCATGATGGGTTTCGAGTGGAATGGGGAGCTTTTAGCACAGGTTTGAAGATAATAGTGAATGTTTGGCAGTGTCACTGTGAAGAATGTGAACTAAGCCTCCCCAGGAAAATAGAGACCACCAGTTAAAGTTGATTGCCCAATTGTGATTGAACACAGATAGGAATTCAGAATGATATCAATAAAGATATTGTTTTGGTGTCTTTTTAAAAACACATTGTTGTGTTTTTCTTCTTTACTGTGGAAATCAAAATATCTCTCCTTTCTTCAGTAGTTTATCTCTTTTTATATGTTTCATAGTTAACAAATAAAACTACTTTACAGTTTTAGACATGATGCTTTGCTATATTATAAAATGGCTAAATAAATTAATTTAAATACTTGATGTTTTCTGTGGTAAGAAAGCTCAATATTTACTCTCATCTTTTTCAAACATACAGTGTATTGTTATTAGTGATCATGACCATGTTATACAATAGATCTCTTGAATTGATTTCTCCTAACCAAATTTTGTATACTTTGTTCCAAATCACTCTAGTCCTTCTTCTACTTTCAAGTCCTGGAAAATATCATTCTCTCTGCTTCCATCATCTCTGTTTTTTGTTTTTTTTGTTTTTTTACCAAATATGTTATCTGAATTTTTTGATGCCAGGAAGTCTTTATTAAGTCATGAGAAATTATGTCATTTATCTTTTGTATGGGTAGAGAAACTGTGCTATACCTGTGTAATTGAATACTATTCAGTGATCCCATTTCCTATTGAATTATATCACAATCTAAGCCAGAAATGTAGGTTTTTCTAGGGCTCAAATACTTTTTTTTTGTTTTTCTTTGTTTCTCTAACTCCCTCCACTTTATTGCAGTTGATCTAACTTTACCTTATTCTAAATCACCTTCAGCATCAACTGAATTCATCTAACAGTTTCCTTTCTGAGTTTGCCTTTGGCCTTCCTTTCTCCAGTGTCAAGTCATAATAGAATTCCTTTCCTCCCACCTTGAGACTATCAGTGCCACTACACACATGGTGATCACAGTGGAAAAAAAGTAGGGAGTGCTGAAACCAGTCTTCCTACTAATTGTCAGTCAAAATTCCTTTTGTGATGCTGAGGATTTAATTCAGAACCTCATGCATACTAGGCAAGCACTTTTCCACTGACCTCTACTTTCACCATGAAAATTCTTCCCATTTTGCTATTTATTGGAGGCACAGACAGGAAAAGACTGCTAAATACTAAGCTCATTCAGAAGCTGGCCCCCCAAAAAGATACCATACCTACCAGAGGAGAGTGCTGGCTTGCTCTGGATTTTGAAGGATGATTTCCTTCAAAAGTTATACCCATATTTGCACATTGTATCAGCTCAGTCTCTGGTAGTGTTTGATGAATAATTTATTTATTAATTGCCCCATGGCTACTCTAAATAGGACATATTACTTTACTATGGGAATATAAATATAAATAAGACAATACTACTGCAGTCGTTGGTGGAGAGGTAGTTGCAAAGAGACAATTCTTGTAGATACTGAAAAAATAGAAAAAAATAGAGTGCCAAGAGATTCTAGAAAGAGAAATACTAGAGTGGGATAAAGATGTGTTTTCTAGTAACATAATTCTAGAGTAAGTAAAAAATGTTTAGTAAAGGTTAGTAAATTTTATCCTGTTCCTTATGTATTCAACTCATGAAAAAATATGCATTTCTAAATTTTATTCATGCATTAATATCAAGTTTGTTAATAAAGCACAATTTACACACAAATAGTGACTCTCAGTATAATAAGGATAAAAAAAGTGACAAATACATATGAGCCTATTCTGCAAGTGATACCAGAATGTCATTCAAAACACAAATTATTTGTTAGTTGGAAGTGAAAATGGATATTTCACATTTGCCTTATTTTCCCCCCACTAACTGCCATCATTTTTTTGACACTTTAAAAAATAAAAGCTAAAAGCACAATTGTAATTTTATTGTTTAATCAAATGATTTAGATATACATAATGATCACATTCATCGTAGGGAACTTGAACCTGTACATGAGACATTTTATTTCTTTTTTTCTTACTGTTTTCCTCCCCTTCACTCAACTCCTATTACCCTCCTTATATAAAAAGCTTTGTTTGCATTTTATTCTTTTTCTCTCTTTTTTCCCTTTCCCCTCCCCATTTTCTATCTTTTTGAAGAATTTCTTCATATTTCATAGCATCAATTATATATGTTTGTTCTTATTTATATTTTCAGTTTCTCACACCAGACAGCCAATGTGATATTTACACAACTGTGCATGATGTATTTCAAGGTGTCCATGTCCATCCACTTAGCTATAAAAGTCTCAAGTTTAGTTACTTTCATGGGTGAGTAGCACTCCATTGTATAAAGAAAAAAACTATATCTTTTTTAACCATTCATTTGTTAATAGTTATTTGTGTTGTTTCCAAGATTTAGCTATTACAAATTGTGCTGCTAGAAAGATGGTTGCACACACATCACTGTGGTATGATGCTTTTAATATTTTTGGGAAGGGTCCAAGAAGAATAACTGGGTCAAATGGGAGCTCTGGTCTACTCTTTGAGGAAACTCCACACTGATTTCTATAGTGTATGCACAATGTATACACCCACCAACAATGGAGAAGCATACTTTTTCTCCACATACCACCAGAGTTCATTATTGCTCAATGTCTTAATAATAGCCATTCTTTCTGGACTGAATCTCAGTGTTTTTTAAGTTGCATCTCTCTAATGAAAATTGACATTGAACGTTTTTCATATATTGTTTGCCATCTGCAGTTTTCCTGAGAAGAGTATATTCATCTCAGATGCCTATGTATGGATTGATCTTTTATTTGGAGAATCTGATTTTTTTCAGTTCATTATGTGTTCTAGATATTAATCTTCTGTTTGAAGAACAACTGTCTAAGATTTTTTCGCACTCTATGGGATACCTTTCATTCTGTTGGTAGTTTCTTTTGCTGTACAAAAGCTTTTAATAAGATGATACCCTAGTTGTTTTTTTTTCTAATAGTTCCCATGCTTTTAGAGTTTCATTCATGAAGTCTTTCCCTATAACTTTATCAGCAGATTTCATGTTTGTCTTTTAATATTTATGTATTTGATCAATTTTTATTTTAGTTTAGTGTGTGGTGATACACATGGATCTAGTTTTAGTCTTCAGCACATAGAAAGTCAGGTTTCCAGCACCATTTATTAAAAAGGCTATCTACCAGTTAATGTGTTTGGTCCCTTTGTGAATAGTAATGTGGGAGAGTGTGTTTGGAAATTTTTATGAATCTTCTAATCTGTTCTGTTGACCTTCAGGTCTTATTTTGGGGTATTTTGTTTTGGTTTGTTTTGGTTTTGGTTTTGGTTTTTGCCAGTACCATGCTGTCTTTATCACATTAGCTCTGTAGTATAGTTTCAAATCAGGGATTGTGATGCCTCTTGCTGTGCTTCTGATGCCTAGAATTGTTTTTGCTGTTCTAGGTCTCCTCTAGTTCCATATTAAATTTAGGAAATGTCTGTGAGATATGCTGATGGTATTTTGAATGGGATAGCATTAAAACTGTATAACAATTTTTGGAGTAGGGCAATTTTCAGTATGTTGGTTCTTCTGGAGAAGACCAGAAGGAAAGAAATGGATCCCCTTGACCCAGGAAGAAACAAAAGGGAAAAAGAAAGAAAGAAAGAAAGAAAGAAAGAAAGAAAGAAAGAAAGGAAAAGAAAAGAAAAGAAAAGAAAAGAAAAGAAAAGAAAAGAAAAGAAAAGAAAAGAGAAAAACTTAAACAGAAGGTGGAAGGCAGACATGCTTTCACTGGAGCCAGTCCCACTGTGTCAGAAATGCCACAGGAATCTGGAGACACACAGTCACAGGGAAGCTGGAGTTTGGCAAGCCTGAAGGCCTCTATGGGAAGACACAGTGGCAGAGAGGAGCACAGGACAGAAAATGGTACTGGCTCAAAGAAGTGTCAAGGACACCACTACCCACTTGTCTGGAAGAAACAAGGAACATGACAAGAGGAAGAAACAAAAGGCAGTATCTGGCTTCCAACCCAAACACTACCAGCCCAGGAGAGGTAAACACAGAAGAAATCAGGAGTTGCAAAGCCTGCAGTTTCTGAAGCAAGAACATCTGCCATAAAGAAACAAATTCATGAAAATATAAAAGAACTTAAAACAGAAATTTTAATACAAGTAAAGGAAGATATAAGAAAAAATAATAAAAGAATCACTAAACACCTCTCAAAAAGACATTGATGGAAGAATAGAGGAGCATAGAAAATGGAGGGAAACCTTCAATGAAGAATATAAAAAAATTAGAATACTGTTATTTAAAATAATTAAGGAAAACTTCCCAAGCATAGGAAAAGGAAACTATATTCCCATATATGAGGAAAACAGAATTCCAGCCAGCTATAGCCAAAATAGATCTACAACCAGGCATATAATAATCAAGATTCCAGAAATTCAAAACAAGAACAGAATATTAAAATCTGTCAGAGAAAAGAAACAGATCACCTATAGAGGAAAACCCATCAGATTCATGACAGACACAAAAAAATCAAAACAAGAAGAGCTTGGAGTGAAGTATTACAAGCCCTAAAAGAAAATAATCTCCAACCCAGATTGATGTACCCTGCAAAACTATCTCTCAAAATTAATGGAGAAACAAGATGCTTCCACAACAAAGAGAAACTGGGGGAGTTCATGGCCAATTCAACCCTACAAAAAAAAAAACAACTAAAGAACATTCTAGAGAGAAAGAAAAAAGAATATGGTTTCATGGAAATATAGGAAAATGACAAAGTGAAAGACCAAAATGCAATCTCAAAAATCCAGCTGATCCCAAGAAAGCCTGGGAGCCACATACAAAGAAGAAAATATTAGTCATACACTGGAAATACCTGAAATGATATCAACTGAAATAAAGAAGCAAGTATGGGAAGCTATGAAGTAACTCAAATCAGAAATAATCTCCCAGACAAAAGGAGAAATGATGAAAGCAGTGAAAGAAATAGTGAATGCATCTAAAGAAGACACAGCTAAAATATTAGAGGAACAGAACAAAAAGATAGAATCCCTGAATGGTTTAAGAAACACACAAAAAATGAAGCAGATTCAAAAGAGATATACAGGAAATCAAAAATTCTATTGAAAGTTGCCAAAACTGCCTCAAAGAATGTGAAGATAGAATTTCAGAACTCGAAGATAAGATTTCAGGAAAGGAAAGATCTTTTAAAAATAACAAGGAAGGGCTAGGGATTTAGCTCAGTGGCATAAATGCCTGCCTGCCTGGCAAGTGCAAGGTCATGAGTTTGATCCCCAGTACCAAAAAAATAAATAATAATAATAATAATAATAATAATTTAAAAATAACAAGAAATCAGGAAATGACAACTCAACAGTTGCACGATGATGCAAAGAAAAGCAACATAAGATTAATAGGGATAAACAAAAAAGAAAGGGACAGCACAAAAGATATCAAGAGGCTATTTACAGAAGGATTAGCTGAAATCTTCCCAAACATGAGAATGGAAACTGACATACAGATTAGTGAAGCATATAGAATTCCAAAAAGCCATAAGCAAACTAAAACTACAACCAGACATATAATAATCACCATCCCAGAAATCCAACATAAGAACAGAATATTAAAAGCTGTTAGAGAGAAAAGACAGATCACCTATAAAGAAAAGCTATCAGATTCACAGCAGACTTCTCAACACAAACAATGAAGTCAAGAAGAGCATGGAGTGAAGTATTTTAGATCCTAAAGAAAAATGACTTCCAACCCAGACTGATGCACCCTGCAAAACTGTCCTTTAAAATGGATGGAGAAATAAGATACTTCCATGACAAAGAACAGCTGAAGAACTTCATGATCACCAAACCAACCACACAAAGAATACTGAAAGACATTCTAGATACACATAGGAAAAAAAACACTAAACAAGACATACAAGTGAAAATAATGGGAAGTTAAGATACAACATCAGAAAGATAGCATGTCAACAATAAACCAATATATTACAGTTATAACCATTAATGTAAATGGCCTCAATTCACTAATTAAAAGAAACAGACTGGCAGAAAGGATCAAGAAACAACATCCAACTATATGCTGCCTACAAGAAACCCATCTAACCCAAAAGGAAACTCATAGACTGAAAGTCAAAGGATGGAAAACAATACTCCATGCAACAGGAACTAAAAAAAAAGTGGGGGTAGCTATTCTGTTTGCAGACCATGCGAACTTCAAACCAAGAATGGTCCAAAGAGATAAAGAAAGTCACTACATACTAGTTAGGAGAAAACTGCAAGAGGAAGAGATAACAATCTTAAATATGTATGCACCAAATTCCAGAGCACCCAGCTACACAAAACAAGTATTCAAAGAAATGAAAAATTGAATAAGCAATAACACAATTATAATAGGAGACCTTAATATGCCATTGAAACAAAGGGACAGATCAACTAGACAGAAAATCAGCAAAGAAATAACAGAACTGAATCACACCTGTGAATAAATGGACTTGATAGACATATACAGAGTGTTCCATCCAACAACATCAGAATATACATTCTTCTCAGCAGTACATGGGACATTCTCTAAAATAGACCATATACTAGCCCACAGAACATATGTAAGTAAATGCAAAAAAATTGAAATTATCCCATGCATGTTATTGGATCATAGAGCCATGAATCTAGTAATTAATGTAAAAGAAACTGCAAAAACCCCACAAACACATGGAAATTGAATAATACACTCTTGAGCAATCAGTGGGTCACAGAGGAAATTAAAGAAAAAATTAAACAATATCTACAAGCAAATGAAAATACAAATACAATTTACCTAAATCTGTGGGAGGCAATGAAAGCGGTCCTCAGAGGAAAAATTATTGCACCGAGTTCCCACATTAGGAAACAGAATGAACATAAATAAATAGCCTGATACTATACCTCAAACATTTAGAAAAAGAAAAGCCAAGCCAAATGCCAAAAGAAGGGAAGAAATTATAAGGATCAAAGCAGAAAATAATGCAATAGAGACTAAGAAAATAAAACAAAGGATCAATGAATCAAAGAGTTGGTTCTTTCAAATAATAAATAAAATTGATAAGCCGCTAGTTAACCTTATTTTAAAAAGGAAAGAAAAGACTCAAATTCATGCAATATGGAAGAAAAAGGTGAAATCACTACCGGCTCTGTGGAAATACAGAAGATCATCATCAACACCTATTTCAAAAACCTCTACTCTCATAGGTTCACACAAAACCTATAATACAGAAGATAACACAGGAGAAATGGACAGATTCCTAGAAACATATGAACCACCAAAGCTGGATCAAGAAGATATAAAACTGCTGATAACCCAATTTCTATTAATGAAATTGAAAACATAACTAGTAAGTCCTTACCAACAAAGAAGAGCCCAAGTCCAGACTGATTCACTACAGAATTCTACAAGAAATACAAAAAAGACTTAATGCCAACACTCCTCAAACTCTTCAATGAAATTGAAAGGCAGTTCTCCCTAACTCATTCCTGGAAGCAAATATAACTCTAGTACCAAAACCTGAGAAAGACCCAGCCAAAAAAGAGAATTACAGGCCAATCTCTCTAATGAATATAGATGCAAAAATACTGTATAAAATTTTGGCAAACAGGATGCAGCAAATCATCAAGATTATACACCATGACCAATTGGGATTCATCCCAGACATGCAGGGATGGTTCAACATATGTAAATCAATAAATGTAATCCACCATATCAATAGAGCCACAAGTGAGAATCACATGATCATTTCTTTAGATGCAGAAAAAGCTTGTGATAAGATCCAACACCCATTGATAAGAACCTTACAGAGAATTGGGATAGATGGTCTTTACCTCAATATGATAAAGGTCATCTACAACAAACCAAAAGTCAGTGTTATATTAAATGGCCAAAAACTGAAAGCCTTTACGTTAAAATCAGACACAAGACAAGGATATTCCTTATCACTGCTCCTATTCAACATAGTACTGGAAATACTAGCCAGAGCAATTAGACAAGAGAGAAAAATAAAAGTAAAGATAGGAAAAGAGGAAGTTAAACTATCAATATTTGCAGATGACATGATACTCTACATAGAAGACCCCCCAAACTCCATTGAAAGACTCTTAGATATAATAAATAAATTCAGCAACATAGCTGGATACAAAGTCAATACTCAAAAATCAATAGCATTCCTATACATGAATAATAAAATCACTGAGAGAGAAATAAGAGAAGCCATACCCTTCACACTAGCATCCAAAAAAATGAAATACTTAGGAATTAATCTAACAAAAGAAGCAAAAGAGCTATACAGGGAAAATTATAATACCCTGAAAAAAGAAATCAAAGAGGACCTCAGAAAATGGAAAGGCATCCCTTCTCCATGGATAAGAAGAATAAATATTTTCTTATATATAATATAAGAAAATAATTATTCTTAATATAATATTTTTAATATAAGAAGAATGGTCATCTACCCAAAGTTGTTATACAGATTCAATGCAATCCCAATGAAAATACAACTAACATACCTCATAGATCTAGAGAAATCACTCCTAAAATTCATCTGGAACCAGAAAAGACCTAAAATAGCAAAGGCAATTCTAAGCAGCAAAGCCAAAGCAGGAGACATCATGATCCCTGACTTGAAGTTATACTACAAAGCTACTGTAATAAAATCAACATAATGGAACAAAAACAGATCTGAAGATCAATGGAATAGACTAGAAGATACAATCACAACTACAAACACACTAAATCACCTGATCCTTGATAAAGGGGCCAAACATGTTCAATGGAAGAATGGTAGTCTCTTTAAAAAGTGGTGCTGGAAAAATTGGCTATCCAAATGTTGAAAACTAAAACTAGACCCATGCCTACCATGTACTAAACTAAAGTCTGAATGGATCAAAGATCTAAATATTAAAAAGAAACACTAAATCTGTTGGAAGACAAAGTAGGTAAAAATCTTGAAGACATAGGGCTAGGCAGAGAATTCATAAACAAGAATCAAAGCACTCGGGAAATATTCCCAGAATAATTAACTGGTATCATGTCTTATTAAAGAGTTTCTGCATGTCAAAAGAAATCTCCAGAATACTGAAAAGAAAACCCACAAACTGGGAAAAAAAATCTTAGTGTTCCTCAGACAAAGGACTTCTGTCTAGAACTTATAAAGAATTTTTAAAAATCAGACCTCTGAAATTCAAATACCCAATTCAAAAATGGGCATCCAAGATGAATACACAGTTTCAGATGAAGAAACAAAATGGCAAATAAATACATGAAAAAATGTTCATCATCATTGGCCATTAGAGAAATGTAAATTAAAACCACACTCCATCTCACTCCAGAAAGAATGGCCAGGATCAACAAGACTATCAACAACAAATGCTGGAGAGGCTGTGGGGAAAAAGGAACTCTTCTGCACTGTTGGTGGGAGTGTAGACTGGTGCAACCACTGTGGAGGTCAGTCTGGAGATTCCTCAAGAAGCTGCGATTGGAAGTCCCATTTGACCCAGCTAGTCCATTTCTAGGCATATTCCCAGAAGAACTGAAAACATCATACCATAGTGATATATGTACACCCATGTTTATAGCAGAACAATTTGTAATAGACAGATCTTGGACCTAAGTGCCTATAAACAGGAATGAATAAAAAAAAATTGTGGTACTTTTATACAATGGAGTACTACTCAGCTATAAAGAATGATAACATTGAGATATTTATAAATAAATGGATGCAACTTGATATCATACTCTTAAAAAAAATAAATCAAACTCACATGTATAAATACCATATAGTCTCCCTAGTGTAAGAAATGGTAAGAGTACAGAAGATATTTTGGTAATCATGGTTCCCCATTATATTGCTTTGAAGTCTTATAATGTTTTCACTCATTGGTTGGAATGGTTTTATTCTATTTTGTTTGACCTTATTATGTGTGATGGTATGAACTTCTATTTTGAAGCAAACAAGACATTATGGCAGCCATTGCTGATTTAATATCATCTTGCTTTGAAGTCCTACTATGCTTTTGTTCTTCTATTACTGTTGGTTCTATAATGTTGCATCTTATTGGATTTTAATATTTATGATAGTATAAACAAATTTTTTATGGAAAATGAGATACTATAGTAGCCATTGTTCATCTTCTGTTATTTGCTTCAGAAGGTCTTGTAATAGTTTCATTCTCTTGAATGTTATTCTATTTTGTTATGTTTGATATTATTTTGTGTGAAGCTAAGCTCAACTATTTCAAAGAAAGAGATATTATGGTAACTACTGTTGCTATCCAATTGTCTTGTTGTGAAGTACTGTGTTGCTTGCATTGTTCTGTTCTGATCTGCTTTATTCTGTCTTCTTTTGTTTTATTCTCTGTAAAATAAAATTTTTTAAAAAAAGACCATGGTATCAGGAACAGTGGCAGAAGGGGCTCACTGAATGGGGCAGACAGTGGAATGAAGGGAGTAAGTAGACAACCAATGGCAGAAAAATAGCATGGCAGAGATGAGGCAGAAAAGTTGGCAATAATCACTAATATGGATGGCCTCAATACACTAATAAAAATAAACGCAGGCAGAGTGGTTCAGAAGGTGGATTCTGTGGATCCACAGGGTCCATCGAGATGCTCTATATAAGAAATATAATTAATCTGAAAGAATGTTTATAGACAGAAAGTCAAAGATGAAAAAATAATGCTCTATGTGACAGAGAACCAGAAAAAAGTGGGAGTAGCCCACCCATCAGCTTCAGATTGTTAGAAAGCCATAACATTTATGCAAAAGAGATCTACTCAGCTATAAGGAAAACCTTGAGGCTCTTGTAGGTAAATGGATACAATTTGAGATCAAGCTCAGGGGTAAAAAGGTTCAAAACCACTTAGGTAAATTGCCTCCCTAATCAAAAAACTGAAGGAGTTAATGGGATACAAAATGTGAATGTACCCTGTGAAATTAAAAGGGGAGGAATTTTCTAAAAGGGGAAGGCAGTGGACATTGTTAATCTTTCATAATGATTTGAAATCCATATTGCTTTGATCACTCTGTTTAGTTTTAAGAAGACATGTTCTTAAAAAAAGAAATAGTTTTCAAAACTAATGTAGTATCTTTTTAAAGAGGCTGGAGAAAGAATGAAATCATTCCACCCACACCTCCTTGAAGACCTAGAAGTAAATACTAATGGGAGAATGAAGAAAGATGGGAAAGGAAACCTGCTCTAGTGGGTATCAAAGGTGAGAAGGAACCAACTTTGAGAACACCAGGTGAGAGAAATAGAATCAGTGCACAGAGACCCCTTACACCTTGGGAACCACATAGAAGCCCAGCCAGTAATAGGAAACCCTAACATATGCTCCAGGATTGAAGATGTCCTGGCTAGTCAGTACCCCAATGAGGATTGTGAGCCTCTGGTCAAGTCCATGTGGGGTTTTGCTAAGCTCCATGAAGGCCACTTGTCAATGCCTGTGCACTCTCTTTTGAAGGTCCAGAATATCTTAAGATTCTCCAAAGTTGATGTGGACATCTTTTCTATTTAGGGAAGTTAGGGTTAAGGTTATTGTTGACAATAGAAATAATACCACTAATGAGCAGTACTTAGGTCAACTGGAAAAAAAGAAATTCTACTCTACAGGTTAGCCTACTATAATATAGCATACAGCATGTGAATTCTATAATGACCTTCATAATAATGGCCAAGACTTTGCAAAGCATTAACCATAGTTTCATGTACTGTACTAATAAACACAGTATCTATTTTGTATCATTTAAACAGGAATTAGAGAAAAGTCAGCATCTCCCAAGAATCTGCCATGCTGGGACTGGGAGGATCCAGCAAGAAGCCAACCAGCCAACCTTTCTGGTAAGCTTTGCAAGCTTTGCAGCTTCCAGGAAGAGGAAAGTCAGCACCTCTCATGAGCCTAGTGGCACATGGGCTGAGAATCAAATCTCCGTCCCCCTTCATAAGTAACCTGCTATTTCAGAGGACAGGCTGAGTTGATAGCAACTAATGTACATAAAGCAACTAAATGCTTGTATTGTTTGCTTGATTTTGCAGGCCTGGGGTGAGTGGTCTGAGCATCTCTTGGGTGGATGATAGTACGCAATGTAGCAATTATAGGGGATTTGCTCCTGTCTTGTCTTTGAAACCTAACATTGTTCTCACTGCTTTGCTTTGTTCTGATTGTTTTGCTTTATTCAATATTCTATTTTGATTGGCTTTATTCTGTTCTTCTTTTGGTTTGATTTTGCTATACCTGATGGAATGCACAACTATTGTGAAGATAACAACATATACTATGGTAACTATTGTTTTCTTGGTATCCTGCTTTGAAATTCTGTACCAATGTTGCTGCTTTGTTTTAATTGGTTTTTTTCTGTTCAAAACAATGTGACAAAAAGCAAAGTGCCAGGTCAGTCTGTTTTAATAATGCTTCAAAATTATAATTAAATATTATAAAATTGTATCAAAAATATAAAAGAGTGCATTCTAGAATGGATTCCTGCAGCAAAGATTTACTGCGTCCCTATTATATGTTGGGCAAAAATAATATGAAGTGAAACAGGCACAATACCCTTAACTATGGTCTGGCAGCAGAGAAACTTACTCATGAAATAAACAGAAATATGTTAAATTGTAATGGTTTCACTTATTTGAAAACAGTGGTGTGTCAGGCACACTGATGCACACCTACTTTCTCAGTACTCTAGTGGGTTAACCAGGGGGATCCCAAGTTTAAGACTAGCCTGGGCAACTTAGCAAAACTCTGCCTAAAAACAAAAATGAAATAAATGTTTGTGAATACAGCTCAGTGTGAATGTCCTGTGTTCTGTCCCCACTGCATATAATAACAATAACAATAACAGTAACAATATTCTCTTTTAACAGCAAGTGTTACATGGAGCTTTAAAATCACCATGACTTGAACCAGTCAAAGATCTTTAGCCTGGACCTGCAGGCACTGGGATTTGAATGTTAGGAAAGCAATTATGCTGGAACTAACAAAAGGGATTAATAAAATCTTAGAATTTTTTGACTAATTTATTCTTTTCTGAAATGTGTGTGTTTTGGAATCCCAAAATCTTTGTGTTTGTGCATAGTCTTAAAGAATATTTTCATTAACTTCTATAGACTTACCTTGGCCTATAAGTGCTAAACTATAGTTGTTTTCTAACATGAAACAATTTCTGCATGTGCATATACAGCTGTACTGAGCAAATCCCTGAGCCCTAAAACAAACAGAAAAAAAGCTGTGACCTATGAAAAACAAAGCTGAATTTTCTAACAAATCTATGTATTAAAGAAAACTTCTAAAATAAGTATTATAGATGCCAGGGGTCACCATGGTCCACTTGTGGTATTTATTTGTTCCTTTAAGATATTATTAATTTTCCTATTTCTGAGCTCTCTAATAACTGCAAGAAGAGTTTGATTACACAATAATTTATAAATGCAATAAAATGCTATTTTGAAAATATTGTGCCCCCCCTGCCTGTTACTGCTCCCCAAAGGACCTAAATAAACTTCATCAATGAGCATGTGCTCCAATTGCTGTTTACAAAATGAGAAACTTGAACTAAAAAAGAAACTTTAATAAAGCCAAATTTAAAATTGCTGTGCTTCATTCTATACAAACATGACATTTAAGTTAATAGCATCTATCTCTGTCCCTTAGGACATATAGTATAATTTGAAAAGCCACAGATGGTGTATATGCATTTCTGTGTTTAGACACATTGTTATTGAGAATTTAAAATAGTTTTCTTGTAGTTGTTATACATCATTACCATCATGTTGAATTTACAAATTAATATGGGCTTAGTAAAGCCTATTACTTCCTTAAAGAAGAATCAAGAATGGGAACCGGTAACATTATTTTAATAACAAATAACACCTTTGATGATTTTCCTTTCTAAACCAGTTCAGATCATGGAAAAGGAAGGATATGCACCATATTTGTTGCCAATATTGAAAAGTATCTCAGCTTCTGGGATAATTTGTAAGCTTGATAAGTAAGAGAAGTGTTGCATATAAATGATATCACAGCCTATGTTTTAGGTAGTTGTGTCTCAATCCCTTATTGATTGTAGGCCATACAACTGGAGGCAGACAAAAGAAAAATAATCTCCATCATGCGAAATGTCAATCTACAATGTTTCTCAGTACCTCCTGCTGTGTTAAATGACTCACACATCTGCCAGGTGTGCTACATTATAGCCACAGGAAAAACTCAGCTCAGGTTGTGTGCCAGGCGAAACATTTTGTCTCAGACCTTGTCAGTTCCACTGATGGATGAGTTCAGGATTCTGATGAATAAATTCTAAAAATGTTTATGCTTTGCCAGATCTTTGAAACACATCAGGAGGCACAAAGCTCAGGCAACTGGAAGGAATAAGATCATTTTTAAAGGACAGTACTTCTCCTGACTCATACAAATGTGTGAGTTTTGAGCTATCCTGGCGAGATGGTCTCCTAAGCCTTTGTAATACTTTTTAATAAGCTTCATTTAACAATAATTTACTTTTACTCAAAATAAATTAATTCCAAGCAATTTGCAAAGGTTATCATTCTTTTGAGGAGCTTTACTTATTGTTAGCTTTACATTTTGCATCTTACAATGTCTACAATCAAAGCATTCGCAGACATATTATTTAGTGAATTTCATTTTAAACTGCTAACAGTGATTAAATCAGATGAAGTTGTTTTAGTTGGATGCTGTATGTGTGTTCTATTTAGATAACAAGCAATTAATAAATTCAAACACTTTTCTCATGACGTTTCACATTCTAATTTAAAAACTGAATGATTTTTAAATTGGCTTTGGGAAACACACTTATGAAAAAAATGTTTCCTATTACATATCAATTAGTTACCTTAAAAGTGTACAATAATCACATAGTGATCCACACGAGTGATACATCCTATTCCCCCTACCAACATTGCAAAAAAGCTTCGTGTTTTCTAAAATTTGTCTTTCAAAATTTGTGATTAAAAACCATACATAAAATCTAACATAATCCTAGTAAATACTATCACAAACTAGGATGAAAACATGTCAACAAGGTACTGAAAAGATAATGAAATTAATGAGACATCAATTAAAATTAAAAAATAAATATCTCCCATTCAAAAGGTTGTGATATTTAATACATTTGGCAAATTCACTAAGATTATAATTTTCAACAAGCCAACTATCCTGTCACCGAAAACTTATAAAATATATACATTTAGCCTTTGCAGCTAAACCAAAACACTATAAAGCTGGAATTAGCAGCACAACCATAAAGAAAATCTCTAAAAACATCTGTGGATAAGAAATACAGACATCAATCATAAATCTTGAAAGAAAATTTTCTTGGGTAATTTGTTTAGTCAAAATATTTATCACACTATTTAGTCAGCCATGAATTTATTCACATTCTAATAAACAGTGAAGAAAACATGTTGAACAAAGCAGACCATTCTCTTCGTCATTTTGAAAGTTCTAAATCTCTAATCAAATTTTGTTGACCAGATAGATTTATAAGTCAAAAGGATTACGTACATAGTAATGCATTCTGAGAGAACTTTAATTTTTAAACTTTTGCACCAGTCAAAGTTATTCACAAATGCACATATATATGTATCAGTGGATGCAATTCATTTACAAAAAAAAAAAAACCCAAGAAGTTAAGGATAAAAGTTAAAATCACTTGTGCTTCATAATCCCATAACCCATATTTTTTGAAAAGCATCTTCCCAATGCAATGCAGAATCATAAATCAGTTGACATGGATATATATGATGTGAACTATATGTACTATATATAATTTTATGTATGTAATATATAATGTGATATCTGTGTATAATTTTATATATGTAATATATAATGTGATATATGTAATATATAATGTGATATATGATATACATATCATTTAAATCAGATTTTTGTATTCTGTGCAAATAATAAAAATAGGAACAAAGAATTTAATCAGTCACTTTACAAAATGGAGTGTCTGAATTGCTACTAAGCAGTGAGGGAAGGTCTCCAAATTCATTAATTAGCCTGGGCTTACACACAACAGGCTTCTAATCTTAAACACTGCAAGCTGGAAAATAATGTAGTGACACCTTGAAGGTGACAGAAAACAAAATCTATGTTTCTAGCATTCTATGCTCTGAAAATATAAAAAATAAAAGAGAAATACATAGTTTTCTTAGAAAAACAAGCATAGAGAACTCATTTCCAGGTGATCTTAGTTATACTAAGTATTAAGGGAAGTATTTCAGGCAGAAGCAATATGATACCAGAGACACCTGGATCTACCTAAAGAAATAAAGTGCACTGTAGGGGCATAAATAAAAGTAACACCAAATTCATTTTGTCTTTATAAAATTACTGTGTAAGATCAATTACTACAGCAAATGGATAATTGACATTGTGCATCTGGAGCACAGGTACAATAAGAAGAGAAGGTACTCGTACTATAAATGTAACGCAGGAAGAACCATAAAAGTTTGATTAGTCCTCCTGCTACTTATTCTGATTGATTAAAGATACATATTGCGACGTCTATGGCAAACACAAGAAAAAATGTACAAGAGGTATAAATTAAGAAGTAAAATTGGAATCATAAAAGGTCAATTATCCCCAAATAAATAGAAGAAAAGTACCTAATAAAGCTAATGAAAAGCCTGTAGTGAATGGTGGATTTTAATCCAATCACATCAGCGCACTTTAAAAATACAAGAAGAGATATATCAGACAAACAGTCAAGTGAAAGCTGGAGGGGTTATGTTTATATAGGATACAGTTCACATCCAAGGAGAAATTATCATCATAAATAAATTTATATGAATCAAAAAACAGAACTTTACAATACGCTAAGTAAAAATGACAAAATTGAAATAAGGCATGATGAAATCCACAGTTGTAATCAGAGATTTAACACCCATGTCTAGATAACTATAAGCACAATAAAAACAAAATGAAGTTGATTTATTAGTCATTTATATAAAATTTCACAAAGTAAAAACTGCATATATATTTTTTCAAATCCATAAAAAATCTATAAGATATTCTATAGTTTAGACTTTGAAGAAACATCAAAAAAATTCATTGATTTATACAAATAGCTCTGTAACAATTCTCTAATAAACATTCTCTAGCAGTAGTGAACCATGATTATAAATCAAAAGTACAAACATACCTGGAAATTCCCCCAAATATTTGGAAATTAAAACAACAAGTTTTAATGGATCATGAAGGTCAAAATCAATATAGCAGAAAAATTTGAAATATTGTTAATCAAAAGAATATGAAAGCATACTATATCAAAATTATGGAGATGTCCTGTTACTGGAAAAAAAACTATGGTGATTCTGAGAGAAATTTATTTATGAAAGTTTATACTATATGAGAGAAAATGTTTCAATTTGATACATAAGTTTCCATTTTAAGTAATTTAAGAACAAAAGAGAAAAAACCAAAGCAAGTAGATGAAAAAAGATAATAAAAATGTATCAATGATTGAAAACCAAAAGGGATTGGAAAAGGAAAGAAATAAGAAAATAAAACCAAAAGCTTGTTTCTCAACATATCAAAGCTAACAACTCAGATAAAGCAAAAAAAAAAATACAGAAATTACAAATATGAGATAGAAAACGATGAGCAATTCTGTAGCCATAAATACTTTCTTTTTCTTTTTTCTTTTTTTGAGACGAGGTCTCCCTACACAGTTCAAGCTACCCTTGAACTCAAGGCAATCCTTTTGCCTCAGCCTCCCAAATGCTGAGGTTACATACATGCACCACCATCTCTGGCAATAAATTCAACAATTTAGATGAGATTATAAAATTCACTGAAGAATCCAAATTCCCAAAGCTCACTGACAAAGGAAATAGATAAACAGAACATTTCTAAATCTATTAAAGAACTAAATTTATAATTGCAAATTCTCCAACAAAGCCAAATGTAGAACTAGGTAGTTTTATTGGTGAATTTTATTAAATATTTACAAAAGATATGATAATTCTATGAAAATTCTTCCAGAATATAAAAGAGAAAGAAATGTTTCTCACATTTTATGACATCAGCATTACCTTGATTTAAAAATAATACAAAAATTTTCCAACAAAGATACCTTTGTGAAAATATACAGATCTTTTGCAAACAAACTGGAAGAAGACCAAGAGATTCAGGGAGGGGTATGGAGAGGAGAGAAGGGAAGGGGAAGTAAACAAAAATTAAGATGTGTTATGTACATCTTGTAATTCCCCACAATAAATACAATCATTATGTCCTGCAAGTGTGTACTAATACAATTTTTTAAAAAAGATTACTGGAAGACTGGTGTGCCCACCCTGGCTCTGACCACCACACTGTGCCTGCACCCCATTGCACTCCACTAGGGCGCCAGCCCAGAGGACGACCAATGTGCCCAACCCAGCTCAGATCACTGCCGCACCTGTGCCCAGCATGCTCCTCCCGCGCAAATACAGAAGACTGCCACGCCCACCCAACTTGGCCCACTGCCCTCGGCTACCCTCCCCATCTCTGCCGTGAATGATTGGCTCCCACTCTCCCACACCAAACCTTGAACTGCAGTGGATTGGCTGTACTGGTTCAATGGGAAACTCGGTGGCTGCTTGGAGAGATGGAGGACCTCAGCAGTTTCTAATCACTATGTACCCAACAATCAGACAGAAACCAACCACACAGTAGGACCCTAGGAGACACACAGCTGACAGTTGTGTCTATTGGGATTGAATACCCAAGGGTGAAAATGCAAAACAAAAAAGCAAAATGCAGTCTCATACAGATAGCCTGACAATGAAATAGAGGACTCTAAGAGTCATACACCAGAAATCTCTGAAAAGATAGAAAATGAAATAAATTCATTGAAATAGAGTGACAATGAAATAGAGGACTCTAAAAGTCATACACCAGAAATCTCTGAAAAGATAGAAAATGAAATAAAGAAACAAATCCATGAGGCTATAGAGGAAATCAAATTACAAATAATTTCTTTCATAAAGACAAAAATAACAGCCTTAGGAAATGAATTACTCAGCACAGTTAGAGAAGAAATAGATTTTAAAAATACAGGAGCATGGGAAATTGATTGAAACTTTGAATTAAGCGTGTAGAAAACAAGCAGAATCCAAAGAGATATTGAAGAAACAAAAAATTATATTGAAAGCTGGCAAAACTGTTTAAATGTAGATGAGGAAAGGAATTCAGACCTTGAGGACAGGATCACAGATAGTGATCATGAAAGGGTGGAACTTATAAAAACAACAAAGCAGCATGAAATGACAATCTAGCAGCTTCAAGATGACAACAAGAGAAACAATATAAAACTAATAGGCATCAGTGAAGATGCAGGAGTTAACACAAATGACATTGGTAAATTATTCACAGACATAATAACAGAACATCTCCCAAACATGGGGGGAAAAAACTAATATGCAGATAAGTGAGGTATATGGAACACCTAATAGTCACAACCAACATAAACCTACACCCAGACATATAATAATTAAGATCCCAGAAATACAGCATTAAAACAGAATACTAAAAGCTATTAGAGAAAAGACACAACACATCTATTAAGGAAAGCCTAGTAGAATCATGGTAGACTTTTCAACACAAAGCTTCAGGTAAAGATGAGTTTTGAGTAAAGTATTTCAAGCCCTAAAAGAAAACAACTTTCAACCCAGATTGACTTACCCAGCAAAACTGTATTTCAAATTTAAAAGGAGAAAAAAGATTCTTCTATAACAAAGAACAACTGAAGAAATTCATGTCCACCAAACCAATCCTAGAAAGAGTACTGAAAGACAGGCTAGAGACAAAAATGACAAAATCTCCAAAACAACAAAAGAAAGAAACCATCAAGCTGGACAAGAAATTAAACAAGAACGAAAAGTAAGAAACCAACATCAGGAACACAACATGACAAAGTCAAGCCAGTATGTATCAGTGATATCCATAAGTGTAAATAGCTTCAATTCACCTAACAAACGAAATAGGTTAGCAGAATGGATCAAGAAACAGGAACCAATGATATGCTGTTTATAAGAGATATATCTGACTCAAGGAGAAACTCATAGATTAAAAGTCAAAGGATGGATAACAGTATTCCATGCAACAAGAACCCAGAAAATAGTAGGGGTAATTGTTCTATTTGCAGCCAACGTGAACTTCAAACCTAAAAGGATTAAAACAGATGAAGAAGGTTGCTACCTACTTGTACATGGAAAAAATCAAGAGGAAGAACTAACAATGATAAATATATATGCACCAAATACAGGAGCACCCAACTTTATAAGACAAATACTAATGGACATGAAAAACCAAATACACAAGAACACAATTACAATAGGAGAATTAAACACCTCATTGTCACAAAGAGATAGATCAACTAGTCAAAAAGTCAGCAAAAAATAATAGAACTGAATCGTACCTGTGAGCAAGTGGACTTAGTAGATGTTTACAGAGTGTTCCATCCAACCACATCAGAATATACATTCTTCTCACCTGTGCATGGGACATTCACCAAAATAGACCACATATTAACTCATAAAACATTCTTAAGTAAATGCAAAGGGAGCAAAATTATCCCATGCACAATATCTGATCATAGAGCAATAAAATTTGAAATCAATGGCAAAGAAACTGCAAAACCTGCACAAATACATGAAAATTAAATAACAACCTTCTGAACAATCACTGGGTTACAGATGAAATTAAAGAATAAATAAAAGAATACCTACAATACAATAAAAATGCAGAAAATGTACTGTTACCTGTGGGATGCAATGAAAACGGTCCTAAGAGGGAAATATATAGCAATAAACAATCACATCAAGAAAATGGAAAAAAGACAAATAAATAACCTAATGCTACATATCAAGCTTCTAGACAAGGAAGAGCAAGCCAAACTCAAAGCTCACAGAAGAGATGAAATTATAAAGATTGGAGCAGAAATCAATGCAATAGAAACTAAAAAATACAATGAATTAATGAATCAAAGATCTGGTTTTTTGAGAGAATAAACAAAATTGATAAACCACTAGCCAACATTATCAAGAAAAAGAAAGAAAAAACTCAAATCCACTCAATAAGAACTAAAAAAAGGGAAATTAGCACAAATCCCATGGAAATTCAAAAGATCATGAACACCTACTTTGAAAATGTCTACTCACATAGGGTTGAAAACATGGAGGTAATGGACAGATTTCTATAAACATATGAACTACCAAAGCTCAATCAAGAAAATATAACAATTTTGAATAACCCAATATCAGCTAATGAAATCAAAAACATGTTAAAAACTTATCAACAAAGAAAATCCCAGGTCCAGATGGATTCAAGGCTTAATTCTATAAGAAATTTAGACATTTAATGCCAATACTCCTTAAACTCTTTAATGAAATTGAAAAAGAAGCTATCACTCTGATACCAAAACCAAAGAAAGACCCAACCAAAAAGGAGAACTATAGGCCAGTCTCACTAATGAACATTGATGCAAAGATTCTCAATAAAATATTGGCAAATAGAATGCAGCAAATCATCAAGATTATACACCACAATCAACTGGGATTTATTTCAAGAATGCAGGGATGGTTCAACATATGCAAGTTAATAAATGTAATACACCACATCAACACAGCCAAAAATAAAAATCACATGATCATCTCAATCTGCAAAAAAAAGCTTTTGATAAAGTCCAACAGTTGTTCATGATAAAAATTCTACAGAAACTCGGAATAGACCATATGTACTCAATCTTATAAAGGCCATTTATGACAAACCAACAGTCAGTATTACACTAAATGGACAAAGACTGAAAGCCTTAACTCTAAAATCAGGAACAAGACAAGGATATCCACTATCACCACTCCTATTCAATATAGTTCTAGAAATATTAGCCAGAGCAGTCAGACAAGAGGGAGAAATACAAGGAACAGAAATAGGAAAAGAAGAAGTTAAATTATCACTATTTGCAGAAGAAATGATACTCTACATAGAAGACCCCAAAAACCCCATTGAAAGACTACAAGAGGTAATAAACAAATTCAGCAATGTAGCTAGATAAAAAGTCAACACTCAAAACTCAATAGCATTCTTGTACACAATTAAAAAACTCATTGAGAAAGAAATTATGGAAATATCATCTTTCACAATAACATTTAAAAATTGAGATACTTAGGAATCAACCTAACCAAAAATGTAAAAGATCTATATGCCGAAAATTATACTACTTTAAAAAAGGAGATTGAATAGAATGTTAGAAAATGGAAGGATATTCTTTGCTGTTGGTTGGGAACAACCTACATGGTGAAAATTACCATACTCCCAAAACTGTTATACAAATTTAGTGCAATTCTAACCAAAATACCATTAAAATGCCTTACAGGTTGTTATGGTTTATGTCAGTGGCCCCCAAGCCTCATGCCTTTGCATTATGCATTTGTGATTGGTTCATTGTCTAATGCTCGGGTTGGGGGTGTGAGTGCTGCACTGGCCTAGGGGCAGAGCCAGGATGTGATGTAATGGCAGGAAGAAGGCATGTCTCTGTCTTGCTAGTTTCTGTCTTGTTGTTTGCAGCCACCATGAACTGTGTCTCCACCATACCATCCTTTCTTGGAGCCAACTGAGTATGGACTGAAACCTCCAAAAACTGTAAGAAATAAACCTTTCTATTCCCAACTTTGGGCATCAGGTATTTTGTCTTAGTGATGAGTAAAAATCAACTAAGACAGAGATCTAGAGAAAACACCCCTAAAATTCATTTGGAAACAGAAGAAACCTAGAATACAAAAGGTGATTCTGGGCAACAAAGGCAAAGCAGGAGGCATCTCAATTCCTGACTTGAAAATATACTACAAAGCTAAAGTGATAAAAACAACATGGTATTGGTAAAGAAATAGACCTGAGGATCAATGGAACATATTAGGAGATACAAACACAATCACAAAGACACTCAGCCACCATATGTTTGACAAAGGGATTAACATGTTCACTGGAAGAAGGATAGCCTCTTTAAAAAATGGTGTTGTAAAAAATTGGCTTTCCACATACCGAAGATTGAAAATAGACCCATGCCTATCACTATGCAGTAAACTAAAGCCAAATGGGTCAAAGATCTAAATATTAAAACAGAATCACTAAATCTACTGGAAGACAAGGTAGATAGAAATCTTGGAGACATAGGAGTAGACAGACAATCCATAAATAAAACACAAACCACATGGGAAGTACTTCAAAGATTCAACAACTGGAACCTCATATTATTAAAAAGGTTTTGCACTTCAAAAGAAATCAACAACAACATGAAAAGAAAACCCACAGAATAGGAACAAATTTTATGTAGCAATCCCTCAGACAAAGGTCTTATATCCAGAACATATAAAGAACTGAAAAAACATCAGGCCCACCCACTCCAAAAATGAGTAGATGTGCACAGTACATCTTTTGAGATGAACACACCTTTCTCAGGTGAAGATATACAAATGGTAAATAAATATATGAAGAAATGTTCATCATCACTGGTCATTTGAGAAATGCAAATTAAAACAGCACTGTGATTTCATCTCACCCCAGAAAGAATGGCTGCGATCAAGAAATCAAATGATAAAAAATTTTGTCGAGGCTGCAGGGAAAAAGGAACACTTCTGCATTGTTGGTGGGAGTGTAGACTTGTGCAGTCACTATGGAAATCAGCATGGAGATTTCTCAAAAATCTAGGATTGGATGTTCTATTCAATCTAGCTATTCCTCTCCTAGATATCTTCCCAGAAAAATTGAAAAAGTCATGCCACAGCGATATATGTGCACCCATGTTTATAGTAGAGTAATTTTTAATAGCTAAATCTTGGAAACACCAAATTACCAATCAACTACAGAGTGGTTGAAAAGATATGGTAGTTTTATACAATGGAATATTACTCAGCTATAAAAAAGGGTGCTCTTGAGGCTTCTATTGGTAAATGAAGGCAATTTTAGACCTTACTTATTGAAATAAATAAGTCTCATGTTTGTAAGCATCACATTGTCTCTCTAGTATAAAAAATAATAAAAATTGAAGAAGTAATAATATCCAAAATGTATATTAGATATTGTAAAAATGAAAGAGGGGAGCTGGGAAGATGGTGGTTCAATAAGCAACAAAGTAAAGAGCCTCTTTGAGAGAAACAGCTCTGGAGAAGAGCAGATGGTAGGAGATGGATCCTGTAGACCCAAGAAGAAATTAAAGGGAAAAAAAGGAAGAAAATAAAAATGTGGATGGAATGCTGTAGCCAGATGCTCTCTCACTGGAACCCGTCCCACTGTGTACTAAACACCGCTGAAATCCAAAGACACACAGTCATGGTGAAGTTGGGGTTTGGCAAGCCCAAGGGTCTCAGCAGGAGGACGAGGTCCCAGAAGGGAAATGCAGAGTGGAGAACAGCACCGGCTCAGGCAGGGAACTCAGTTCTCCTATGGGAGTGGGAGATTGGTCAGGAGACATTTTGGAGTCAGGATAAGCCTGCAGTCAGAACTGCAGTGGTTTCAGTCAGCCACTCCTAGCACAGAACAGAAAGTTTAGAATTGCATGGACTGAGTCCCAACCCTGTGCACAATCTGATGTGAGGTTTTCTTGAAGCTATCCCTAACTGGCCCAGTCCAGGCAGCATACACTAATGTGGTGAGGACTCCCAGTGGTTGACCAGCACCAAAGGGAGGGACCAGCCTGCCCCACCCCTGCTTTCACTTCAGTGGGCACCAGTACACTGGGGAGGGCCAGCATGCTTCAGAGTAACCATAGCCAATAGAGAAAGAACCGGAGACCCCCATTATCCACTTGTCTGGAAAAAACCAGAAACATGACAAAAGGAAGAAACAAAAGGAAGTCTCCAGCCTCCAACTCAACAGTACTGGCCAAGGAGAGGTAAACACAGAACAGATTGAGGGTTCCACACCTGCAGTATCTGAAGAAGCATCATCTGACATAAAGAAATATCTTCCTGACATTCTAAGGAAACTCAAAACAGAAATACTAATACAAGTATTGAAGGAGACACAGATGGAAGAATGGAGGAACATAGAAAAAAGAGAGAAGTCTTCAATGAAGAATATTTTTAAAAGTCTAGAATACATGAAACAGATTTAAAGATTACCAGGAAATTAAAAACCCCATTGAAAGCTGGCAAAACTGCTTGAAATAAACTAAAGGTAGACTATCAAACTTTGAATAAAGGTTTGTAATGTGTGATCATGAAAGGAAAGATCTCATAAAAATAACAAGGAATCAGGAAGTAACAATACAAAGGCTAGAAGTTGACAAGAAGATCTATAACTTAATAAAAAATGTGAATGAAGAAGCAGGGGTAAAAAAAAGAAGCAGGAGTAAACACAAAGGAAATACAAAAGCTATTCACAGAACTAATTAAAGAAAACTTCCCAAACATAGGAAAAAGAAATGATATTCAGATATATGAGGCATGTAGAATTCCAACCAGCTATAACCAAAATAGATCTACACCCAGACATATAACCCAAAGCAGCAAGCAGGGCCCAGAATCCAGCCATGAGCCCTGACTGCGTGGAATCCCAGTGCACAGAAAAAACTTGGAACTTCATTCCCAGGCAGTAAGAAAAATGCCCTGCATCAGAGAACACCCCAGGTGCACGAAATGGAGGGGGCCTAACCAGGCCACAAACAGTGAGCTCCAAGCAGCGAGCAGGGTCCAGAATCCAGCTGCAGACCCTGACTGCATGGAATTCCAGTGCACAGAAAAAAATTGCACTTCTCTCGAAGGCAGCAAACCTTGGACTACAGTGGATTAATTTTGCTAACTTGAAGGGAGATTCAGTAACTGCCCCACCCAAACAGAAGATCTCAGCAGGAACCAGTCAGTGTGGTGAGTATGCCCCTAAAATAGAGGTGTACAGTGAGTAAATAGGGCCAGTAGTAAAGCCCCCTCCAACTAACTGTAAGACCTTGGTGAGCCTAACAAGAGTGTGGGTGATCCCTTCCTCACACAGAAAACATCAGATAGAGTGAGGAGGGTGCCAAGAAAGACTTCCCCAACTTGAAGAAAATTTAAAGGGCTTATGAGACACACAGGCACACAATAGGGACACAGTACAGCCTCAGCTGACACAAACACTACAGACAGGGAGATTTGATAACTTGGAATAACCTGAAGATAAAGTAATAGCAGGAACTAAAAGTTGACCTACATCAATACTACTAGGCTTGTCAGCCAAGGAAGAATATAGGACTCACCCAACAGGCCCTGAAACAGGAAGTCAGGTAACGGGCCCACCTATTCATTGTGGGACCCAGCAATTGAACAAACATCAACCTTACATTAGGACCCCAAAATACACAATACCAACAGTTGACACTAGTGGGATTGAAGGACCAAACACCAACTCAAAAGAGGAAAATAGCAAAACGAAAGAACAAAATGCAGTCTCAAATATCTAGTACCCCAGAAGCAAGTACAGGAAACATTCATATAGAGAACTTCAAAAGTAACACACAGGAAATCTCTGAAAAGATAGCAAGTAAAATAAAAAAATTTTTAAAAACTCCATGAGGTACAGAGGAAATCAAATTAGAAGTACTCTCCCATGTAAAGATAGAAATAACAACCTTGGTAAAGGAGTTGTTGAACACAGCTAAAGAAGAAATAGAGAAAAAAGTATAGGAGCATGGGAAATTGATTGAAACCTTGAATGAACAATATAGAAAACAAGCAGAATTCATGAAACAAACTCAAAGAGATATCAAAGAAACAAAATATTCTATTCAAAGTGTGCAAACCATTTAAGTGAAGCTGAGGAAAGAATTTTGGACCTCGAAGACAGGATCACAATTAGTGATCATGAAAGGATAGAACTTTTAAAAATAACAAAGCAGCATGAAATGACAATCCAGAAGCCTCAAGATGATACCAAGAGCAACCATATAAGATTAATAGGTATTAGTGAAGACACAGGAGTCAACATAAATAACATAACTAAAATATTCACAGAAGTAACAGCAGAAAATTTCCCAAACATGGGAAGAAAAGATGATATGCAGATAAGTGAAGCATATAGGATGCCAAACAGTCACAGCCAACATAAATCTACACCCAGACACATAATAATTAAGATCTCAGACATACAGCATAAAAACAGAATATTAAAAGCTGTTAGAGAAAAGACACAACTCACTTACCAAGGAAAGCCCATTAGAATCACAGCAGACTTTTCAGCACAAACCCTCAAGTCAAGACGAGCTTTGAGTGAGGTATTTCAAACCCTGAAAGGAAACAACTTTCTACCTAGACTGATGTACCCAGCAAAATGTTCATTCAAATTTAATGGAGAAACAATATAATTCCATGACAAAGAACAACAGAAGAAATTCTCGTCCACCAAACCAACCCTAGAAAGAATATTGAAAGACATACTAGACAGAGATAAAAATGACCATGATCCTCAGAACAACAGAAAGAAACCACCAGGTAGGACAAGCAATTAAACAAGGGGGAAAAGCAGAAAGCAAACAAATGGAACATAATATGGCAAAGTCAAGCCAGTAAATATCAGTGATATCCATAAATGTCAATGGCCTGAAGTCACCTATTAAAAGAAATAGGCTGACAGAATGGATCAAGAAACATGAGCCCACAATATGCTGTATACAATAAACACATCTGACCCAAAAAGAAACTCATAGATTAAAAGTCAAAGGATGTAAAACAGTATTCCATGCAACAGGAACCCAGAAAAAAAACAGCGATAACTATTCTATTTGCAGACAATGTGAATTTCAAGCCTAAAATGATTAAAACAGATAAAGAAGGTCACTACATACTCGTTAGTGGAAAAATTCAAGAGGAAGAACTAACAATTATAAATACATATGCACCAAACTCAGGAGCACCCAACTATATACGACACATACTAATGGACCTGAAAAACCAAATACAAAAGAACTCAACTGTAACAGGGGACCTTAACAGCCCATTGTCCCAAAGAGATAGTTCAACTATACAAAAAGTCAGCAAAGAAATAATAAAACCGAATCATACCTGTGAGAAATTGGACTTAGTAGATGTTAATAGAATGTTCCACCCAGCACGTCAGAATACACATTCTTCTCAACTGCACATGGGATATTCTTTGAAATAGACCATATATTAGCCCATAAAACATTCTTAAGTAAATGAAAAGATATTGAAATTATCCCTTGCATAATATCTCTCCATAGTGCAATGAAATAGGAAATTAATGGCAAAAAAATTGCAAAAGCTGAATAAATACATGGAAATTAAATAACAGCCTTTTGAACAACAATTGGGCTACTGATGAAATTAAAGAAGAAATAAAGCAATACCTTCAATTCAATGAAAATGCAGAAACAACATACTGTAATGTGTGGGATGCAATGAAAGTGGTTTTAAGAGGGAACTATATAGCAATAAATTGTCATATCAGGAAAACAGAATGAGCACAAATAAACAGCCTAATGCTTTATCTCAAGCTTGTAGAAAAAGAAGAGCAATTTAAACTCAAAGCCTATAAAAGAGAGGAAATTATAAAGATTAGAGAAGAAATCAATGCAATTAAAACTAAAAAAATACAAAGAATTACTGAATCAAAAAGCTGTTTTATTTATTTATTTTTTTTTTTTAGAGAATAAGCAAAATTGACAAACCTCTAGCTAACCTTACAAAGAAAAAAGAAAAAAACCCAAATTCATGCAATAAGGACTGAAAAGGGGGGAAATTACTACTGGTCCCATGAAAATTCAAAAGATCATGAATACCTACTTTGAAAATCTGTACTCACACAGAGTGGAAAACACAGAGGAAATGGACAGATTCCTAGAAACATATGAACTGTCTAAGCTCAACCAAGAAGATATAGCAATTTTGAATAACCCAATGTCAGCTATTGAAATTGAAAATGTAATTAAAAATTTACCAACAAGAAAAGCCCAGGTCCAGATGGATTCATGGCAAAATTCTACAAGAAATTTAGAGAACATTTGATGCCAATACTCCTTAAATTCTTCAATGAAATTGAAAAGAAGTCAATCCTCCCTAAATCATTCATGGAGGCAAGTATTACTCTCATACCAAAACCAGAGAAAGACCCAACCAAAAAGGAGAACTATAGGCAAATCTCACTAATGAGCATTGATGCAAACATTCTCAGTACATACAGGTAAATAGAATGCAGCAAATCATCAAGAAGGCTATACATCATGACCAACTGGGGTTCATTCCAGGAATGCAGGGATGATTTAACATACACAAATCAATAAATATAATACACCACATCAACAGAGCCAAAAGCAAAAACCACATGGTCATCTCAATAGATGCATAAAAAGCTTTTGATAAAGTCCAACACACGTTCATGATAAAAACACTTCAGAAACTCAGAATATAAGGTGTCTACCTCAACCTTATAAAGACCATCTATCCCAAACCAACAACCAGCATTATACTAAACAGATAAAAACTGAAAGCTTTCATTTTAAAATCAGGAACAAGAGAAGGATGTCTACTATCATCACTCCTATTCAATATAGTTCTGGGAACATTAGCCAGGGCAATCAGACAAAAGAGCAAAATAAAAGGAATAAAGTTAGAAAAGGAAAAAGTTAAATTATCATTATTTGCAGATGACATGATACTCTATATAGAAGACCTCAAAAACTCCATTAAAAGACTATTAGAGGTAATAAACAAATTCATCTGTGTAGCTGGATACAAAGTCAGCGCTCCAAAATCAATAGCATTCCTGTACACAAACAAAAAACTCACCAAGAGAGAAATTATGGAAATATCACCCTTTACAATAACATCTAAAAAATGAAATACTTAGGAATCAACCTAATTAAGAATGTAAAAGTCCTATATGCTGAAAAGTATTATACACTGAAAAAGGAGATTGAAGAGAATATTAGAAAATGGAAAGATATTCCTTGCTCATGGCTAGGAAGAACCAACATTGTGAAAATGGCCAAACTCCCAAAACTGTTATACAGATTTAATGCAATCCCAATCAAAATATCATTGATAATACCTCACAGATTTAGAGAAAACACTCCTAAAATTCATTTGAAAACAGAAGAAACCTAGAATAGCAGAGGCAATTCTGGGCAACAAAGGCAAGACATGAGGCATCTTAATTCCTGACTTGAAACTATACTACAAAGCCACAGTAATAAAGTCAGCGTGGTACTGGCAAAAAAATAGACCCGAGGATAAATGGAACAGATTAGAAGATGAAAACACTACTACAATGACATTCAGCCACCTGATATTTGACAAAGGGGCTAAACATGTTCACTGGAAAAAAGATAGCCTCTTTAATAAATGGTGTTGGAAAAATCGGCTTTCCACATGCCGAAGATCCATACCTATCCATACCTATCACCATACACTAAATAGATCTATCCATACCTATCACCATACACTAAATAGATCTATCCATACCTATCACCATACACTAAAGTCAAAGTGGATCAAAGATCTAAATATTAAAACAAAATCACTAAATATACTGGAGGACAAGGTAAGTTGAAATCTTGGAGATATAGGGGTAGACAGAGAATTCATGAATAAAATGCAAACTGCATGGGAAATCAAAGAATCAAAAACTGGGATCTCATATTTCTAAAAAGTTCTTGCAAAACTTCAAAAGAAATCAACAACAAAGTGAAAAGAAAACCCACAGAATGGGAAAGAATTTTAGCTAACCATCCCTTGACAAAGTACTTATATCCAGAACATATAAAAAATTGAAAAACATCAAGCCTCCCAAATTCAAACACCCTCTCCAAAAATGAGCATCAGAAATGAACACACCTTTCTCAGGTGAAGATATGCAAATGGCAAATAAATATGTGAAGAAATGTTCACCATCACTGGTCATTTGAGAAATGCAAATTAAAACAGCATTGAGATTTCATCTCACTCCAGAAAGAATAGCTGGCATCAAGAAATCAACTGATAACAAACGTTGGCGAGGCTGTGGGGAAAAAGGAACACTGCTCCACTGTTGGTGGGAGGGTAGACTGGTGCAAACACTATGGAAATCAGTATGGAGAATTCTCAAAAAACTAGGATGGGAAGCTCCATTCAACCCAGCTATTCCCCTTGTGGGTATTTTCCCAGAAAAATTGAAAATTTCATATTACAGTGATATATGTTCACCCATGTTCATAGCAGCACAATTTGTAATAGCTAAATCTTGGAAACAACCAAGATGCCCATCAACTGCAGAGTGGATGAAAAAGATGTGGTATTTTTATACAATGGAATATTTCTGAGATATGAAAAATGATATTGAGGCCTTCATAGGTAAATGGAGACAACTTGAGACTATCCTCATTAGTAAAATAAATAAGAATCATATTTATAAATATCACATTGTGTCTCTAGTGTAAAAAGTTATAAGAAAGGTAGGAGTAACAAAACCCAAAATGTGTAATTGCTATTGTAAAAAAAGAGAGAAAAAGAAAGTAAAGGATATAACTGCATGTATGTTTAAGTGTGTAAGATAGATGACCATATTACTAAGTTTTTGTTAGATCGTTGAGCAGAACTGTTTGCAACCTCACTGTTTGAATGTCTACTTTGCATGCTTTAATTTTGTAACTTGCACAACTATTTCCAAAACGACAGTATGTACTTTTTCAACTAGTGATTTCTTAGTGTTTTGTTTTTTTTTTTTTCCTTTGGCATTCTGTATTATTGCCACCCTTTTTTTCATGTTGCTTTTTTTTTCCTCTTTAAAATAAATAAATAAGTAAGTAAATAAAATCATGATCCCATAAATTCAACACAAGAACAGAATATTAAAAAATGCTTTCAAAGAAAAGAAACAGATCACTTGTAAAAAAAACCCATGACAATGACAGACTTCTCAACACAAACCTTCAAATCAAGAAGAGCTTGAAGTGCAGTATTCCAAGCCCTAAAAGCAAATGACCTCCAACTCAGACTGATGTACCCTGCAAAACTATCTCTCAAAATTAATGGAAAAACAAGATACTTCCCTAACAAAGAGGAACTGGGGGAGTTTGTGACAATCAATTGAACCCTACAAAAAATACTGAAGGACATTCTAGAGAAAGAAAAAAAAAAGACCATGGTTTCAGAAACAGTGGCAGAAGGGTCTTCACTGAACAGGGTGGACAGTAGAATGAAGGGAGAAAGTAGACAACCAATGGCAGAAAAATAGCATGGAAGAAATGTGACAGAGAAGGTTAGCCATAATCACTAACATAGATGGGCTCAATACACTAATAAAAAGAAACATAGGTAGATTGGGTCAGAAGATAGGTGACATCAAGATGTTTTATATAAGAAATATAATTAACCTGAAGGAGGGTTTATAGGTTGAAAATAAAAGATGAGAAAATAATGCTCTATGTGACAGGGAACCAGAAAAAAGTAGGGGTAGCTCACCCACCAGCTACAAATTGGTTAGAAAGACATAACATTTTTAGGCAATGGAGAACTACTCAGCTATAAGGAAGGAAAACCTTGAGGGTCTTGTAGGTAAATGGATACAACTTGAGACCAAGCTCAGGGGTAAAAAGGTTCAGAACCACTTAGGTAACTAGCAGGTTTCCTCCCTAATCTAAAAACTAAAGGAGTTAGTGGGACACAACATGTACAATGTACACTGTGAAAGTGAAAGGGGAGGAATTGTATAAAAAGGGAAGGCAGAAGACATTATTAATCTTGTATCATGATTTGAAACCCATATTGTTTTTTGTTGCTCTGTTTAGTTTGGTTTTATTCTGTTCCAGATTTTCTACTTGTACTAGATTTGAGGGCATGGAAAACTATTCCAAAAATAGCAGGATATACAATTTAACCATTTTTTATTACCTATTAACTTAATTTGAAGCCCTGTATTGCTTTCACTGTCTTGTTTTGGTGGATTTTATTTGAATTTGTTTTTTTCTATCACTGTCTTGTCTGACTGATTTTATTTGAATCTGTTATGTTTGATAGTATCGAGTCTGAAAGTACAGGCTACTACTCTGAAGACAATCTGGTTTGATTATTACCCTCTTTTGAAGTCCTATAATGTCTCCAATGTTTTGTTTTTATTGATTCTGTTCTGTACTTCTATGTTCAATTTTATTGTGCCCAGTGATATGGGCAATTCTATTGAATATAACAAGATTCATCATGGTAACCATTGTAAATTACCTTGTATTGTGGTTTTAAATCATATACTATGTCCATCCTTTTGCTTTGAATGACCCCATTTTGTTTATTTCTCATTTGGTTTTATTCTTTTCAAAATAAAGTTAAAAATAAAAATGAAAGGGAAGGGAAGGAAAGGAAAAGAAATGAAAGTGCTCTAAAGGTTATAATTGTATGTATAAGTGGGTAAGATAGATAACCATATTACTAAGTTTTTGTTGGATTATTGAACAGAATGGTTTGCACTGTAATTGTTTGATTGTCCACTTTTTATGCTTTGATTTTGTAACTTGAACAACTATTTCTAAGATGATGTTATAAATTAAAAACTGGTGGTCAACTTAGTGGCAACAGAATTAAGTCATCATGGTGCTAAGTGTAGATACTCCTCCTGAGGAAAGTTGTCAGCATAAATAGAGATGTGGAGAATGGGAAGAAAGGTGTTGAGGCATTGTGGGTTCTCCTAAGTGTTGGTTCTTCTGGTGAAGCTCTGGTCCTTACATTGGGCGTCACTTTCTGACTCTGGAGGGGAAAATGTGTGCCATTTAATCTGAAGGACAAATTCATCACTCTGGCTTCCTGGCCTGTACTCAACTGTGCTTATCATTGGAGGAGCTCAAGACCTCCATGTCACTGAGGATGGCTGTGGTGCTTTTCAAAGCAGCCCTGGTGTTTATTATGAGTGCAACTTCTTGGCTTCAGTATAGAACCCTCAACCTACCAGCACAGCTCCTTCCCCCTGCTGGCATAGACTTCCGAGCTTCCACCACTAACCTTTGGGTCTTCCTAGTACAGATCCGTAAAAGAGACTGGTGGGAACTCGTGGGAGGCATTGTCATGAACTCCGGGACTTCATCTGGATTCATGCAGGACATTGCTGTGGGATTCAGGCCCTTGGCTGAAAATTCTATATCTTTAGTGTTTGTGGATAGATTTCCTTCACTTTCTTGTGTTAACTCCGGGTGACCATCATAAGTAATATTATAAATTCTGTGTCTTGTTTCTAATTGTTCTCTTCACAACCCCTGACTACAATAGATAACAATATGTAATTTATCAACTAGTGATTTGTTAGTGTTAATATTTTTTAAAATTCTGCATTATTTCTACCCTTTTTTCCTTTTTGCTTTTTTCTCTAAATAAAAAATAAGTCACTCATTCTGAAAGAAATTATATAAATAAAACATTTCTCAAAAGGCAATTAGAGCATACAGAACTTTTTAGTTAAAACAGTAGGATAAATATTTGCCTTTTATGATTAAAGCTAGCCATTTAGAGAAACTTAAAGCACAATGTAAAAAAAAAAAAAACTAATACTACCCAAATATGAACTTCAGGCTGCATACAATTCATCAAGTACATTTGGCCTGTGATACATCTTACACACATGTATTTTAGTATGTGATAGTGAAAATATCACATTACTTTTAAAATGCGTTTCATTGTTTATATGCTAAGTAGTAACAAAACTCCTTGAAGAAAAGCAAATATTTGTTTTTATGAACTTTAGAGAAATTAAAAGATGCATCAAAATAAATGCACAGTAATTTCAGATAACAGATACACTGATTGAAATTTCATTTATTCATTCTTCAACAGTTGTTCTTGAGACCTTACTATACTATAGAACCTTTTACAGCATATATGTTGAATTAGCTGAGTTTCACTTCAATGATCATTTTACTTGAGAGGCTTTGACATGTTTCTGGGAATTTTTTTTTAAAAGCAAAAGAACATTCAACAAATTCTGTGCATTTAACTGCACAATTCTTACTAAAAAGGTAAAAGGTTGAAAAAGAACAATGGGGTGAGAAATGGTGATAGAACAAAGAAAAGAAGAAGAATGGGAGGCAGTAGGAAGGGAAGAAGGAAAAGGAAAAAGGAAAAATTAATATAATTAAATTATTCTGAAAATGTGTATGCGCAGATAAATTGTTCTTTTCTCCTCACCTGAAAGAGAATAAAATATAAAGAGGAGGTATTTTTATTGCTTTTCTTCAGTTTTTTACACAACACAGAGTAGTTTAAGGTATGTGAGTTACTCAGTGTATCAGTGGCAGAGCCCAAAGTGATAAACGGTGATGCTGCCTAGTGGAAGTCTGTGGTTCCCACTGGCCCAAAGGCGCCTGTATGTGACATAGACACAGCGCCTGGAATGTGTAGTGATAACTGGAAAGAGAGCACTCACCAAGAGGAGGGCATGTAAGCATTTTGCTATTCAAAAGAAATAAAAGTAGTAAAAGGATCAACCAGACCCGGCAGATATTATATAATTTGATAGAAGCAACAAGACTGATCACTACATAACAAGTAGTTATCTAAACAGTGTGTCACTGAAAACACTAAATGTTCATCAGAAATTCCCAGAAATATATTTGGAAATAAGAGAATTTCCAAGTGGGATAAGATTCTACAGGAGTCAAGTGAAATCTTGATTATTATCATTAATATGAGCCCACGTATGGTTAATTTTATTAATATAAGCCTGAAGAAATTCAGAAGCCCTGATGGGCTTAGACATGAAAAGTAGGAATAAAATACTATCTGATCCCTCATTAAAGTTCATGGGAAAGGAAAGCATTGATTTGTTGGGCATGTTACTGACAAAGAAGGAAAGCAGAAACATCCACTAACCTCTTCCTTGTCATCGATACCAAAAGAGAAATAAGGATGACATCAGGACGTCCCATGAGTCACGGGAAGTACATTGTTGGGCTGTCACCCTCAAAGTTGGTTCAGGGAAAGCTGAGGAGTTGAGCTAGGATTCACAGAACACCCAAAACAATGGAAGCACACCAGAAAGAGCGACTCTGCCCTGGGAGCTTGGCCATCCTTGCCAGTGTTTCTCATTTAGCTCCTGATTTGATAAGTGAGAACTTGAGCTTTACTAATCCATGTCTCCTAAACTAGAGTGAAACCAGGAATCACCACGTCTTTCAGTGATTTGGTGGTGTTTCTTCATGGGTGCTAATTTATGTTTACTTCTACAGAACACTACAAGCAAGTGAACGTCATAACATGTACACTTCTTTCTTCACTTACCATTTTGAGTAATTACAAATTCGCATTTGAAAACTCCATAAGCAGGTATAAAACAATGAGAAAAAACTCCTTGAGGTCAGAAATTTTTGTCTGGTTTGTTCAGTGCTACATGCCTGAGCCTAAACCTATTTTTTTCTACAGACTAGCATGTCAAAAAATGTTGGTAGTCAACACAATGAATAAGCTCCAGACAAAATGTAAAAATCTCCATCACTTTTCAGCAGAAGAACACTTTTTCCTAGCATCTAAGGAGAGTCAAATTGGGCACCCCAGACTTAGAGAGATGGTTACATTTAAAATGCATAATCAAAAATAATGAAAATATGAATCATTAAGAATTAAAAACAAAAGACAGTCATGTAGAAGTCAACAAGATTATCTACATCCCTGAAATAAGAGTGCATTGTGTGTACAAAGAAGCACAAACAGTGCTGTAAAGGTGCATGAAAGAAGGAAGGAAAAGTAACACTGCAAAAACAGGTATGCTGAAAGTCAATGTAAGGTGAATACAGGGCCTGAATGGCAAACTACAGGTTAGAGATTTTATCTTTTCTGAGCATTAAAGTGAAAATTGCATCATCTTCTTAGAAAATTTAATTTAGCAATAGTCCAAATTGATGAAGACAGAACTAGAAGCAGAAAGTACAATAAAAATATGTTTTGTATCATTATTTAATACCATAGAAATAAAGCCTGATAGGAAGGTGTGGCTCTCTGTGACTGAATCTATCTGATTTTAAAATGTGAGTTTGTACAACACACTGGAAATGGGCAGGAAAAGATTAAAGGCATAATACTATGAAATGAAAGATTGTGGTTTTCTCAGCTCACCTGTCAAAATTTGATTTCTTCTTGTTCTTAAAGGCTTTTCGGCATCAAATGTGGAACTGTAAAAATAGCTTTTAGTGTGGAAGATAGGAACACAAAAAGAAAGTAAAACCCCACTGGCAGTAGACTCCAGTAATTTAAGAAAGGTGTGTTTGACAGAAAGAAATAAACAAGCAAGGCGAGGTGAGCGAGCGTGTGGGCAATACATGTGAGTACATGATGCAGGAATGATCCTCACTACATTCAGAAACAAATTTTAGGGAAAAGGAGAGTTTAAGATTGTAGGAATCTAGTTGTAGGAATGTGTAATAGGGTGGTATGCCCCCAGTAGTTGATTATGTATATCTAAAGTAAATAGAAAGGTCATCATGTCATCTTTCTATAATTGCTAGGGAAAAAAAGTCATAGGAGCAAAAACTGAGGACATAAGAGCAGAAATCTAGCTACTCTGGCTATCTCTAGAAAGAAATGTATGCTCTAATCTCTGCTGAGGTGGGATTAGAGAGTACAATGAAGTTTAAATTTTTGAGGTAAAGGTACATATTTGCAATATCTGACTTAAATATTACACAGATCTGAGTATAATTTATCACAGACTAGTCAGTTTTTTAAAAACATCCTACTACATTAATGTGCGGCTTTCTAAGAAGTCTTTAATATTGTTTAAAGGGAAGTACACGGATGCTTGGAGCTGGCTATGCTTCACCAAATACCATTTCATCTGCACTTGTGTTTAAGCAAGGTTGCACTTACTTGGCTGAATGTCTAGCCTTCCCAAAAATGGGAAAGGAAAAGTATTCCCACCCTCGTTACATTCCGACAGATAATGCACATTTCATACGTTGGTTTCTCTGTACCCATTTCTAATTTTCATACATGAGAAAACCTCCCTCCTCTACTCACCACATAACATGTGTTTGAGTACAATCTATGGCTGATTACTAGATGGTATTAATGCATTTTCTATACTTACTTTTTAGGCTGAATCCATTGTTTAAGAAGCAGCATTATTAATGTGAGCCATTGTCTTAGTACACTGTATGCTGTTCTAAAAATAATGAGAAATTTGTAAAGAACTGAAATTTATTGGTTCATAGCTTTGGAGGCTGAGGAGTCCAAGATCAAGGTACTGAAATTTAGTGTTTGACAAGGGCCTGGTCTCATTTGCAAGATAATTCTTGGAATGCTGTTCTGCATGTGGCAGAAGAGTGGGAGAACTAGAGGAAGCGCGGGAGCTAATTTATAGCTGTATTAATCAATTAAACACCTCTCTTAGACTCCACCTTTCAATGCTGTTGCTCTTTGGGTTGAGTTTCAACATGGCTTCTGGAGGAACCAAACGTTTAAACCATAAGAGCTATAACTACAATAGCTGAGAATTATGTATATTTTCCTATTATGAGCTAAACTACAATGGTTGAAATACAATAAAAGGAATCATCATTGGTTGACCTTGAAAAGAAATGTGAGTTGACACAACCAAATACTGGTGAGCTTTTATCTGATGGTCAAGTTAAACGCACAAATTAGTGGAGGCCGTAAGAATCAGAGGCTAGGTAAGGAGTATTATCCAAAGAAAAGAGTTCAAAAGATCAGGTTACTGAAAGCCTGAGTATTTGCTGAAAAAGAAAGTGGGTAACCTCAAAGTGATGTGTTTTAAGCCAATAAATTATTTGAATAGGTGAGTTGAATTATTTTATACACATTCATATTTCTTTCCCTGAGAAAAATGAATTAGTACATAGTATTTGATGCCAAATAAAACTCATGCTAATCAGAGATCATATGCTTTAGTAAATAATTTCAAGTGTACTGAAACCAAGTATTTCAGACAAAGCAAATGGAAATCTACACAAACAAATGTTTGAAGACAGTTCCTAGTCCTTTCTCCCCATCTAAAATACGCACCACTGGCCTAGAATAGATAAGATTCACAGTCCTTCACATAGCACAAAGTATTTATGCAGTGAAACTTCCTATCTTACACTAGAAAATGTTAGAAAGACTGTGTGACTTTTTCAAGGAAGCCATGGCTTAGATTCTGGGTTCTACTGACTACAGTCCTTAGGCACTACATTCACGTGGTCAATCACATATACTACATCCCTAGCCAGAGCTGTCGTCCTAAGGGACATGTCAGAGATTAAAAACAAACAAACAAATAAATAAATAAATAAATAAATAAAATCATACAATATTCTGTGAATCTGTAAGCACAGCTAAGATTAGGTCAGTTCACTTGTTTCTTTTCTTTCCCTCTAAAGGTCCTTCTTCTGCAAGCCAGGTAGCTGCTTTCACATTTTCTCATGCAATAAGTGGAACTGATATACACAATTTTTTTGTTTCTCTTCTATATTTTTCTCATTTCTATTTTATGTGATATCACTAGTTTAGTCTTGGTAGTTTGTGTTCTCCTTTAAATTCTGTTTTAGCATTATTCCATGAGACTGCAGGCTCCTCATTCACTAATTTTTTCCCACAGAAATCCTGGCTATTTCTTATTATATTGATTGAAAAATATATTTCCCAAAGCTTAATAAGGTCTATATATGTAGAAAAAATGATTTAAGCATAAATCAAAAGATAAGGAAATATTAACATGTATAAAAATTTAGTACTATTTTTCAAGTGAAATTAATTGTCAAATGTGCTACATTAAGGATATAAGAGTCACTCAAAATCTGCTACAAAAGCATTTTCCACACAACACAGAGTGTGCACAGCTTCTATGGTATGTATACCTGGGACATGTTTATTTTCACACTGTGTGATAAATCTATGAGTTCTATAAATATAGAGTTGTTAAGATAAAGAACATTTGTAGAAAAGAAAATTAATATATAATTCAAGAAGTCCATATTAAAATGTAAATTAGCCTCTTGTTTAAATTTAGTAAATGAATTCCATTTTTTCCTGAAATATTTAGAATAAATGTTATTGCTGTGAAAGTTTCACTTATTAGATTCCCTTATATAACATGACATTGTCATAAATCACTGTATCTTATCTGAATACTCGGTGTTTTACATAACATGATGTGATGAAGAATCGTTCTTTAAAATCTGAGGTCAAGACATAAGCATGGTTTGAAATGAATTGGTATTTATTAAAGTGGTTTATGGATGCTTGAAGCTAATTATAATACTTCGCTGCTTAAAACAATTAAACTTGAAAATTTTAAGAAAGTTTTAAAAATTAAAAATGGGCCGTGGTTCATCTGGCACCTTCTTTATACTTCTGTGTTTTCAATCACAGCAAAAAAATATCTTTGCCCTTTATTGCCAGGAACTTTCTTTTTCAATCCTGACTTAATAATACAAGTCAAAAGTATTTGGTGAGCTATTAACCTTGTTGTTTGTGATGATTGGGTTTTTTGCCCTAGCCCTCTGAGTCTCTCAATGCTGTTTACAAAGAAATTAATTTCCTGAACACCTCAGGAGACAGCTTCAGATATTCCAATTTTGTTGTTGCTATTTTAGAAGAAGAAAAAATGCCGAGAAATTTGTTCAAGGTCACAAGGCAATTTGCTGGAAAACTCAGCCCAAGAAACCAAAACTTTATGGTCCTGGAAATAAATTCTAATCACTGGAGTTTTCCTTGACTGAGACTAAATTTAAGCTGTTGCTTTGATGGAGACTGAATTAGATTATAGTCAGGTCCGTACTTTTCATGTTCGTGTTTTCTTCTCTGAAATCTTTAGTAGTTACACGCTAATTCAAATGACTCAGCCAAGATTTAAATGCAGAATGTGTTTGGCAACACTTACAGCCTTCTGGATTCATGTATATGCTTTAGTGCAGTGCTCTCCGCCAGGCAGAGCTTTATGACTCTCATTAGTCACCGTGAGTAATGCCTGTCAACGCCATCCACATAGACCTTGGCTGAATAATCAATGTTATGCACTGTAGGGAGGTCAACTTGTGATAGTTAATGAGACTGATGTTGTCATCTTCATGAAAACAGGGAAGTTCTCACGATTATTCTTAGAGCAGACAGGGAGAGTATTTCCTGCTCAGGTAGTTATAATCATCCTCTTATGAATGACAAAATTTTGAGTCTATGTCTAACCTGGGACTTCAGGATTGATTTCAAGATCAATTAAAGTTCATATTTCATATAGGGCTCACAAATACAGGGAAAGTATTTCATTGCTTGCCCTGAAAAAAGGAAATGCAATGATTATTGTTCTTTCTATTTAAATGATGAATGAATTTTTATTACTGTGTAACAAATTATCACAAATTTACCAACATAGAATAGCATGCGTTTGTTTATTCCCTCACAATTCTGTAGGTCAGAAGTGACCAAGTTCTCTTCTCACTGTGACAAAGCCAAAATGAAACTATCTGGGTTCTGGAAATAATCCAACTCCATGTTTATGCTTAGAGTAAGTAGAATTTACCTCATTGCTGTTGTAGGATGGAGGTTCTGTTCCCTCGTTTTCTATGAACCAAGGCCACTCAGCCTACAGAGGCTTCTCCCAGCCCTTGCATGTGACCCCTTCATCATCATGGTCAGCAACAAATCAAATGTTTTCATGCTTTGCATTTGCGAATTTTGTCTTTTATAGCCAAAGAAAATCACTTTTAAAAGGTTCTACTGGAACTTCTCCTGAACAGTTTATGAGAATCTATTATATAATGAATGATGAAATGAGCAGCTACATTGAAGAAAAAGACACTAAGGTGCCCAGTGCTGATTCTGCAGTATCAGAATGTGAAATCCAGCGATATCATTATTCTCTGCTCAGAGTGATTTTAGTCTGTTTTGTTTTGTATAATTTCAACATATATGAAGGTATGGACAGCTACTTTGAAGAGAACGGGAGACATTATGGCAGCCATTGTTGACTTCCCTATTGTCTGGTTTTGAAGACCTAAAATGCTGTCATCATCCTGTTCTGATCAGTTTAATACTATTTTGTTTTGTATGAATTCATTGTGTGTGAAGATATAGACAACTATTTAGAAGAAAACAAGAGACAATATGATAGACAGGGAAGATCTCCTGTTGTCTTGTTTGAAATCTCTGTCTCTTACAATGTTTTCTTATAATCTGCTTTATTCTGTTTTGTTATGTTTAATTTTACTCTCTTTAAAATAAAACTTAAAAAAATAAAAGTTTCTACTGATTAAATATAGCGCACAGGACTTATAATACTTATTTTAGGATCAAATGATCTCAAAAGCTAACTGCATCTGCAAAATCTCTTTATAGGATTCCATGTACTACTGTTTGCTTAGATAGCTGAGAGAAGGGATGTGTGTTTGTGTGTGTGTGTGTGTGCGTGTGTGTGTGTGTGTTGCATGTGTATGTGTACGTGAACTGAACTCTTAAAGGACTAAGAAATTTTTACTACCTATGGTGTTGTAAGAAATTGAAACTTACTATTCATGTATTTAAACCAAATTGATAATTCCTTATATAGCTTGATGATAACATGAAACTTTTAAGTTTTTAAGGTTTGGGATTTTGCTTTTTTTTCAATTTATTTTACTTATTTTCAAATTTAGTCACTTATTCTCTTGATGACTAGAGCTAAATATTATTAATTTTGTTTATCTCTTATAAGCAAAGTTGGGTTTATTAATTATCACTATTATTTGGCTGTTTTCTGTCTTATTATCAAATTTGTGCTAATCTGTACTTTCATTGCTTCCACTTGCTTTGGGCTAAATGTATCTTCTTTGTCTAGTTTGTGTGCATGCTCAGGTTATGGATTTGAAAATTTTTCCTTTCTAATATAGGTGTCCCAAACTTTCATCTAAGCACTCATTTATCTGAATACAACAAATTCTAAGTTGTGTTTTCATTATCATTACAATGATCTGTTCATTTTTTTGTTAGTAATAGGGATTGAAACCAGGGTCTTTGTACTGAACATTTTTTTTTGTCCTGAACTTTTTTTTTTCAATTTTGAGACACTTATCTCACTAAATAACTAAACTTCCCAGGCTGGACTCACACTTGTGATCCTCCTACCTCAGCCTCCCAGAGCTGGGATTTTCAGTGTGTACTACCACACCAGGCTTACACAATAATTTTTTTAAATTTACCTTGTGATTAATGTTTTGACTTTAAATTACTTAGAAATGCATATTTTTGCTAATTTCTCATATTTTTACTGTTTTCTAATTTGATTTAACTGGGTTTCTCTCTTTCTTTCTTTCTTCTTTCTTTTTCTATCTCTCTCTCTCTCTGTTTCTGGTATTAAGGATCAAACTATTCTAAAGCTAAACTATACCCCCATCTTATTTCCAATTCTTTTTAATTTACTAGTACTTAACTTGTTGTCCAGTATATGGTATATTTTGAAGAATGTTCTCAATGTTAAAAGAATATCTCTTCTACTTTTATCCTGTGAAGTGATATGTAGGACTGTGGTCAGTTTGGTCAGTAGTGTTGGTCAGATCTGCTGGATGCTTTCCAGTTGTCTTCTCAGTGTTCTCTTAGTTTTTCAGATTTAAAAATTAACACTTCCAATGGTTATTAATTACCAATTTTCATTTTGTTTTATTTTTGTCTTATTTAGATTTTATATTGCTAGGTATATATGCATTCATAATTGCTATAGCTTCATGTTGTATTGGCTATTTCATCATTAGATAATCTTCCTCTTTATTGTTGGTAATATTCATAAAGTCTATTTTGTTTGATAAGAAAGTATCCAATCCAGGTTTTACATCTTTTATTCATTTGTTTACCTGTTCCTCTGCTATTGACTTCCTTTGGTGCTAAGAAAAAATTTTAGTCTGACATGTAAGTACATCTTGGTATATTGCATTTACTTTAGTACTGACTTACCTATCTTCATGGCTTATCATAAACTGTTCTTATTAAGTAATTTAGTTCCTATAAACTAGAGATTTGTTGCAGTATTGCTTTATTTCCTCTCCCTTTCATTGTGTAGCAGAATTTATGTTCATCTTTAATGTTTTAAACCAACAAATTTTGCCCTATTAAGTCATATTCTTTAAAAAGTTAAGAGAATGCAGTGAAAACTATGTATTTCTATAAGTTTTTATATTACCACTTGCTATAGCTTTCATATTTTCGATGAATTTAGTTGCATGCTAATGTCATTTTCTTTCAGCCTAAATAACTTCCTTTAACATTTTTTGTGAGACAGTTTTGCTGCTAACAAATCATTTCTGTGTATGTTTACCATCGTTATTATTTCTTCATTTTTGAGGGATAGCTTTAGTGGATCTAGAGTTCCCAGTTAACAGAGAGGTTTTTGGTTTTGTTTCTTTGTTTCGCACGCTACGCCATGTCACTTGGTGAATGAGCCAGTAAGTGCACTACCATTCCTTTTCCTTTTGTTAAGTTCAAGGTTTGGTTTTCAAAAGTTTGTTTGTGAAATATATATTTTTGTATGTATCCTACTTGGAGATTGTTAAGCTACTTAGATCTACATTAATACATTTCATCAAATTTTAAAAGTTGTTGTCCATTGTTTCTCCCATTATGTTTCTGTCCCTTTCCCATTTTTCTCTCATTCACTGATGCTATTCCACCTAATGACTTTTCACTTAGGCTTTGTTCATTTTTCTTGAACATTTTTTCCTTTCTTTCTCTAGATCAGATCATGTTATCGATCTATTCTCATCTTCACTGTTTCTTCTAGCATTTCCAATCTGTTGCTGAGCCTGCTAGCAAAGTTTTCATTTGACTTATTATGCTGTTCAAATCTAGATTTTCCATTTCTATATAGTTGTAATCCTTTAAGGCCTTACTTACTGAACAAGTGCCATCAGACTGCCATGCAATTCCTTAAATTTTTCTTTTAATTATTTAAACATAATAACAGATCCTTTGCAAGCTTCATCTTCCAAATTCAACATTTGGATTAGCTTTTTTTCCCTTAATTGTGAATGACACATTTGATTTCTTTCCCATTCTCATAAACTTATAGTTGTAACTAAGCATTTTCTTAATGTGCATACTCTCAATTCTGATATTACCATCCTGATAGTCATAGTGGTTCCTCTTTGTTTAATTATTTCCTGGACTAAATGTGAAAAATACATTTCACAGTGTGTGACTACTGTTTATTCTCAGAATTTTAAAAAAATGTCCTATATTTTGTTTTAAGACTGACTTTTTGGAGACTACCAGATCTGCAGGGATTAACAGCCAGGTTGGTAGTAATCATAGGCCATGTCCAAACATTTTAATACAGGCAGATATTCATATGCTGTCCAAGGATTTGTTTGCTGTTTCAGGAGCACATTAAAGATTAAGATTTTAGGTGCAACCCAGGTTTTATTTCCTTATTTTATTTGTCTTTCAGTTTTAGAAATTAAACTTTCAGGCCCTCTCATATCCTATCTGCATATGCACACAGCCTCCTAGGTCACCTGTGCTATCTAAAAAGTCTGAGCAGTCCTCAGTATCACAGGCCAGTTTACAGAGACTTGCAGTTAGTCAAGGAAATGTGGAAAGCTAATCAAACACCCCTATGGCTCTCATTTCCTAGACCTCACTGTTAAATTCCATCTAGGTCACTTGTCTTTAGCATAGTGCAGCCAGAATGACCACCTCAGGCTAGCTGAGTTGTTGGCTTTCCCTGAAGACTTGCCATGGAGATCACTGCTTTTAGTGACAATACCACTGAGTAATGGGTTTGTCTCCTGTTCCAAAACAAGAGACACCTCTAGTGATGAAACTTCTGATTTTTCTGGCTGTCACCACCATCACAAAATTACTGTAACATTCAAAGTAGAAGGAAAGTGAAAAGCTCTGAGCAAAAAAGCCACCAATTCCAATTCTTCATACCTGAATTTCAGTAATGTTTCAAAAATCAACCCTTGTTACTTTATTGTATGTCTTTGGTAGATCCTTAGAGTTATGAAACAGTTGTTTTTTACTGTCTGTCCAGTACTACCAGGTTTTTTTTTTTAACTTTTGTTTTCATTTTGTTTATTCAGTGCTGGTGGTCACACACATGACCTCACTGCATTCTAGGCAAGAGCTTTGTCTCTGAGTTACACCCCAAGCACTTTAGCTGTCTTCTGAGGTTTTTTGACCTCTGCCTGATGCTGTACTAACAGTTTCTCCTCAAGCATGACTTTTTCTTCTAAGGTCAAGAGCTAAGATCAAGAGCTGTCCTATATCTCTGTTTTTAAGCAAAGTACTGCTATGTTTATGGTTTGTCTTCAATTAAATGAGATTCTGAGAGGAAGCAATTTCCAGTTTCATTACCCAGTTAAATGAGAACAACTCAGTAAAAACAAGTACCAATTAGCTAAATAAAAAGTTCAAGCTGTGAATTTATCTTCAGGGCAAACTGCAGTGATTTGAAGGGCAGCTGTGGGAGGCAAAGTGTACAAGCAGGACAGAATAGATATAAGGGAAATTGGACCTGCCTGCTTTATTCTTATGTTGTGTATAATGAAAGTAAAGAGAGAAAAATAGATTATATACTTGTAATCATCTATGTGATTCAGAACGAATAATTAGAATATATAGAATCAACATTTTTAGCTTTAAGGACAGCTCATTGAATTAATTTGAGTGACACATGTAGAATTCATTTATGAAAGAGATAATGTATAAACCTATTAATTGGGAGCATAGCATGTTCTTAAGCATATCTGATATCCTTTTACCAAAATAGTGCCTTGAAAAAGGAAAGAAAATTAAGTACTGCTAAGAAAAATAAGTATTGCTGAGAAACTGAGTATTTACATTTCATTCTTAAAAATGGAAAATAATTAAAAATTGGTCACGAAAAGCAATCTTTAAAATTCTGTTACCAAATATTGCCAAAGATGTGAGTAAATCATGTGTTCTTCCTATGTGGTGGTGAAAGAATCAATTTCTACAGTCACTTTGGAGAACAATTCAGATTATCGATTTTTTTAAAGGCACAATCTTATGTTCCGGTAATTCTGTTTCATACAGGGAGATAAAAGAAAATGTCAATAAAATAAAATAAACTACAGATCAATCTATGAAAGAAGATAGGTTCAGACCCTAATAAGTGAAAAGGCAAAGTATACAAAAATGTGTAGTGTTAACATTCATACAAATGTTAAATATGTACTGTTAAAGTTTGCAGGACCATATATCAAATTCATAATAGATTAATTTTGGAGAGGACCTAAGGAAAATATAATATTGATGAATCAGAAAGAGATTTTTATACCTGTAGTAAAATTTAGAAATTCACAGAATACTATGAAACAATACAATTGTTAACATAAATTTTCCCTGTATATTTATTTTTAAACTATCTAAATTTTGAAAATGTAGCAATGTTAAAAACAAATGGAACTACATATCAATCATGGCCATTTGGTATACCAGTTCAGATTAGTAACTAATAATATCCACTAATATATTTCCAAATTACTGTCTTGAGAACTATGGACTATTTAAAAAGTTCATGTGTAGTGCTTCTCTAGCATTTATATTGACACATATTTTACATTTGCCATATAACTATTTAGGACACTCTCTATAACACAAAAGGCATTTTCACAGAGTCAGTTCTTGCAAAGTGTGATTTATTTCATCTTAAAGAGAAACATGCCTTCACAAGCCTTTAGCAGGTTACAAGTTTCTCTTATTTCTCCAATATTTCTAAATAATATACTGTACTACAACCAGCACCTTCTTAGGCAGACACACTACCTCTAATGCCCATCCCTCAGCAAAGCCCACTGTTCCCTAAATCATCTCTATTCCGTCAATGTGTTATAAACTTGAAAACAAAATTCAGAGATTGAAAAGGAAATTTAAGCACTTTGGATAGGTTCAATAATAGCTTTTTTTATTTAAAGCATGGTTGCTTTAAATGATGTGTAGGAACTGAGAGACTTCTGTTAAAACTGGATTTCTAATTTAAGAACCTGAGCAAATCTGGGAATGTATTTAGATCAGGAATGTACATGTAACAAAATATTTAAGACAGCATTTACAACTAAACTACTTCAGTTATTTTGTAGAAAAAAATCAGGACAGACACATGCAAATATATTAAGTATTAAATTATAGGGATATAGGTTTACTTCTAATAGAGGGAAGAAAAATTACAAGCAAATCGACAATGTGATCTATAATAGTGACTGTCACTGAAATGATCAGCTTTATATTCCTTAACCACTTATTCCACCTTCATTACAAGGAAATTTCATGTGTTGTTTATATAAACAAATTCTTTTCACATGTCCACATATCTTCTTTTCTCCCTTATCTCATATATTATTTAGATGAAGAGATCATATTTTCATAAGAATCCTCATCCCGATTAAGTGAGGACACCAGTCAGAATATTCTGACACAATTTACAAAGGACCATAATCAATTGCCACTTGGGAAGCTAGTTATATCTATATGAATGTTACTACTTCTTGTAGGCTCATTTAGTTGTGTGGCAGAAGCATTTGCTCTACAGTCTAATCCGCTTCTCCCCCACATTTCAGAGCCTTCCTGCAGTTTGAAAGGATGAGCTCCTGGATGAACTCTGGCCAAGAGACTGTAGGGAATTCACTGAAGCAGACTGAAGCGTTTAAAAACCAGTGTACAACTCTTGTGGTTTCCCTTTCCCTGCTGTAGACATAGTGAAATCCATTTATTGAGTTAGGAATGTCAGAAAATAAAAACACTCTGATCACTGCATCTGCCCTTGGAAGCTATCCTGACTAATTGCAGGCTCTGTGTAAATTACATTTTATGTGTTAAATCATGTTTGTTGCCTGAACAGAACTAGTCGATTTTTTTAAAGGCACAATCTTACGTTCAAGTTTGTTGCCTGAACAGAACTAGTCACAAGATGTAGATGCAAATTCAAGCTGGCAGAAACACAAGAAGATTTGCTCCCAGGACATGTACACATTGACATTACAACTGGAAAGTCATTAACTCTTGACACAAAACAATTTCCAAATCAATTATTTTTCATTATACTTATTTCAAGACCCCTATGGGAAACCTTTTGTAAGTGGCCCATTTCCACAAATTCAGATGCTATGACAATATGCTGTATGGTCATCAGCATATAAGCACCATGAACAAACACTGCTGGTTGGTTACTCTGCATCTGTCACTTCAAGATTATAATGGCACATTGCTAAGGAAAGGAAGAGGAAGAAATGAGCAATTTCAAAGCGGAAGAGAAAAATGTATCCCAAGATTAAGGCCACTGTCTTCACATAAATTCTAATCTAGTTTTTCTGTGATAAATTCATATAAATATTCCCGATTTATCATGAAAACATCCACTCTTCTAATACAGGTCATCTATCATAAGTCCCTAGAGAGAAATGAGACAATTCAAAATGTGATCTCTGAAAGTACTTATCCTGTGTCCTGCTTTTCTACATTTACATGAGGATTGGTAATTGGTCAGATTAAATGTTACTCAGAAGTGATTTGGAAAAAATAAAGTATAGACAACAAAATATTATATTAGAGTAATTTTTTCTTATCTATTATTCACCCTACAAAAGTAGAAAGTGACTTGTGTTTCAATGTCTTCTATAACCACTTAAGAATAACTAACATTAAAAATAAGTGTGTTTACTAACACTAAATATGAATTATGTTTGGGTAAGTATCCAAAAATAGCTATTCAACAGTTATCAGTTAGAAACAGTTCCCTAACTATAAATTATTTTAGAATACAATAAGTGTTTCACAAACAAGTGAAGTTTTTGTTTAGACTTCCAAATTGTTATTTTGTACAACCTGTTATATTTCATTATGACTCAGATCAAAATTTTCAAAATAAAAACACATGGAGGGGGCGAGGACCGTTAGTGTCTCCTGAGATCCATACCATGTTGGAACTTAGGCCACTGGGAAACCAAGCAACCAGCTTGCCTCCCTGGTAAGCGGCTGTGAGCCTACCAGCGCATGGGCTGAGATTCAAACATCCACCACCACTACCACCACCACCACCCCTCTGTTAGCAAGTGGGAGCCAGAGATCTGAGCATCTCTTGCAAGTGTGACTATATGCAATATAGCATAAAGGGGGATTTCTTTCTACCATCTCTTTGAAGGCAAATATTTTTATCACTATTTTCCTTTGTTCTGATTAATGGAATTGTTCTATTCAATATTCTGTTTTGATAAGGTCTATAATGTTCTGTATTTTCTTTGATTTGGCTATACCTGATTTAAAGAACTATTGTGAAGAAAACAAGATATAATATGGTACCTATTACTGTTATCCTGGTAACCTGCTGTGAAGTTCTATACCAGTGTCACTACACTGTCTCAGTTGGCTTTGTTCCATCTTGTTCTGTTGTATTTTACCACTTTCAAAATGAAAAAATATGGATTTTTCTTTTTCTAATTTATTAATTTTGAACATTTTGAGTAAAAGTGAAGAGAAAAAAAATTATTAGGTCTCAAGAACACACTATTTCAATTACCTAAGTTGTGCTCCATAAATTTGAGAATTGGTGGTCAATCTATTGAGTGACAAAATTCATATATTTTTAATAATATTGGTTATCCTTACTTATTATTGTAATTTTTTTTATATTGAGGGTTGAACTTATGACCTCACACTTGCCCAGCAAGCACTTATGCTGCTTTGACCTAAATTCCTGGCCCTGTAAATGTATTTTAATAATATCATAAAGAGTTTGATAATTTCAAACTCTAGTCTTTAGGATGAAGGTATTTCTTTGGAAGATGAACAATCACTCCATAGATTATCCCTACTTTTTTTTAGCAGAGACAAAATGTATACAGTCAAAAGGATATGTTAATATCAAAAGGTCCTGGGTTCCAATGACAGTTTTCTGTCAAGATCAGTTCTACAATCTAAGTGACAGATTTCTTATTTGAAGAGAACAATACAAAATCACAGTTTATCTAATTAGTATCCTTCACTATTTTGGCTCTCAGTACTAGTGCTATTAATTAGCACTCTACTGCCAATCCTCCACTTCCACCACCTCTGCAGGGTTCAACTGGCCTAACTCGGTCCTAATCCCATTGCTGTTTTAATGGTCCTGCTCTGCAGTGACTGCCTCTGCCACTACCACTTCTAATGCCTAGTGTTAAACATGAAGAATTATGATTCCTCCAATATCTCCGTAAGATATTTTGTGTTAAGTACAGTATTTCTTTCAATACATGGAGACATAGCATTATCTTTCCATTTGGAACCAAAATTGATAGCATTATCCTTTCAGAGTGATATTTTTCTCTAATGATGAAGCCTCATCATGGTCCCAAGAAATTAAACCAGGAAGAATTCAAGTGTCACCATTTTGTCAAGCCCTCTGCTTTTCTCTTCAACTCCAACACGTAGAAGAAACCCTGTTCTCCAGCTCTCTTATTAAATGATGAACGTATTTCATTTTAACTTATTGCCCTCCTGTTCATAAAGCACAAACAAACCAAGCTTTCTCCAGCATAAAATCATCTTCTACTTTCCCCCAAATAACAATTCAGCCTGCCATGCTTATAAAGGAGTCTTTACTATGCCTTCATTATTTATTTCAAAAAATTACCAGATTAAAATATTTATGAATCATTGTAATTGGGTGTGTTTGCCGGTATCATCACAACTTTCCAAATGTGAAATTCTCATGAATCTATTTTTATCTCATGTTGTATTTACTATGGTTTTTCAAGGCATACATAAAGTAGTATATGAAAAAAATGTGTCAAGCACCCGACTAACAGTAAAGACAAAATATTTGCTAAGTCATAATCATTAGTTATTATTACCCCAATTACTTCTCTATTGGTAATGTTATATCCCATGTATCATAAATTATATCTACATAAATATCTAATCCCTTTACTTCAGTAATGTTTGGCCAAAAATGATTCCATTAATTTCCTTTTGTGATTTATTTCAGGTACCAAATGGGGTCAAAACACAATAACATGTTTGGTTTATATAATATTTAGTGTCATATGAGAATACTTAGTATTAAAAATATTGATGTTAGTAAACTACTTATCAAATGGATTATATCATTGGGTAAAGTTTTGTTAAGCTATATTAGTTTGGGGGCTGGGGATATAGCTCAGCAGCACCATGCCTGCTGAGCAAGGCAAGCAAAAGGTCCTGAGTTCAATTCCTGGTACCTCCACTCTAAAATGGTTCTCTGTTGTAGTGGATTGAGTGGTGATCTCCCAAAAGATATGTCTATATATTAATGTTATTTAAAGCATCTTTTTGGATGCACTTAAATTAACGATCTTAAAATGAAAGCATCTTGCATTAGGTTAATCCAATATCAAGTGTCCTTACAGAAGAGAAGACATAAAAGAAAATTAAATGGATATAAAGGCAGGGATTAAAACAAGGAGCCTGCATACAAAAGAATGCCAAGTACTGTAGCACCAGGTGCCCCCAATAGCAACAGAGAGACCTAAAAAGTACTCCTCTTAAGAGCTTCTAGAAGACACCAATCCTGCCAGCTCCTGGATGCCTCACTTCTAGAATTAAGACTGCACCATTCTCATCAGCACCAAGACTTACAGAAAATCATGTCTTCCAAGAGCTCTCAACTTCTCATAACTTGTTTTAATACATCTATAAAATGAATATATCATTGAATTCATGATATTAAATGTGTCTATTTCAAAGAGTAAGATTTTTTAAGTCTCTGGGTTTGTTTTGTGCTCAAACAATTAAGTTATTGTTAGTATTATTCTCATGATTACTATCATAGCTATCTTACAAACATTCCTATAATACAAACATTATATTTATATTATTACATGTAATATATATAATGTATAATTATATATATATATATATATATATTATTACATTATTATATATTATATTCTATGCTATGCATATTATTATATTATTTTCAAATAATATATTGTATTGTAATAACCAAATTTTTAAAGTAAGAGAACTGATGCAGGAACAAGACACCTTGCTCTAATTTACACAAACCTTAAGTAATGAAATAAAGTTTCATAGTTGCATTAAGGTAAGTAATTTAAAATACTTTCAGGTGAACAACATAATCAGCAAACTGCACCCTGATTCCCTCTAGATCCCCAAATCCAAATTTTTAATGTCTTACATTTGCAGCTTGCAGAAGGAAATGCCCCAGTGGTCTCCCTAACAACATTTTGCTCCCTACCTAGGGCTACCTGAAGCTCAATTAATTCTATATTTGCATTTTGTATGATTTATTTGATTTTGCACAATTTGTACAATTAATGTGTATTTTCCTTTCAGAATATTTTGCTATTCTTGACCAAATAACTTAAGAATATCCTTCGATGGCTCCCTTGTCCACTATTTCTCCCAAAATTGCTTGTTCCCTCTCCCTTAGTTAACAATGATTAAATTGGGAGTAAAATAATTTCAGTAATCCAAATAAACTATACTTTGGTTAGGTCATGTTACAGGGGAAATTGTGTGCCTCTCTCTTCCAAATTCATATGTGGAAAACTTAGCCATCAATACATCATTGTGCAACTGTGTTTGGAGACAGGGTTTTTAATAAAGTAATTAAGGTAAGGGCCCTAATATATTATGAATTTTAAGAGTAAAGTGGGACACAGAGATGTGCTTACATAGAGGAAAGACTACATGAAGACATGGCAAGAAGGTAGCTATGTGTTAAACAGGAGAAAAATAATAGTGTAGACACCTTCACCTTGAACTGCTAGACAATAGAAATATGAGCAAATAAATTACTGTTAGTCAAGCTACCCTTTCTTGCGTTATTTATTGTGGAACTCCCAGAAAACTACACCAGATGAGTTCTAGCAATCTAAGTTCAAAGGAATATGAGAGTTATAAATTAGGAAATCACATAATATATGCAGAAAAACCACGATCATTTTCAATTTAAAGCATGACACATTTATCCATTGAATTCTACAATCAAGTTTATTCTCCTTGAACACCAAATTTTAAATATGATTCCTTGTTTAAGATTGTATTTTAATTTTAGTTTTTGCAACAGATTTGTTTTTACCTTTTTCTGCTCGTCAAGATATAAGCAACACTGTGGACTAAACTATATCTGAGATGAGCTGGAGAACAGAATCCCAGTTATAACGGTGCGCTACAGCCAGGGATAGAGCTCAGCGGCACAGCATCTGCCTGGCAAGCACAAGGTCCTGAGTCCAGTTCCCAGTACCAAAACAAAACAAAACCCAGCAGCATAACAATGTACTGTGTTTCATGTCTAGATACCCCACTATGTGTGCTCATAGATGGGGTTTGGGGACGTGATTGGACTGTTGATCCATGATGCCTAGCAATGGATTAGTTCACCGATGAGTTGACAGCTAATTCTGATATGCAGAGAAAAAGCCTGACTAGAGGGGGTGAGTCACTGGGGGTGTAGCCTGAAAGAGGGTCTCTCCCTCCCTCTACTCTCACGTTCTCATTGCTTCCTGTCTGTCATGCCTTAAGCAAGCATCCTCTGCTATGCCTTTTTGCCTTGGTGCCCTGGTTTGGACCCAGCTAACTTATAGATTGAAACATCTACAAACTATGAGCCAACTTAACCTCTCATCCTTTAAATTGTGGGTGTCGAGTATTGTATCTTATTGAGAAGAAAGTAACTAAGACAGATTTCAGTGTCAGAAATGGGGTCATTGCTGTGAATACTTGACCATATGGTTCAGAAACCTTTGGAACTGGTTCTTAAGAAGAGTTTGGAAATATTTGGAGATGCTAGCTGTGGAAGTAACCCTACAGTGCTGTGAGCTGAGCTTGATGGGAGACTGGTCAGAGTGCAAAAGAAGAGAATGCTGATAAAAATGCAAAAGGAAAAGAGCAGGCTCAGGAGTTTCTGGTTGGGAATAGGACTCCATTGGCAGCTGGAGGGCAAGACGTGTGTTATATTGTGGCACAAAATTTGTCTGCATTTTTATCCTGTCCTGAGACTATGAGAGAATGGGATTAAGAGTAGGAGACTAATTGATCTGGTAGGGAAAGTTTCAAGGCAGTCTAATGTTGAGGCTGTGGCATGATTACTGTAGTGACCATTTAGTCTGCTGAATCCTGAGAATCAAAATCAAATAGCATAACTGAATGATATAAAATGTTTTGAGTTTGCCTAGAAAGGAAGCTCAGGTGAGGTTGGGACCTGAAAAATTGTAGCAAAGAGCTTTATTGATGAAAAGACAAGCATTAAAACTGAAGATGGGGCCAAGTGTGGTGGTGCACACCTGTAATTACAGCACTCAGGAGGCTGAGGCAGGAAGGCTGCTGCAAGTTCAAGACCAACCTGGGCTACAAAGTGAGCTCAAGATCAGCCTGAACTACATAGTGAGACCCTGTCTCAAAAAAAGGCAAGTTTAAATATCACATGGTTTATTTTATATGAGAAACTCAAATTATAAATAAAAAGCAAAATAAATGATAAATTATATGAAGTAAAGAGATGCTGTTCAAACTGGAAAGTATTCATGAAATGGGAGATGGGATGAAAAAAGGAGTAAAGCTGTGTTGTGTTCATTCATCAACTGCACGTAGGGAATATAAGCTATGTACTGCAAACACATATGTAAAAGTAAAGAAATAAATGCCATATTGAAGAAGAAATTATGAAGTTTACCATAAAGTAATAGGAAAAGTATCTTCAGGGCATCCCAGGAAATAGCAAAACTTCTCTCTTATCTGGCTCAATGGTGCAAGGCTGAAAACTTTGCTTTGAAATGATAGCCCCAGGGCGCTCTGTTAGAGAAGAGCTACCTGAGGAAGTGATTCTTAGGATCCAGTTTCCTGTGTCAGTCAGTTAAGCACTCAATGGCCTCTGCAACCACTAGTAAAATGCAACAGATAATGACTACTGTTGATAGCAGAACTTCACACTAGATTTTTCACAGGCAGAATGCAAGATGTGTGGGATCAGGAAGACTTCCATCCATATTTAAGAAGACCTGCAAGGCCAAGTCGTGTGCCCATGAGATTGTAGTGCAAGCTGTAGGAGTCAAACCAAATATGCAGTGGAGATCCCAGGATTCTGAAGAATCCAAGAAAGCAGAATGTCAGAATTTCTGGGGAAAACATCAAGGACTAAGCAAAGCTGGCCCAAGACAGAGGAATTGAGGGTTAATACTACCGGCAGTGTAGCAGGGGCAGGACCACTCAAGTCCTTTGGCATGCATGGCTCATCATTATGTTCCCAGGATATTGAACAAGGAACTATAGGTTTTAATGTTTGCTCTGCTGGGTTTCAGTCTTGTATTTTGTTCTGTTCATTTCTATCTCCATTTTCCTCCCTTTTGGAATGGGATTTTCTATCCTGTGCCATTCTATGTTGGAGCTGTTTAACATCATTTAATTTTTACAGAAGCTTACTTCTAAAAGTTTTCCTTAAATTTCAATGGAGACTTTGAACTTAGATTTTTCAGCAATGCTGAAATTGTTAGAACTTTAGCAATTCTTAAAGATAGACTAAAAGTAATTTATATAAATGGAGGTACATCAGGCTTTTGGGGGCCAAGGGCTGAATATTATGGTTTATATCAAGATATCCCCCTAAAGTCTCATGCATTCAAGGCAGGGCTTTGGGGATGTGCTTGAATAATAGGGCTGGATATCCATCAATACATTAGCCATTGATGAGTTTATAGCTAAATGTGATGTAAGTTAATTAAAGGAAATGGGTGACTGGGGGCATGGCCTAGAAAGGAATAATTCCTACTAACATATTCTGAGTTTTGTCTGTCATGCTATGAGTATCCCTCCTTTCCTCTGTCCCTCTGCCATGGTGCCCTGCTTTGGTGCTAGGTGGCCATGGCCTGAAACTTTTATAAAACTTAGTAAAAATAAAACTCTCCTTTAATTTATGGATCTTAATTTCTAGTGTTTACTGACTAGAAATTAACTAAAATGCAATGTTCATTTGAAAAACATACTGTGAATTTCAAACAAGCAACTTAATGTCAAACTTGTAGAATATAAGCAAATGTAACTTGACAAAGAATTTATAACATATTATGCCTAAGATGTGTTTATAAATTTACTGTGTTTCAAAGTATATGTATGGTGTACAGTAAATATACAATAAAATCCACTAGCTGTGCATAATATAATCATGATTTTATTAGAAGAATTATAGATATTCCTTTTTATTCACATCCTTTTTAAATCAATAATGTTAAGAATATAATTAAATTAGAAACTGTATATTCACCAATAGTGCCTTGCTGTCTGTTTTTACTATTATCTTTTCATTTGTTGTAGTAATATGGTTCTCTGACCTTTGTGTCTTACTCACTCCTGTTTACTGAGTTCTTGCCTAGCATGAAAGAGGCTTTGAGTTTCAGCCCCAGTGCACAAAACAAAAACAACAAAAAAAGAGCAAACGTCTAGAGCTTTTGAATAGATCACTGGGATATTTCCTGGTAAGATAACTGCTGATGTCATCTGAAATCTTGAATTTAAGGCTATGTTTGCATTATACTCTTTAATTATAGATGTGTGTTTTATTTCATGGTATGAAATCACTGAACACTTGAGCTTTCTTTCTTTTCAAGTATGAAAAGTAATTTTTACTGAAATATGCAAAGACTTTTGATTTTTAAAGTCTGTTTCTATCATTGGTATGAATTAGCACAAAATTCACCTAGGTAACAAGTGATCATCTTACCCTAGTTGCCCAGATATTAACAGTGTAAAACCAAGTCCATTTCTTGTGATAGGAAAAACCCACACTTTAAAAAAAAATAGTCCCTATTTTCTCATCTTTACAAAAGGCTTCACATTCAAGTTATTAATTTTCAAAAACTAAAGGGAAGACTATCAGGCAATCAAAATGTGGGAAGGTATGTTACTTTTTTTCACCTATGATGATTGTTTTAATAGACACCTACTACTTCTGTCTCTTTTCTGAAATGCACTCAGGTTTCATTTCTCTGCTGTCAACATGTGCTTTTAAAAGTCACATATTGATTTAATTTCCATGCACAATAGTTTTCAGTGATGGGGAAAATTTCTACATTTGTGTAAAATGAACCTATAGAAATAGTAGTGATACCTGTCTCTGCATTATTTCAAAAATATAGTTTTGTAACTGAGAACAGGAGAAAATTTATGTTTGGATTATTGACATTTTAAGTGTACAGAACATATTGCCAATATTTACAAGTGGCTTACTTTCCTGAATAAATGTTTAAAAGTTGGTTAATTATATACTACAAAGATGGAAAAAAGATTCTTATACATTTTGAATACCCTTTTTCCCATAATTACCTTTAAAGACAAGCATATTTGTACTTCTTTAGATGAAATAAATGTATATTCTATAACAATACATATAATTATAAAATATTAAATAAATCATTAACTTTTAAAATTTTGTCATTCAAAATACAATTTTCTATTCTAATACTTTCATGGTATAGGAGTTCAATAAGATAAAATTTCTCTGTAACTCCTTTCTCAGACTATGCCTCAAGTACAACAAATAGTCATTAAAGGCCTACAATAGTCATGAACTTTACACTTAGACATAAACTAAAAGTAATAGGTGACTACACTAATTCCTCAAAGTAAACAAGACCTTCAGCACTTTCTGGAAGTTACATCTGTGGGAATCAACACATCTCTGTCTTCTCAGCATTGTTGTCTAAAAGTATGTAATTGTTTGTGTGCAGACAATAATCACATGATTGAATTGCTTAATTTTCCACCATTAAGAACCTAATAAAATTTAGTAACCTTGGAAATATTATGAGTTGTATTATTTTTTAACTGCTTCATATATTTTTATTTGGTAAGTTGAATCTTTTAAAGTCTGAATTCGGGACTGAATTCCAAAGTAATTTTCAGATGTGCTGAACTTTAGCAATTTCAGGTAGACTAGAAACTCATAATTATTTTTCCTGTTTAACAATCTAGCATGTAATGTTTTGTGGACTTTTTTTAGCAGGACAGTGTTAAAGAAAATTATTATTTATAACATTTGATAAAGATAGTACCATAGACTTGAGGGATGGCATGACAATAGGTTCAGGATTATTTCAATAAATCTTGTAGTGGGGATAGAGAATCTTTTCAACTCTGACTCCAATAAAATCAAATGAGGATTTATAACCAAGGAAAAATGTGAAGTTCAGTGAATGTGGAATTACTAAGAGGAAGCATCAAAGATAATGGGTGTCAGTTTCTAGCTAAGTTTTCACTACAGACAGATGAGAGTGATAACATAATAAGGGTAGTGGGACCCTAAAGATCATAGGATTTTGATAAACTGGCTTAGCAAGATTCACCTTATTGACACAAAATATTTGTACTTATTTACAAGGCATAGGGTGATGTTTTAACTCATGTATGTATCAAGTAGTGATCAACTCAAGGTAGTTAGAATATCTTGGTAAACTAGATTCCACAAAGAAAGAGAGGAAAACCCAAGTTAAGTACCTAGTCAAACAGAATTCAAATAAGCCTGACTATAGTGTTGGTGAAAGAACATCCTAGACAGTAATATATTCATAGGAGCTATGCAGAAATATATGAGAATCTGAGTTAGGACTATAGCCTCCAAATTTTGTTAATAAAAGACACACATGCTTAGTATTTAACTCAAAAGTTTTTTCTTAATTTTATTTTAAAGAGAATAAAAACCAAGCAAAATAAAAGAGTAAAATCATTCAAAATAAAACAGTGACAGTGATATAGGATTTCAAAACAGGATAATGGGAAATCAACAATGGTTACCAGAATGCCTCTTGCTATCTTCAAAATTGGTGCCCATACCATCAGACGTAATAAAACCAAATAAAACATAACAGAATAAAACCATTCAAAACAGAATATTGATGCAAACAAAAAATTAGAATGGAACAAAACAAAACAGTGAGAACAGTATTGGATTTCAAAAACAAGACAGAAGGAAATTGCCCATAGTTGCTACATTGTATAATGCTATCTCTAAACGGTTGCTGAGACTACCTGCTTTATGCCTGCAAAGTCAATCAAACAATACAAGAAAGAGTTGTATTGCTATCAATTCAACTATTCTAATACTTTCATGGTATAGGGGTTCAATAAGATAAAATTTCTCTATAACTCCTTTCTCCGACTGTGCCTCAAAGTTGCTATCAATTCAACCTGTGATCCTCCAAATCAGCCAGTTGCTTATAGGGGTGGGGCTCTTCTTGTTTTCCAATGTTAACACCAGCTGGCTCTTGGGAGGGGCAAACTGGCTTCTTGTTTCTCTTCCCAGCCCCACATGGCCACCACTGGCTCACAGGAAACAGCAAACTGACTTCTTGTTTCTCTTCCCAGCCCTGTGTGGCTGCTGCCACTTAACTCAGACGTTTTGAAACATAAAAAATTCAAGAGAAAAAAATTAAATCAAGTTTTAAGTTAAATTAATTAGAAAGTCATGAAATAATAGAATTAGAAAGATAGAAACAAAGATCTCATTTCTACCATAGATCAGAAAAGAGACACAAACATCTATAAAATCTGATTAAGAAGGAGGAAAGAAATAATAAATACATGGTTACAGAACTGGAAATTTTTGAAAACATAAAATAAGGTAATAGCTCACATGAAATTAAGAACAGAATGAAACAGCATTTCAAAAGAGTATAAAAGCAAAAAATCAAGATTTATTCTTAAAAACAGTGATTTCTGCCTACGGTCAGAATCAATAACAGCAGGCTACTACTATCAATACTACTCATGAGTTGTCTTAGGACTTGCTTGATACAGAAATAAAAGGAAAAATAACAAAAGTTTTCATAATGTGAAAAAAAGTTTGTAGTTATTATTATTTGTAAATTTTAGAGTTTCTTAAATTATCCAGAAAATCAAAGAAACCATGAACAAATATAAATAAATCACTTTAGCATACATTGTAAATATTAAAATAACAATTTACTAAATTGAACTATGGAAAATATCATTAATTTTTCCCCTATCTGCCAAGTTTTGCAGTTCCAGTAACTTGCTCATAATTTCCCAATACCTATCTATCACACAGCCTGAAAACACCAGGAAAGTAAATACTCCTGAAACTTAGAAAATGGTGAATGGCAGTTGGAATTAAATAACTTAACTTCATGGATCTCTCTGGGATCTCTCTGAAGATATATACACTCCTTTCCAAATTCTTCAGAAAGATTGATTCTGAATTGCGTGCCCAAAAACATAACCTTCATTTTTATTCCTTCCCTGTCTTACTACTTCACTCCCCTATCAGCTTCCTAGGTTCAACTCCCAAATATTGTACTTATACTCAAATTCTAGATTTCTTGATCTAACTCTGGAGGAGTTAAGATACATAGTAAAAGACAATGACAGTATTCTATAAAAATTGATCACTTTGGGCTGGATAGTTAAAAGGATTCCACTGCAAATAATAAATAGGTTTGGCTGTATACTATGGTGAGCTATAGCACTTAATTTCTAAGGCTTAAACCGATGTTAAAGTGGGATGAAATATGAGATAAGACTAATAATATTTATGACTACACAGTCAGTTTGATGCTGTTAACTGTCGCTGAAGCCTAACAGTAACAGACTAAATAATAAATAACATTAACAGGCTAAAACCAGCTATTCAGCAACTCAGGGTCCAGTGTACAAGTCAAAAGACCTCCATTCCTGTATTTAAAGATATCTTTACCTTCTATAGTCAAAATGCTCAGTGTGATGGAAATCTAAGAACTGATTGTAGAACATGATAACTTTACAAAGTAGGTCAATTCATGGCTGAAGCAAGTATGCTAATGCTAAAATCAGGGACCCTAACAGAGAAGCAACAGAAACAGCTAGTTGATGTACTTGAGAACTTTTTAAACTTTGCTCTGAAAAGTATTCAAGAGGATCCTTTTCTTCTTGCCTAGAGAAAAAAAAATCCTCCTATCATTTACAGTGGTTGACTGAAAAGATTGTGTTTTCTTGTTTCTGACAAATAACTACATTTATCACAGAGTCACCAAAAATGAAGTCATGTCCTCACTATGGAAAGAAACTGAAGAATTTTAAAATATTTAAGGTCTCTATAAAAAGACTAGCAGGCAGTTGGAAATAGATCCAACTGAGTTGGAAACCATATATGAAGATGGACATGAAGAATGCTGAGTACAGTACAATAAAGAAGACAATATAAAGTCGAGATTATTAATCTGTTGGCTCTTTCTTATGACTCAGATATAATATCTAGGCAAATATGGCTAATGGGCATCCCAATGCAAAGCTAGGATTTGCTCACTGAAGTTTAAAAGCACAGAAAATCTTACTGCTGATAAATGAAGTAAAGTGCCAAAACTGCCTTTGCAGAATGCTGAAAAATCATCACCACCACCACAACAAAAGGCCCACAAAGCTGGGCAACGTAAAAACAAATACACTACATAGGAAAGAACCTAGCAGCTGATTACTTACCCTCGGAAGGCCGGGTCTTTTCTCACAGAAACTATAGGAAGTGTGCTAGACAAAGGAGAATGCTAAAGAGCTGCTTTTGTAAGCCAGTGTTAACATGGGTGACTGTGCCGTGGGAATAGATTCTGTACATTCAATGTGTATACAGAATTTTAGAATAACAAAGGTAAAGTTCAAGGCCTGCCTGGACTACATAGTGAGACCTTGTCTCAAAAACAAATAAATAAATAAAATAAAAATAAAAGGGTCCAGAGATTTAGCTCAGTGATGCAGTACATGTCTAAAAAGTGGGAGGTCGCAAGTCCAATTCTTGATACCCCCCCAAAAAATACATAAACAAATAAGAATAACAAATGTAAAGTAAATATATTTAAGCATTGTAAGCAATGTTGAAATGGTAACTAAAGATTGAAAACAGATTACATCGCCGATGGTGGAGTTGGCTGGAAGACAGTGAGTTTGCACTCTGAATCCTTCCACTACATCCCCAGTGACTGGGCCTGATGGAAAACAGAGTTCATGATCCAGGCCTTCTCCATCGTATCCCAGAGGGAATGTTGGCTGGATGACAGTGATTTTGTGCTCTGGTCCTCCTCCTTTGCATCCCTGATGGCAGGGCTGGCTGAAAGACAGTAAGTTCATGCTGTGCGTCCCTCCATTACATCCTGGAGGGCAGGCCAGCTGAAGACAGTGAGTTTGCACTATCAGCCTCCACCATTACTACCCCCAGATGGTGGTGCTGGCTAGAAGAGTGTAAGACTAATGGAAACCCCAATACCCAGCACAAGATACCAGTGCACAGATGCACACACACTTTTGGAAGATGAAGTAATCAGTGAGTAACATGGAAGCATCTGAAGCAGCAGCAAGAAGACAATAGTTGGACTCCAGAAAACTCCAACAGAAGACCAGTCCCGGGTCCCACATCCAGAGGCCAAGATTGGCTCTATACCCAGCACATCTCTGAGATGTAACATGGACATTGTCACAGAATCGTAGACACCAGAGGGTAGGTTCTTGGGGTAGCTATAAAGAACCAACTACATCCACAATTTGTAATAGCCAGATATTGGAAACAACCTAAATGCCCATCAACTAAGGAATACATAAAAATATGTGGTATTTTTATTCAATGGAGTATTACACAGCTATAAAAAATGATCACATTGAGATATTTATAAGTAAATGGATGTAACTTGAGACCATACTCATAAGTGAAATAAATCAAACTCACATGTGTAAATACTGTATAGTCTCCCTAGTGTAAGAAATGGTAAGAGTATATATGATACAAAAAAATCAATAATTACAGTGAAAGGATAAGAATCTGCTCAAAGGGCAAAAAATAATATCTGAGGGAAAAGGAGGAAAAAGAAGGAAGAGAAAAGAAAAGAAAAAATATCTAAAATTATATAAACACATTTAAGATAGTTACAATGATTTGCTACATATTCTATAAATTCTTGAAACAAAATAGTTAACATTCATAGGATTGGAACAATTGTGCATATTATTTTATGGTTATCTGAGGAACTCTTGAAGATCATTATGTAAAATAACAACCATCTAGTGTGGGCCTGCATGTGGAAATGTTTAATTTTCCCATCAGGGAAGCATTGGAGAACTACTGACCTATGCCTCTCAACCATTCCAGGAACTCTGATTCAGAGGGATTCATGTGCCTAGCCCAATCCACTACACTGAGGTACTGGCAGCCAATGCAGGAAGCACTCAGGAAGCAGCAACGGATTGATTCAGAACACAGGAAAATGTCAAGATGAAGGAGTGAAATACAATCCCAGAACTCCAACCCCACACAGAACAAGCTCAGGAGACACAGGCATAGTAGAAATTAGAAGACACACCCGAAATTTCTGAAAACATAATGGCTAAAGTAAAGGAGTAACTTAGTTCTTGCATTGTTTGGTTAATTTTACATGCCTACATCTAATGGTCTGTACAGCTATTTTGAAGATAACGATATATTATGGCAGCCACTGTTGATCTCCTATTATCTTGTTTAGACATCTGGTATTGCTGTCATTGTTTTGTTTTGATTGGTTTTATTTTGTTTGATTTTGTTCTCTAAAATAAAAAGAAAGAACAGAGAATAAAAGAAAAATAAAGAAAGATATGTGGAGCACTATAACCTGAATGGCTGTGGCCTAGGGAGGTTATTTCTCATTATTTGGTTCAGAGGTTGTCAACCCATACTGCCGAGAGAAGGAACCTGGCTCCACTCCAGTTGGAAGCAGGATTTGGCATCATGTGATGCTTGCAGAATGCAAGAGTTTTAGGGTCTGAAGGGCAGATTTCAGAAGAAGGATTAGAGGCCAGTAGTGTGCTGTGAAAGGGCAGTATGTGAAGCTGTGAGTATGAAAGTAAAGGTGCAATAGAGACCCAGAAGTTTGGAGAAGCCAGAATGATGATCAGCTGAGGAAAACTGAAAGGAGGGGGCACAACCAGTCCACACGAGAAGCTGTGGGAGTTACAACCACCAGCAACGCCATAGTGGTGGAGCCTCTTAAGCACTTTAGAGTTTACATTTTGCCCCAGATTGCCCCAGATACTGAACACTGAGTCACAGGAATTAATGCTTCCCTGCTGGATTTTGGACTTGCATTGGTCCCATTCCTTTGTATCCTCCTATTTGTACCTTTTGGAGTTGTATTGTTTATCTTGCGCCATTGTATGTGTAAGTGTTTAATTTTTTTTCATTTGAACAGGTGCTCCCAGCTGAGTTTGCCTTAACTCTCAGAGGAGACTTGACACTTGGACTTTTCAGCTGTGCTAAAAATGGGAACTTTGGCAACTCTTACAGATACACTGTCTTTTGCATAAAGGAACATGCATGAGTCTTTGGGAGGCCAGAGCAGAATATTATGGCTTATATTTAGATGTCCTTGCAAGACCTCATGAGGTCATAAGTGGGGCTGAGATCGAGGATCTGATGCTGGCATTGAGTCCTGTTGTAATGCTAGAATTAAGGCTGCCCACCCTGGTGGCCATCCACCCCTTGGAGTGTGTAGCCTGGGCAACATATCAGAGAAAGAAAAAAGATCACTGCCTGTTGCTGATCACTTGCTTCTTGACTCCTCATTGTTTTGCTGCTTTGCTGCCTGCCTGCCTTCTGCCCATCATAGGCTGTTTTTCTTTGTGATGTCTCCTTGCCATGCTGCTCTGTTTTGGAGCCAGCCAACTATGAATGGAAAAGTCTACAAACTATGAGCTAAATAAATCTTTCCTCCTTTAACTTTAGGCATTGAGTATTTTGTCTTAGGACTGAGAAGAGTATCTAAGACACTATGTAAAGGCCAATATGAAATTTAAATGAATGCAAAAGAGAGTAGCAAAAGGAGAAAGCAGTTTTTTTTTTTAAAGAACTATATATTTCCCAAAGAAGCAAAAGAGAATTTATCAAAAAGTAAAATTCAGTCGAATTGCTTCACTTATGTTCATGATGTGTTGACTTTAGTCACTTGAATATAAACATAATGAGAGAAAGTCATTTTGTTTCTTATTATGTACCCAACAACTGGAAGATTGTCTGAGCAGATAATCAAAAATTGTTTTTAGTTCAATGAAAACGCAACACATCTGCAGATGAGACACTGAATCTTTTATAGTTTAGGGAACATAAATAGTTATAATCCAGCCTTGACTACTAAACACACTATGCTGCACTTCAAATCTGTCATAAAAAATCTGAAACGACCTCTTTTTCATTTACAAAATTAACAGTGTTATAGATGTGAAATACAGTTCCACTTTTCATGGCTCCTTCCACTAGTACTTTCATCTTTGATCTTTTAAAAATTAGAGTTTACAGAAACAGAAACCAGAAAGATCTGAAGTTGATACGTTCATATCTGCCACAGATCAAACATACCGTGGTTGTCTTTGAGAAAAAGAAATTAACGTACAAGGTGCTGAGGTCGCAGTGAATTGTGGGAAGAGTGGAGAAGGACAAAGAGGCAGGAGATTTTTAATCATAGGCTTTAATTTAAATCAGAAATTTCTTCTGAGAATTCCTTTGATAATTGCTTTTAATTTCTCTATCATTTGTCTTTTATGTTTTCAGCTATATTCATTATGAGGAAGATTTTAAATTTAAAATAATGGCACATACTGAATTCTCTATTGCCTCAATTTTCATTTCATTATATTCCTTTAATATTATAATGAACAATGTATTCTGATGCGTCTAGTTATTAAGGAAAATTTGACTAGTCAAATACAACTTTAGAAACCTTGGGTTCTATTGTTTTAGTATTCTATTCTAATGTATCTTTATAGCTTTTTGTGTTTATTATACCAGTTTTTATATCTAATTAATTCTGCCAGCACAATAGCTTGTTAAAATGCTTTGAGGCAGTAAACAGTGGAGATGTATACTGTACATAACTGCTTAAAATTGGTAAATTCATTCAAATAGTTAAGTCTGTTGTTTGCAGAAAAAAACTACAATATAAAAATAAAAGTGTTGGATGCTCTATATAATGCAAATTCCCTCCCCCCAAAATAGTCAAAGCTAACCAATATATTTTATATTTTAGCATAAGCGGAATTGTGATCCAATTTATAGTCTCAAGGATTCTCATCTTATTTCTAGATATTTTATTGACATTGGCTATCCACTATATAAGGATGTAAATTCAGCATAAAGTAAAATGATATTTGCTTTCTACTATATTAGATGTACATTCAGCATAAACTAAAATGGCTTGTATATAGGTATACTAATTATGTAGCATGGCTTCTGTTTCAAAATCACTGGGTATTCTGGTTCTTTTCTTTTTCTTTCTGCCACCCATAAAGCACTGTAATTTTCTCATTAAAAGTGTTATTTGGGACCAGGGATGTAGCTCAGTGGCACAGTGTCTGCCTGGCAAGTGTGAGGTCATAACTTCGATTTCAGGTACCAATAATAATAATAATGCATTATATGGAATTGTTTGCATCACTTCTAATTATATTCAGATTGAGAACCTTGATCATAAGGCTGAACCCAGGCAACAGAGGTTACCAAGAGGTGCTTATTCTGAGCTGCCATGGCATAACTAAAAATTATGAATTTAAGTATCAATCTTTGCCATAGAGAACATTTGAATGTTTTTTCAGGATAACCTTGAATATTGTGCAAAGTAATATTGGTCCAATGGAATCAGATTTTACTAAAAATTGTTAAATACAAAAATGAATGTTAAAATAAAGTGATGTGATTTTATTTATATTGTTTGCCTGTGTTGGAAATTGATCGCTGAGTGCCCTTTCTTCCTATCTACAAAGCATTCTTTCCAAAATAATTCAAATTTAATTCAATTATTGACATCAGAACTCTCTCTCTCTCTCTCCCCCTCTTCTTCCCTCCCTCCCTCTCTGGTCTCTGTCTCTGCCTCCGTGTTTCTCTCTCTCACTCTTTCTCTATCTCTTTCTTTCTTCTTACTAAAAAATTACTCACGCACACTGGACAAAAGCAAATGAGCCTACAGAAGCTACCGTCATCTTACATTCCTAAAGGAAGCTAGCCTTTGTGTAAAGCTGATGTTGCCAAGTAAAGAGGCTGAAGGGACCTAGATCCTCATGACAAGCTGGAAATACTAAATGAACCCACCTAGATCCATCCCTACAAGATAATATATTTTCTTCTCCTGAAACTAAATTAAGTCAATTTTTCAGTCATTTGTTTTGCAAAGAGTTCTAATATGTCTTCCTAAAGTATTTTCTTTGCTTTGCTTTCAAGAACATTGAGGAATATTACTTCTGGAGTTCAAATAAATCATTTATAACTCTGAAAAGCAAAATTTTCATAAAACAAGTCCACATAAATTGTGAATGAGTTTGAATAAAACCTAAAATGATAAAATTTAAGTTTCAGATTTTTTGTGTGTGGCACTAGGGGTTGAACTCAGTGGACACTGAGCTACATTCTCAACCCTTTTTTGATCTTTGAACTTTTTTATGAGACAAGATCTCACAAAATTGCCCAAGCCAGCACGAAACTTGCAATCTTCCTACCTCAGCATCCCATGTACTTAGGGTTTTAGGCATGAACTACCATGATTAACATATTTTAATATTTTTACACATTAATTTGAATAGGATTTCACCAGAGTCTTTATAATGTACCCTCTAAACTACATCAGTGTGACTTTCAAAAGTTCAGTAAGTACAAAAATAGTCATTACATCAGTGGCAGATGTTTCTTTGTTCAACACTATGGAACTAAGCATTTTCCTACTATGATAGTTCACCAATGTACCTTTTAAGTATTTTGTAGGCAGCATAAATCTTTTCCCTTGCAAGAAGAATCCTAGAAACTTATCCATTTTCACCAGAAGTAAGGTATTATTCAAATAGAATTTCAAAAGTTCTCACTTTACAACAAAAATTGTCCTTTAAGGAATTAAAATACTTATCTTCTACTGCAAACAGTTAACTTTTTCTGTCCGAAATAATAAACTATTACTCATAATTCAAATGAGCCTTCTTTTTGCTCAACTTTCTATTATTTCAGTATTATACTTGGCTTTGTTACAATCTGTTACACTTTATATCATAAGACACATCACCATAATTGTCAGTTCCTTTTAATATTTTGAGAATAGTGAAAGGGATAGATATCGAAGACTTCTGAAAAACAAAAGAAGTGACATTAATGTGTGACTGAATGTCAGTTACTTGTGTACAACCAACAATCCAGTAATTGCTAAATGAAACAATGAAACATATTCTTGGCTAGGATAATGCCAACAGAACTAAAAGTGGCCTTCTAAAAGAATAAAAAGAGACATTTATTGGCCATATGTACCCTTATACAGTACAGAGTATGTTTCAGCTTTTGGTAATTCATCTGGAAATGGCTCCCTACAACACTAAATGAAAATAATAAAAGGCACCAAGACATGCTAGGACACATGATAGCAAATTGTACAAATGAATTATAGTCTCAAGATAAAACAAAAGGACAAACTGATATTATAGCTTTTTGCTTTCAAAAATTGTAGAAAGATAGAAAATACAGAATACCAATAAATGAGAAATCAATGTTTTATCTGAACACATGGAAAATCCCTTTTCTTTGTTAAATTTGCAAATAAATCCATTTCATATGATTTAGTAGTGCTTTTCTAAGGCATCACAATAAATATCAATAATACATAGTTTGATATAAGCATAAAATCAAAATGCCCACATTTCTACCTTAGCTATGTTGTTTACTAACTGTGTGCCTTTAGACAAATTAATAAATTTGCTGAAACTCCATATCTTCATCTGCGAAATCAAGGTGATACTAATAATCTTCATGATTATAATATCCAACAGTCATGAGAGTGTCCTAAGGGTTAGTAAGTAAATATAAGTAGTCAATAGTACACTGCTTGTGCTCAAAAAGGCAAGGTAGCATTAACACCTTCAAGACATACCAAATTTGGCAATCTATCCTATATGCAAAGAAGTGGTCAATTAAGTATATTTCCATGTTGTGCTATTCCAACCTCTAATAATCATGCAAAAACATAGTGATACATAATTATTTTAGGTTGACTTGCTTAAAACTAAATGAAACCCTGCTGTCTTATTTTCTTACCTGTCTAAATTTATTTCTCCAGCTGTATATTTTTAAAATGATAAATACCTAATTATATTCATGAAGTATAAACTTCAGTGGCTTAGCTAAAAATATTATATTCATTACATACAATATATTCAGTATATTCAAATTACTTGTTTGGTATCTCATTAGAAATGACAGTGACATGTTTCTCAGATATTTTCAACCCTAGTAAGAAGTATTTTGTTTCTATTGAGTTCAAATATTTTAAATGACAACTATTTCTTTAACCTGAGTAAAACAAAATTTATAGCATTTGTGACTTTATCACATTTATTCTGCTTCCAAAATCACAAGGGTTCAGATGCTGCTTTATTTCCATACTGCCTGTGTTACTATTCGTAAGGAATTCAAGATGAAGTAACTGATGCCTGATGCTGACAAAATGACTCAAGACAAAATAGAAGTCACTGGGTTTAGCAAAACAGATAATTCAAATTCTGCTTTACTACATCTCACGTCTCACTGGTCAGTCTTTACAGAGGCCCTGTGCTCAAATTATACCCAAGTTACTAGAAAATTTGTTTCTTTGTAGATTAGCTAAAGGATTTGATTCTAAAGGTATTGTTACAGTTCTTTTACAAACTTGTATTTAAACTTGCAAAAAATCCTGTCTTCAGTTCCACTACAGATACAATATTTTTAATAGACTTATTTAAAAAAGGAAAAGAAAACCACTGATATCTGTAGCTCTATCTCAAGTTTGTGATGGAATCATTATGTTATCCTGATTAAAGAAATTGCTCTCCTTTGGTCAATCTGCCCAAGCTATTATCTGAGAACAGCTAATCAAAAAGTGCTGGGTGACATGTTCTAACAAGAAAAGATGTGGTTGTGTAGCTATTAGAAGATATTGCTTGATCCTTTATTTACAGGAGAAGAAAAAACAAACTGCAATAAGATATTCTTTGCACTAAGATATTCTTGAATCTTGGCATATCTCGTGGAAGACTGGCAACTTCTATCTTCTAACCAATCAAAAGTTTACTTTAAACATAGTGACAATTAGAGAAAAATATCTTTGTAAAAGTAAAAAATCTACTAATGAATGTTACCAATGTAGAAGCCAAGTAGGAAATTTTACTTATTCTTCAATTCCTATTTTTTGCTGAAATTACTAATTAATTGCCTTACTCTCTAATTCCTTTTGTTGATATAAATTCAACCAGAGAAAGACCAGGAATTAAGAAGCACTAAAAATGGAGATAATTTCCATATATTCTTAACTCCAAAAATTCTTTTTTGCTTTTTCTTCAAATCTATCTGTATCATTCTAATTATTAAAAATAACCTAAATGTGGGTTTTCCAAAATATGAAGATTCAACAAATTTTGATATGCAATATGGATATTAATGTTTCTGTCACCCCCATTTTCTTTATCATATGATATATCATATCCTGTAGTGGAACTTTTTAAAAATTGATTCCTTTGGTGCAAGAAAAGTTAGAAAATATGATGATATAATTCAAATTAAGTTTTTAACATTCATCAACATAAAATATTAAATTATAGAGAGAAAATACAGTTTTAAAGGTTATTTGGAGTGGGTATCCTTCTGAACATGAAATAAGAGAGCTTTAGGCAGTCTAGAGCAATGAAGAAGCTTAGGGCCCTTATCCCTGGAAGACATTCTTAGAGGAAAACCATGAATTCCAGGGGAGAAATGGCTATGTGGCCCACCTGAGAAGATGTCACCAAAGGTGCAAACGTGTCCAGCTGAGCCAATGACTTCATTAATCTTTGTTCTGCTACCTAACAGGGTTACAGTAGCAGCACTGTGCAGTCGGACCTGAAGGAATCTTTCCCAATGGTAGTCAGTATCAGAAGATGATTAGCAGCTTGATAGTCTGTTTCACTGTAAACCGTAGTGTAGTCCATTTCACTGTAAACCCTAGAGGGGAGAAGCTTGGTTTACCTTTTTCTGAGGGGTCAGGCTGTGCAGCCAAGGTTACGTGAGGGAAGTGCTACCCTGAATGAAAACTCAGTGACTCCAGGTTTTTGAGAACAGACAATATACAAAGGGGGTTAAAGGGGTATGGTGCTTACTTACAGCAAGAGGAAAGGGTGAAACAGTACCAGATGCTTGAAACTCATCTCTTCTCTGTGGCCAGTGGGATCTTTCCACAGCCCTATGGGCAGTGTAGCTGCAGACACACACTCTATGCTGCTGCAAAAGACATTCAAATTCTCTGATGTGGGATCAGAGATACAGAAAACTGGGGCCATATCTGAAGACCACTGAGGCATGCACAAAGAACAAATAAATCTGTTTATTTGAAACGTGGAAAGATGTTTCCACTCCAGACCACAAGCACAGCACCTCCAGGGTAAATCCCCTTATCCCAGGAAAGAAGCATAGCAAACCCAAATCCCATCCTTCAGTGTCTTCTATGGCCCAGGGAAGGTGGAAAAAGTGCACAGAAGAGACTTTTTTCCAAAAAACTTCCAGAAGCATAGCTGGATCATTACATCAAGTGAACTACTTCTAAAAACTAAAGGACACTGATATCTCTTGACAAAATAACACCTTCTGCTACTTCTCCAAGATGAACATAATTATTATGTATCACAAGCATATATCAATAAAAATATATGGATTTTTAAAAAGAGATTAAAATTTTCTGTGCACTACTAACCTCTCCGTAATTGTGCTGACCAGTAACCTTTACTTCTCTCAAAAAGCTTTGCCTGTTATGCTCACTGATTTTACATTTCACAACTTCTAGTCCTTTCTGCTTCTCAGAACTTCTTGACACACTCTCCAACTGCTTTAAACATTCTGAAACCTGCTTCAGTGGATAATCATGGTGGAAAGCAGTATCTCTAAAATTGATTTATGTCTCTACAAAATAGTTACTGGTGGTACATGTGCCTATTTGCTAGTAATAGTTTGCTTATTATCAGTGACTCCTTAGGAATATGTGTTTTCCTTTTTTTTAAATTATTATTTAAAGAGAAACAAAAGCATATAAAGGATAGAGATAATACAAAATTTAAAAAAATATATAAACAATAAGAAATCACTAGTTGATAAATTACATATTGTCCTCTTAGAAATAGTTGTTCAAGTTACAAAATTAAAGAATACAAAGTAGATATTCAAACAGTGAGAGTGTAAACAGCTATGCATGCATGAGTCTCTACATGTATTTCTATCCTTTCTATATTAGAGGGAAAAACAAAACCTAGCAAGACAACAAAACAAATTCCTATAAAAACATGGAACCAAAAAGTTGTATAAAATGATAGTACAAGGTGATCTACAGTGATTACTCTGCTGTTTCCTATTATCTTCAATAGAATTGTCTATATCATCAGGCATAACTGAAGATAGCAGTATAAGTGAATATAGCAGTACATAACAATATTAGTAATAACAAAACAATGTAGACAGTATAAAACTTCAAAGGCAGGTAATAAACTAGAGTGGATATTCTAGTGAATCTTGTCATCTTCAGTGCATTGCCTATACTCTCAGACTTGATACTATCAATCATAACAGCTTTGAATAAAATCTATCAATACAAAACAGTGACCTAACAAACCAGATTTGATTACGATCAGTCATGGTAAAACAGTGTAGGTTTTACAGAGCTTTAGATTAAGTTAATAGGAAATTAAGGATGCTTACCATACTGTATACCATTATTTTTGGGAAAACTGTCTGTACCCTCAAATCTAGTACAGGTAGAATGACTGGAACAGAATATAATACATTTAAGCAAAGTGGTGTGAGTAACATGGGTTTTAAATTTTGGTGCACTATTAACAATATAGCATATGAAGGCCATCTATGTTACAGAGTCTAGCCATCCTTCTCTGCCTCATTTCTGCTGTGCTATTTTTCTGCCTTTGGTTATCTACTTTTCTCTTTCATTCTACTGTCTGCCCTATTCTTTAAGGCCTTTCTGTCACTGTTCCCAAAATCCTGGTATTTTTTTTCTCTGTCTCTAGAATGTACTTCAGTATTTTTTGCAGGGTTGGATTGGTGGTCACAAACTCACCCAGTTCCTCTTTGTCATGGAAGCATGTTGTTTCTCCATTAATTTCTAGTGACAGTTTTGCAGGGTACATCAATCTGGGCTGGAGGTTATTTTCTTTCAGGGCTTGGAATACTTTGCTCCAAGTTCTTCTTAATCTGATGGTCTGTGTCAAGAAGTCAGCCATGATCCTGATGGGCTTACCTTTATAGGTAATCTGTTTCTTTTCTCTGACAGCTTTTAGTATTCTGTTTTTATATTGAATTTCTGGTATCTTGATTATTATATGTCTGGGTGTAGCTCTGTTTTGGCTGTAGGTGGCTGGAGTTCTGTATGCCTCACACAACTGAATGTCATTTTCTTTTCCCATGCTTGGGAAGCTGTCCTTAATTATTTCCATGAATAGCCCTTGTAATTTGCCTGTTTGTATTCCTGCTTCTTCATTCACATTTCTTATTCTTAAATTGTAGATTCTCTTGTCATCTTCTAGCCTTTGTATTGTTAAAGTCTGTTTCCTTGTTATTTTTAAGAGATCTTTCATTTCATAATCACACATTGCAAACTTGTTTTCAAGTTTTGGTAGTCTATCTTTAGTTTCTTTTAAGGAGTTTTGCCGGTTTTCAGTGGAGTTTTTAATTTCCTGGTAATCTCCTTGAATCTGCTTCATGTATTCTCTATTTTCTTTATATTCTTTATCAAATGTTTCTCTTCATTTTTTGTGTTCCTCCCTTCTTCTGTCTGTATCTTCCTGAGAGATGCTTCCTGAGAGCATTTCTTTTATTACTCTACTCATATCCTGCTTTACCTGATTTAATATTTCAGTTTTGAGCTGGTCTACAAGGTCCTGAATAAATCTCTTAATGACCATTGAAGCCATGTCTGATGTTGTGTGTTTGCCACCCTCAGTCTCCCTTGTTTTTCCCTCTCCTGGATCAGTGCTCTCAGGGTTCTGGGCTGGGGGCCTCCTCTTGCCTCTCTCTTCTGTCATGGCCCTGGCTTCCTCCACACAGGTTACAGTGCAGGTCCCAGCCCCCTTCCCAATTGGCCACGGTTCCTCTGAAGCAAGCTGGTGAGGGACCTCCACCCTCTCCTGACTGCTCTTGTCACTGAGGTGTAAGAAGGAGCTGCATATGCCTGCCCCTCCCCACCGGGCCAGCCAAACTTCAAGGGCCTTCACCAGGTTAGTGTGTGCTAGGTGCGGGAATTGGATTTGGGACAGCTCACTGGGTCCCGGCCAGGGGTGTGGCCCAGTCCAAGCAAATCCCATGAATCTGCTCTGGGGAGGGAGCAACCAACTGAAGTCACTGTCACTCCTTCCCAATTCCAACATGTCACCCATTTGTCACGCCCTTCCCGTGGTGGGGGTCTTATTCCCAGCACTGACTGTGAATTAATGAAAATTGCTTCACTGGCTCTGCTCTCTGTTGGGCTCACCAACCCCTGACTTCAGCTCTGCTGAGGCCACTGTGAATGGTGGCAGGAACGAGTTTGGGCAACCAATGACCGGCACAGATTCAAGCTGGCACAAATTCAGGCCGGCACAAACTTGCCGGGTTGCAGCAAAAACGCTGTGTCACATAATTTTTAGCTGTTCCAGTTGTAGTCTCGACATGTTTGACAAGCTTTTTTACATTTTAATTTCTTCCTGTGTCAAGAGGATCCATCTCCCTCTGTCTGGATCTCTCCAAGATGTTTCATTCTGGCATATGAGTTGTTTCTCCCTCCTGGGAGGCTTTGTATTTTGTTGCTCACTGATCTGCCATCTCTAGCTCCTCCCCCATCTTTTTCATATAATTTCTTTTTTGTCTTATTTTTTGTAACTGATTGCTGGTCTAGCAAATGTGCATCTGCAAAGATCTGTATTTCTGCATGTGCACACACATGTACACACACACACTCAGCTGGTTTGTCCATTTTGACTTAATGATTTACAAGGTCTGTGTTGTTGTTGTTGTTTGCTTTAAAGAAGAAAAACAATGGTACAAAATTTCAAAACAAAATTGTAGGAGAATAACAATGGTTAGTACATTGTATATTGTGATCTTCGAAGTAGTTACTCATATTATAAGATATAGGCAAGAAAAATTGATCAGACCATATAGGCACAAACCTTTCTTTTTAATAAACTAATAGCAATTAGTAGTATAACTATTTTAACTACTTTTTGTATATATAGCTATGTGGGGCCCAGGAAGAAAAAAATCAGATAGCTCCTCCCATGAGCCTACCAGAATCACCAACTCTCTTCCTGCCCCCTAAGTAACCAGCTGGTTTGGAGGACAGGATGAGCTAGTAGCAACTGAGGTACAAAAAGTAACTGAATGCTTATATTGTTTGGTTGACTTTGCAGAGCTGGAGCCAGCAATCTGAGCATCTTTTGGAATGATAACATTGTATAATATAGCAAATATGGGGGATTTCCTTCTGTCTTGTTTTTGAAATCCAATATTGTTCTATTTCATTTTGTTCTGATTGCTTTGCTTTATTGAATATTCTGTTTTGATTGGTTTTATTCTGTTTTGTTTTGATTTAATTTTGCTATATCTGATGAAATGTGCAGCTGTTGTGAAGATAACAGGATATACTCTGGTAGTCATCCTTATTTTCCTATTATCTTGCTTTGAAGTTGTATGCCAATTTAATTGCTTTGGTTTGATTGGATTTATTCTGTTTTATTTGTTGGGTTTTATTATCTTTAAAATAAAAAAACAAAATTAATATATATAAATTAAATTTACATACGTAAATTATATATAACTATAATTATATATAAACATAATTATATAAAATATATTTATATATTAAACATATAGTATAATTTATATATTATATAGAATTATATTTGTTATAGAATTATATTTGTCATATATTTTGTTATATAATTACATTTATTATAATATATGATACAATTTATATATTTATCTATAACATATATATTATAGATAAATTTAAATATATGTATATTTCCTTTTCCTGTCCTTCTTCTCTCCTTCCCCCATTCCAGTTTCTCTTTCCTTTTGAACAGTGTCTTCCCATTTCACAGTATCTGTTACATATTTTAGAACTTATTTTTCAGCTTCTTGCACTAGGGAGGGTCTGCTTTTTACAGAAAAAAAATCAAGCCAATTAGAAACAACAATGTGTTCTAAACACATGGTATAATTTCACATTCCCACATAATTGCAAAGCCAGTCTATGCTGATTGTTCCACTAAATTCAGACAATAAATGGTTAAAACACTGAAAGTTTGAAAACAGATTTTGCTACTTTGTTGCAGGCTGTACTGTAGGGGTTATTTGAAGAGCCTGCTGGGGGCATCTACTGGTTGTCTGAAATTAATCTCCCTTGGGCTATGAGGGATTAACCACTTTTTAACTTCCTCTTAATCATCTATCTTGAACTTCTTTGCTCCATATTTCCTTCAGAAAAAAATCCTCTATTGCAAAGCAATATGAATCACACAAGCATAGAAAATCTTCTCATTAAAACCCCGACGCTCATTAAGAAAGTTAAAGTTATTCTAACACTTTCTTTATGTTGTTCTGTCCACGTATAGAAGAGGTCTGACTTTCCTGCCAGTTAATTGTCTTAAATGAGCTGACCGAAAGGCCAAAGTACATTGTCTGCACCAGGCAGAAGAGAAGAGTGCAAGCTGTTTTTATTAAAGTGACTAATTAAGATATCTCTGCAGAAACCCTCTTCTTTCCTTAGTGCTGTTACATTAGCACATGCCTGTAAGTATCTTATGGGTCTGCTATGCTTCATACAATTGATGTGTTTCTGTAGTTAGGGGTGTTTGAAACTCATCTGAAGTATAGAGATTTCAGACTAAAGAAAACCTATGTAAAACACTCTGTTCCCTGAAACATTCTAAAGTAAACAGATTCATCCTAATCGGCACATTTCACATAAAGTCATTTATTGGATTATAAAAATAATAATATTCCCTAAGAGTATAAAGAGCATTGCCAAGACAAAGGCCATAATGTGATACAGGAAAAGGTAGCAAAAGGTCAAGAGAACTGAGATTATATTGCTTACACAATGGCACAAACTGCCTTTGAAATCATTCAAAACTGGAAACAAAGAGCCCTCATGAGCATTTCACTCAGAAACCCCTCCAGCTAATAGGAGCTTTACTTTCTGGTCTTTGTAACCTTTAATTTGTTGCTTTTGTATCTTTTGAACGAATTTGCTTGCACTCTCCCTTCTCTTTCCATGATTTTATTCTTCACCAACAGGCGATAGGACTCTGGCATCCTGGTAAAGTATTTGTGTGGATCCTCCAGGATCCCAAGAGAAGGTAAGTAGAGTCTACATTTCCCTACACTCCTTGCTTTCACTTTGCAGCATTCTGCTCAAAAGAATATTGGACTAGGGCTGGGAATTAACTCAGTGGCTCAAGGACTTGCCTGGTAAGTGCAAGGTCATGAGTTCAATCCCCGATACCAAAAAAAAAAAAAAAAAAAAAAAATATATATATATATATATATATATATATATATATATATATATATATATAGAGAGAGAGAGAGAGAGAGAGAGAGAGAGAGAGAGAGAGACTCATTGGACCAATTAAAAAGTGATTAGCACAGTTGCTGACCTGGAGGTCTCCAGGGACAGATGTGAGTTGAGCCCATTCCCTCTAACACGACTGGGAGGAATGTCAGCCCAGTCTCTGCCTCAGTTTCCTTTTCCAATTAGATCCTTCTGCTGGCAAGGGAGTGATCTCTGTTCTTGGTGCTCCTGAATCTCTGTGGCCAATGGTCCTTGGACACATTGCTTCTTTAATTCACCACAGGATACAGAGAACAAATCATGTTTCCCCATCATGATTCCTGTGACTGCAAGTAGGATTTTCTGTCTTTTTAGATGGGAGTACAGTAAGGGAACAAATGTTGGTGCCAGCCTGATAGACACAAGGCTACTTATTTCTCATTGAAATCTTTGACTTCAGTTCAGGTTTATTGACAAATATGACCTCAAAAGAATGCTTAATTGATGGCTTTGCCCAAATTTGTCACTACTTTAACCTTGATTGAATTTTGGCACATAAAAGGATCTTACAGTTGATTTTCAATTTCCCTTAAGGAGGCATTTTTATTCCTTTGGGTGCAGGAAATCCAAATTCTGGTCACAACCAAAAGGCTTAAGGGATAAAAGAGAGAGCAAAATACATGCTGGACAAAGCAACTAATCTGGTAGCCTTGCCCCTCTTGATGATTAGTTTGTGGTCACTAGCAAGTAGGACCTTACAAGTGGCCAAGGACATCACGTCCAGAGAGTACTTCAATATGGAAAGCAAGAGACACTTTCTTCCTGGGTATCCTTTGACTCTCAGACCTTAAAAATGCAACAATATATCCTTTTTTTGCATCTATAGCTAACTCACCTACCCTCTGGGAGATAGTGAAAAATGGTACCTAAAGAAAGTGTAGGTTAAAACATTATTGTTCAACTTGATTTATGTATAAGAAAATAGGCAATGGGACCATATAGTACCCTCGAAAACTTTAATGCAGCCACCTTAGTTTTCCATAATAAAGATCAGGTGGAAGCTAAGGAAAGTGATAAAAAGAGATAAGAAAAAGGTGGAAGCCCTGGTAACCACGCTTTGGGGAAACAAGCCTCCACTTCAATATTACCAAAATGCTCAGATAACTTGTTAAAAATGTAGACAGCTAGAGCATTTTTGTAGAGAATGCCAAGAAGATTATTATTCCTGGAAAAATGGGAAACCATCCAAGCCGGGTTCTACATGTCAAGAAGTTCACTGAAAATCAAAATGTCCCCAAAGACAAAGGTCCTGAAATCCAAACTCCTCCTTACAGATGGTTCAGAGCTCAAAGACTGAAAAAGACTTTAGGGTGCCCCCACCCGATTCCCATTACCTGGACCATCATCTCCACTTGGGGGTCCTGAGAAACTTTGGCTATTAAATAAGACAATGTTGACCTCTTTCTTGATGATCAAGCCAAATCCTCAGTTCTCCTCTCCAGTCCTGACCACCTCTCCTTTGTCAACACCACTGTTAAAAGGGTATCAAGAAAACCAATGCCCAGACACTTTTCCTGACCTATAAACTGCAGCTGGGGTGAATTTTTCTTCTCAAGTTTCTTCCTGGCTATGCCTAAGAACCTTCCTATCTCTTTCTTGGGCTAAAGACATCCTACTCTAATCAATTGCACCATACTTATGTCCCCAAGATAGTCACTCTACCGGCCACAGGTAGAAGCAGAAGTTAACCTACAAGTATGAGCAACTCAAGGAAAGATACAACTTGCCACTCTGGTACAAATCCTTCTCATGAATTCCAATGGATCCAACTCCTTTCCCCATCACAGAAAATAAACTCTAAAAATTGAGGCAAAAAGAGGCCTCTCCCCCCCATCTCAGAATTACCAATAGATACACAGGAATAGAAACAAACTATTGGAAGCCTGTAAGGATATTCCTACCCTTTATATAACTTCACCCACTGGGGGTGGAATTGAAAAAGGGCTTTTACTCAATTTACAACTAAAAAATAATCTCTCAGGAAAGAACCATCAGCCTGGCACCATAGATTATATTTCTATTTCTTAAGCCTTTTAATTGCTTCTCTAAGCTTAACTGTACAGGACCCACATGGAGGTTCCTCAGACTCACCCTCTTTAATGTCTTCCTCCAATATGTATAGGATTATGATGAAGAAGATAGGGGACCTCACAGAGAACAAAAAAGAAAGCGCAGTGATAGGTACTACAAGTACTTCAACTTCTCTCACTTCTCTTTTTGGACACTGTAACTATTCAGGAACGTGTTAGAAATAAATGACATGAATGATCTTACCCAGGTTTCTCTCTATCTCTCAATATTTGGGGTTTGTGTCCAAAGAGACAGGATATTACCTTGTCTGCAGCTTTTCTCTTTTCACACTCATCACCGTAAAACTTTGAAGGTCAAGCTCCCCACAGTAACTCCATTTGAGACCCTGCCCTGGGCACAAATGACTGATTTCCTGGATCCAGAACTTTCTCTAGAGGTGCAAGATCACCCTCATACTCCAGCATCTCTACCACCAACATAGGCTTACGATCCACCATGAAGCTTGCCTGGCTACAAGGCAAGACCACCCCTCACTCATTTGCAGGAAATGGCCCCTCTTTCCTGTATGGGGGATTCTTATATCATACTCTGTCTTTCTCATGAAGGGAAAGTTGTATTTCCAGGGCCCTTCCTGAAGTCAGATTTGGGAATTTTTTGGCGGGAGGGACAACTGTCCTTGATTCCATTATAACTTAATGGTTAAGACTGTAATAAATACCAGTGCAGATTCAAAGTCATAAGTATTAGACAGCACCTCACTAAAGGATGATAACACATTATTTACTACTACAGAACTTTATAAAGTAAATTTGATTATTATGCCTTACTTTAGATACTTTCAGGAGATTGAGACATATGACGTTGACTCTTGCAAGGTGTTTGTGACTATTGTGTTATACATTAGATGAGAAAACTGAGTCCTTTGTGTGTAACGCATTACCACTTCTAGAAGGGAGGTAAACCAGTGTTTGAAGATGGCAATTATAAATCCATTTCCTTAGCTTTTAACTACTCTGTTGCAATGCTTACTTGTACAGCATTCATGAGGAGTTATTTTGGTCATCAATCAATACCTCTTGAACAATCAATAAAAGTAATTTTTATTTTATTTTTATTTTATTTTAAAGAGAATAAAATCAACAAAATAAAACAGAATAAATCCAATCAAAATGAAACAATGAAAGTTGCACTAAACTTCTGGACAAGACAATAGGAAATCAACGAAGGGTACCATAATATATCCTGTTATCTTCAAAATAGATGCCAATATTATCAGACATAATAAAATCAAGCAAAACAAAACAGAATAAAATCAAACAATATAATGAAAATGATACAGTACTTCAAAACAAAATAACAAGAAATTTAAAAACGACTACCATAATGCCTCTTATTGTCTTCAAAATAGCTGCCCAGAGCATCAGACATAGGAATGTAAAATTAATCAAACATTACTAGAATTAAGTTGTTTCTTTCCTTCAGCTGTTACCTTTTCAGAAATTTCAGGTGTGTGACTTCTAATTTCTACTACTATGCCTGTGTCTCCTGAACTAGTTCTGAGTGGTTTGGAGGTCTGAGATTGTATTTTGACCCTTCATCTTGACATTTTCCTGTTAAAACTATAATCTTTTGTAATTCAAAAGATTAGAAAGCACAATCTTAAAAAATATTGTGCACAAGGAAAATACTGCATATTCTGTCTCCTATGTGGTTGTTTAAACCCAAATAGAACAGAAGAAATATTAGCGATTATTAGAGGTTGGAAAAGGTGGGAGTAGAGCCATAGGGAAGTCTGGTAACTATTGCTAACAGAGAATTCCACAGAGCTCGTAAAACTCAGCACCGTGCAGCACAGCAGTGTAACTACAGCTTACAACAACCTATGTATTTTATTAATAACTAGAAAGTGGAAGCTCAAATTTTCAAACAAAAGTGATGGTAAGAATGTAAATGGAGTACCCTGATTTTATCAGTATATATTGAGTATATGTATTGTAATACCACAATATGCCTCATATAAATGTAGACTTATTACATATTAATGCAAAAGTTGAAAATATATTTATTTGCAGTGCCTATAATCAGACCCATTGCCTCACACATGACAAACACTTTAACATTGAGTTATATATATATATATATATATATATATATATATCCTTTTAAAATGTTTAAGGATATGGGAGTTGCTTATTACACATTGTATATATGTATTGAATTATTATACTCTACTCCATAGATTTGTACAATTAAAATAATTCATTAAAATAGGAATCTAAATAAAAAGGTTGCATACTAGCACATGGTTCTCAAGAAGTTTATGCTTAAATGGAGGATTTAATCTTTACAAAGTCATCAAAACATAACATGAATCAAGGGCCATATAGCAGCTAGTTTGGTTCAAAGGTGGTGGAAAATAACTGATTTGCTCTCATCTTCTGAATGGAAAATGTGTTCTTTATCATGACTGTTCTTACTGTGCAGTATGCAGCAGCAAAAGCATATTGCAAAGCTCAGCCTCATATGCCACAACCTCCTGAATGCATTTGTAAATCTTCAAGTTGCACATTAGCTTTCTACTCATTAAACCTCTGTTGTACTCTGCCTTCTCTTCCCTCAAAGGTTCTCACCTTCTTTAACTCACCTTATACTGTAGATGTTTGCACATCTTTAATTTCCAGACCCAGTTTGCCCAGACTATTTGTCTTATTCACTTCTGTATATTCTTTAGTACATAGTACAGGAAAACAAAGAATAAATAACTATGTATCAATTAATTAATTAATATGGTATCTGAACCTATTAAGAAATTATTGGAAATTCATTCAATATTTATAGGTTCTCTATTAAAGGTCTAGTACTAGAAACAAAGATTAATAAAAGGTGGCCTAACCTTAGGGAGTTGAAAAAAGTCATTATCTATTAGAGTTAAATATAAACATTAAGAGTTCAAAAATTCACACCAGTACAGGTATTGGAAGCCATGGTAACGTCTTAAGTACAACTTAAAGCAAAAGCTGTAACCAAACTCAAATTCAAAACTTCAATTTTCACAACACAAAGATGTAAATATTGCAATAACCTCTTAACAAGCAACACATAGTTTTGACCAATCAGTGGAAAACTCTTCATTTATCATCCAGAAATTTTATTCACAAGCTTAAAAAAGATAAAATTGGTAAATAAAATGTAAGTAACTCCAGGACTAAAACTATGTAATAACATTTGATAATAGCTTTGGAACTCAACAATTGATCAATACTTCTATTAATAAAAGTATGTTTCCTAAGCTCCATATTACCTATTATGTGAATTTGTTGTCAAAAAGTTTTATAACTAAGCTGACTTTCTAAGCTACTTGCATTAACATTTCTAAAATAGATGCATGAAAATTAAAGTTTTCTATTTTTCAGTTCATTATGAATTGTAAATAACCTGCCCTAAACAACAATCACAATATTCTAATTTAAAATAAAGATGAACATTCAGGGGATGTTGCATCTGTCTTTTTCAGATGATAATTTTTATAGTGAGAATGATCAGCTTTAACTTTTTATTCTGTAAATCAGCCAGAGCCAGGTGTGGTGGTGCACACCTGTAATCTCAGCACTCCAGAGGTTGAAGCAGGAGGATTGCTGTGAGTTGGAGGCCAGCTTGGGCTACACATAGTGAGTTCAAAGCCAGGCTTTACAACATATTGAGTCCTTGTCTCAAAAAGAAAAACAAACTGTAAATCACACAGAACTCGAAGGGACCTCCTATAAATAGCAAATCTACAAGGTAAGTCAATCCTACAAAGAAAAAATCTTGGTGTGTCCATTTCCCTAAACAGTGAATTATCACCACCATCAAGTAGCCTGATTTTCACTATCAAAATAAACCCTCAAGATATTTGATAACAAATTCAACCAGAAAAAAATGTAAAATGATATTAAAGTTTAAAGGGTTAGTTTTCCCAGAGATAGTTGAGTTTTAGCAATGTAAAATCTTAAGCCAAAAGAAATAATTTCCACTTGAGAAGTAGCAATGTCAGCTATTAAGGGAATATAATAATGAGCTTTTTGTATCTATTAGAGTTTTGTTGCATATAAAATTTTAAGTGACATTAAAACATGAGTATGGTCATAACAGAAAATTTAGTAATTATTATCTTATCTGAAAGAACAACATTTTTATGTCTTTTAAACTCTAGCATCTCTAATATTAAATCCTTATTGAAGAAGGATTCTGTAACAAATGAAAAGGTTATGTTTTATTTCCTTGCTACAGTTCAACTTAGATGTTAGCTGTACAATAGATTATTTTAAAAGAATGTATTAAAAAGTACCTGGAAGCAATGAGTTTTGAATCTGATTCTCAAAGGAAAGTAAATGTTTCAAAATAGTGAGAACTTATTTTCATTGCAGAATTAGAGGTAGAATCTAATTGTTTTGTCTAGAAATAGATTCATGAAACACAAGTAAACAACAGGAGAGTTTCAGTATTAGTTCCACCACTCTCAGACCAAATGAGCTTTAAAAATTAAGAATATAGGAAATCTTATATAATGTAAAATGTTTAATTTCTAACCAGTGTAAGCAGATATAAAACAGAGGATGTAAGAAAAGAAAAATAGTAATATTTCTCCAGTTTAAGGGTTCATACAGAGACCATAAAATTCTCACCCTTTCAGAGGAAAAATGTGCATATTCTCAAGACACTTCAACAAAATCAACTGAAATAGAACAGACCATAAGGCAAACTGTGAGATGCCTACTGAAACACAGGTTTCCTTTATTCCTGGATGCAAGATTAAATGGAATGCCCACTGTCCTTCTTAAAATGGAGCCATATGAATTTTTCTCCATATATGTGCCTCTTATGGACCAAAGTTTTAGCACCTCAATGTGCCTTCATCACATTGCCTTTCTCCGAAGACCTGCTGTCATCGTGCAAAGGCCAACAGGCTGAAGGGACAACAGCCCAATCGAAGGAAAGAGTGTAGATATGTAATTTCATGGAAAAAATTAAACCACTCTTCTCAGATTGTTATGCAAAATAAAAATCAAGTTCTATCACTTAGCAATTTGTTGTTGTCTTTATTACGTCTTATCTAATGCAAAACCAATATTTTCTGTTCACCAAAACTGTCAAAAATATAATTTTAAGTACTCTCGATCATGATTCCTGACCAGTATAGACTGGGCTCTAATTTAGAATGGAGATATATATATTTCCATTTAGAAGTCATCTGTACATTACATTGTTTTTAAAGAATACATTAAAAATTACCTGGTAAGCAATACTTTTTAACCTGATTCACAACAGAGATTAAATGTTTCAAAACTACTACCTTATTTTTCATTGCAGAAGTAAAAGTAGAATCTGGTTGTTTTGTCTAGAAATAGATTTGCAAAACACAGGTAAACAACTACAGAAGTTTCAAATATTTATATATATATATATATATATATATCCTGTGAAAAGTTACAGCTAAGCGTAACTCTATCAATATAATCCAACATAGTAAAGATACATAAATTCAACATCTGTAATCAGGTTTCACAATTCATCTTTGTATAAAAATTTGGAACTCCCAAATTACTTAGCGGACAGTATTCTGCCCAACAGAAGAAAGACTTATTAAAAATAATATACATTTTCAGAAGTCATTACATGTTTTTCAGTGTGCAATTTTCTAAACCAGTTCCATTTTAAAATTTTAATCAAGTATTTGGACAACACTAATAATAAGTCACCAAAGAAGTGTTTTCTTTTTAACTTCCTCCATGTCTTTTATTTACCTTCAAATGCCTAGCTTTCTTTTAGTAGAGTAAATTGCTTTCATTATCCAGTTCAAATTAAGTTTTGAGTAATATTTTGAGGCTAAAAAACAGTGTGAATTTATAGGCAAAAAGAAATTATTAATTTCAATGTTTTCCCTGATACAATTTTAAAGAATAGAGTGAGGGAAAAATAACAGGTATTTCCTAACAGAAAAAGATTTAATTCAACCACTCTTTAGTTTTGTCTAGAGTTGGTTGACTCCACTATAAATAAAATGCAAATCAAATGATAATTTGAAAAAAAAATCCATAGACAAAATAGTCAAAGGGAAGCTATTCTTAAAATATGTATGATTAAATCTACATATTACAATCAGACTTATATGGAAGCAATTGACATATATTTTCTCTAAAATTCATACAAGGACCTCAATCCTTTTGTCTGAAATGCATAACACTTGTTCATTGATACCTAAAATTACTTTTGTTAAGGTGAAATAATGCAGGATCTTTACAATCTAAATGCAGTTTTCCTGTCTGAAAAAAAAAAAAACCACCTACATGGAAAACTTCTTTTTGGGTTTAAGAAAATGATATACGTGAATTTCCAACACAAATGCTAGTACGCAGAACAAGCTCAATATGATTTTTTTCTCCATTTCATTCTTATTGTATTCTTCAGTGTATTAGTCAATTTTTCCATCACTGAGACATAATATCTAACACTTACAGATCAGCAGAGGAAAAGTTTCATTTGGTTCATCATTTCAAAGTGTTCAGTTCATGGTTAGCTACTCCAAAGGCAGGAATATCATATGAGAAGAACATGGTAGAAAAAAACTTAGGTTTATGGAAACTTGAAAATAGAACAAGAGAACAAATTTGCCAGAAAGGCTTTCTTGTAAAGAAACCAAGGACTCTTCCCAAAAGAAAGGTTTACACTTTTGTAATCTAAAGCCTTCAATCTACATGGTCTTGAGGATTTTTTAGACCCCCTGAAGACAATGTTCTTGCTCCTATAGAAAGTACTTTGTTTAATTCTATTGGACTTCATCTCTTCAGCAATCACACCTCTGTTGGCCTCAACTTTTCACGTTGTTTCTTTTGTGCCAAAACAAGTTTTTCAAACTTTTGGCTCTGATTTTTATCCCCCAACTCTCATTATAAATCTGGCTAAAAACAGCCAGCAATACCCATGTTGCAGCTTAAATATTGGGCTGCCTTAAAATTTCCTCTGCCAAATAATTCTATCTATCACTCTTACTCTCAGTCTCCTGAAAATTTCCAGGACATGGGCAGGATATTAAAATATTTTCACACAGTGTAACACATTTGTCTCCTAGCCCAACTCAGTGGAGCCAACATTCCCACCTAAAACCTCCCGAACCTGGCCACACTCTTATTAGCATTCTATTCTGAACTTGGGCCAGAATTTGAAGTCACGCATCAGGCTCTGCTTGTAGCAGACTAAGGCTTTTCTACCCCACATTTTCAAAACTTTCAAAATCCCTGCAGCAAACTGATTCCAATCTAAACCACATGGTTAGGTATAAACACAGCAGTGGTCTCAATTCTCTGGTAATGCTAATGTTCTGTATTGGTATTCCTGCTGCTGCAGACAATATTCAGCATCCACAACCTAAAAGAAGAGAGGTTTAATTTAGCTCACCAGCTCAGGGGGATCATTCTGTAAGAAACAAGATCTATTCTGTCAAAGTATTTAAACAAGAGTGCCTGCACTTTAAAATCTAGTCCACGCTAGGCTGCCTTTCCCACCCTGTACACCTCAGTTATGAGAAATGTCTGCTCCGCTTAGATTCCAGGAATAGAACTGACCACCAAAGATAACTTACCAACAGCCAAGGACTTTCAGTTCTGCATACCCCTGGGTCTCCCCACTCTTAGTGACCCTGCCTAGCAACCCTTCATGCCCTCCCCTCATGTTGCTTCAGCTAGCCAATCAGGATGCATTGTGAACCTTCAAACCAGCTAATGGTGAGAATGTCAGCTGTTTCACATACATTGGCAAATAAAAGGAGCCTGAAGATGTGTCTCTGCACATCTGCTACCACATACTAGAATGTGTTCATGCCCCCCTAAAGAAGTTAAAAGACTTTAAGCAATTTGGTGTGTGAATGCTTTTTTATCCATACTGCCGTATTGATTCTGAGGGTGTAGTCCCCATAATTTCATGGTCATCTAGCTCTGAGACAAGCAAGGCCTGATGGAACAAAGACATTTAGTTCATAGTGACCAGGATGCAAAGCCAAATCGGGGCACAGAGAAAAGGGTGTAGGACCAGATATAAGACCCAAGCTCATACCTTCATGACCAGGCCAGATACACCTAGATGTGTGCTGCACCACTCACCTGGGGCAGATCCCAAAGCCAACCAAACCTCATCACTCAGCCACATTCAGGAACTTTCCTTTGAATCCATCAAAAGATAATGTGCAATTATTTTCATTGCTTTGGCATCTTTTCGTCACTATAATAATAACTAACATATGAAGCATTCTTGTAACTTTATACTACAATCTTTAAAATGTTTTACAGACACAAAAACTAAAAATTTAGATTAAAAATAATCCCATGTTGCACAGCTAGTCATTCAAAGACCTGGAGTTTTCAAAAAGTAATCAGGCTCTAATGCCCTGGTTTCTCCACTTTATTTTATAACACTTTGCCTGAAAATAAACTTACACAGTCTTATTTTTATGTTTTACTAGGTGGTAAGTATTCTTACTACTTAGAACTTAAAGATATTTACCCTTAGCCTTTATTTTACAATTACAGTATTGGATATAACCTACTATTGAAAATTATTTTCACTTAATTATGTTATTGGCCTTTGTATGTTTATCAGTAATGCCATAGTTAATCTGTGTTAAATCTGTTATCATAAGTCTAATAAAAGTGTACCTTAGAAACTATGGAATTTTGATCTGCTGGGAGTTTTGTTTTTTTTTTTTAATCTTCAAGTTTAAATAGGGCGTGACCCCTTAACCATTTAGGATTCACTAAACCGTGAGCATTTAAATATCTTAGCATTCTACCTGGCTTATCATTTTACAAAATTAACTCTTTAAAATGGGCTTCTTTATAATTATCTTTAATTTTTTCTGAATTCAGCTTGGGAAGGTTTTCATTATAGAGTTGGAAGTTATTCAAGGAAAGTACTATATTGATGGCCAGCAACATTACTTATTGAATAGAACATGAGACTTAAACTGAAGTAGAATAGACTTTAATTATAAGTTGTTTATGATAAGTTGCTAATTACAAGTTGTTTATTATTTTAGCATTTTCAAAATTATCATTCTATTGTTTTCTGTATTCCACTGTTCACTTTGAGAAGATAAGCTTTCATTTGCCTTTATTTGCTCTTTTAAACATGATATGCATTTTGTCTATTGTTAAGATTCTCTTTAGTTGTGTAGTTTTTAGAAGTTTCATCAGGATGTATGTAAGTATAGTTTTCTTTGTGTTTATTTTACACAAGGTCATTAACAATTTCTGCCTTTATCCTTTTAAACACTTTTATAATTTTTTCTGTACTATCTCTTCATTTTTCTCCTTCATCTTCTTTCTAATCTTTTTACTTCAGAAAGGGTCCTCAACACTGGTCTGAGCTCTTTTAACAGGCCCCTAATTTTCTCCATACCCCTACTCTCAAATATATATTCTTAAATAATCATATAACATTAGCAATTAAAATACACAAAGTCTGTAAGATAAATTTCAATATCCTTAGTAGAGTACATGTACAAAGTAAAATATGACATTACACCAAGGTAATAAAGCTTGTTTCTGTTCATAACCCATCCATCTCCCAAATCATACTGGGATCCCCCATATATTATTATTTCTTTTCTTCCTTACAATATTACTGAACTAAAAACACAAATTTATGAAAATAAAAATAACACTTGAGAAGAATGTAGTCAAGGGGGGTTGAATGGTGAAGAAAAAAATCAAGTTATGTTATGCACAGGTACAAATTCTCTTTGATGAATGTGATCATTATATATATCTAAAATGTACCAATAAAATTTGATTTAAAAAAGAGACAATAGCACAAGTGAAATATATCACCAGATTTCTAAAAGCTGGAGATGCCAAACAAACAATAAACCAAATGGAATTCAAAGTAGAGGTCTAGAAAATAAAGTTGGGAAATTCTCTCAAATGTCAAGCAAATCAGGGATGCTGAGCATCCTATGCTCACGGATATGGGAAGATGAGGTACAAGGTCCATGAGTTCAAGGCCAGACTTGTAGGGTCAAGTACATCAGTTCAACATTTGAGTAATATAAAGTCAAAGCACAATAAATACAGAAAATAGAGGAAAAATCAGTAGTAAATGCATAGAAACAAATTGCTTGCAATTACAAGGTATGTTTTTAAACTGAAAAATACCAATTGGAAAAATAATAATAAAGGCTCAGACCTAGAGGTGATTATAAAATCTTCCAAAATAGGGTACCATAAAATAAATGAGACTACATTAACGTACATTTAGCAAAAAATTTGAATGCTTGGAAAACAGATTTATGCCTTCAAGTTGAGTGATATACTCAGTACAAGTATACACATGTACACACACACACACACTGAGAACAGAATAGTCATCTGCTAATATGATACATATTTACTTAAAAGTTATTTTATCACCTTCACTAGAGAAGTAAAGGACAAAACAAAAAAGAAAATAAGAAACAGTATGGAGTACTGAAGGAGAGATAGGATTCAGCAATGGATTCCACCTAGGAAACCAATACAGGACAATTTTCAGATTAAGGTGTAGAGAAATCTCAGCGAGTAAGTGATTTAGATTCGAATAAGCAGACTGAGGATGCCAGAAGGTATCTGAGAGAAAGACTCAGTGTGAGAGTATATGGGGTATATATGAAAATACAATAAAGTGCATATTACCACTTTAAAACATAAAAGATGACTTAAGTGCTAACACAAGGAAAATTTAAAAAATGGTAAAAACCATGATTAAAATGTAGATGGAACAAACCTTTGGCATGAAGTTAAGCAATTATTCAAAGAAAAGAATTCATTCTGTCACAGCACAGTACATGACCCAGCAAAGTAACAAAAATGTATTTTTTTTAGTTAATGTATGGAGAAAGAATGAAGTATTTGATTGTTGTTTCATATCAAATTACAAATGGTAATAGTCTGAACAAAATAAAAATATTAACATACTTGAAGCCATAAAACATCATAGAGTTACAAGATGGAAAACTGTACATATGTCCCAGACCATAATAATGTACCAGGATATGTTTAGAATAACAAAAGCAACCCTTAGAACTGATAAAATGATAAAAAAAACTCTAGGACATTCAAATATATTACAATTATTTGGTGAAGTATTATGGTAGAACCACCAAAGTCATGCAAAAAAAATATTTAAGACAATTTACCTCTTGGAAGCAAGACAGCCATTGAAGAGAAATGGTTCTGTTAGTTTTATCACTAGCTCTTTTATGCAATGTGATTGTTACATTTCCATGTATTAAATTAATTTTTCAAATAACTATTGATGATGAGCTTAAATGACATATCTTTCAGAAAGACCTTTTCAAAATCTGACCAGAGGAACTTTGCTCTGTACTTCTGTAGTTCCCAGTCATACCTCTAAAAGTCACTGAGTCATGATACATGAATGACTATGTGTTCATCTCTTCCATCAAACTCAGTTCCAGGGGAGTAGGATCAAAATTTTGTGCTTCAGTTTATTCTCATCACCTGGTATAATATCTGGTGCAAAATGCGTAATAATTATATATTCAGTTGATGAGTAAATAACCATTTATGCAATCTACATTAAAATCAATGTCATTCCTTTTATATAAATTAATACAGACATTGAGATATCTAATGTCTTCCTCACTTCCCTGTGTATTTTAACTTCCTAATAAGAGTGGGGTAATGTAAAGTTCCATCATTTTCAAACCACCAAGGAATGTGTTACACATTTTTGAACCATAATGTAATATTCAAAATTCTTCATAGCTAGAGTTTAAGCATAAATCAAATACTGTGCTCCCTTACTAACTCACAGCATGATGTGATCAGTCTTAATTTGGTATTATTTCATAGAAATGTTGCAATTACAAATTAGTCCACATTGATCAGTAAAAGTTAAAGGGCAAAATTAATTAATGGAAATAGTAAAGGGCAAACTATGAATATGGTGACACAGAGAAACGCCTTCAGATGTAGAGAGATACTGTAATTCTGAGACTATCCACGTTGATTTGTAGAAAAGAAAGAAATACCTGTGAATCAAGTTGGATTTCAATGAACTAAATTGTATGGCCATGATAAAAAAAAATTACCAAAACTGACAATCATAAGCAAGTCCCATTTAGATGTGAAATTTCTGACTCACAGACAGAACAATGACTAATGACATCATAACAAGCTAGGAAGAAAATGTGCCAGGGCTGTATTAGAACTGTATCTTTTAAGGTGATGTCTAGATTTCTACCAAAACCTATTTTAAAACCTGTGTGACTCCTTTTTATTAAAATGCATGGAGAGTTTCAGACACTGTATCATATAAATACAGTATTTAAATTGAAAACATTGTCTGGTAAATGTTATCTTGAATACTAAAGGAGCAGTATAATATTAAAAATTAATTCAGCATAATTGAAGAATATATGGAACTTAAAAGCAATGGAGGAATCAGTGACAACAAATACACTTATCTTTTGGAAAGTTATGCACTTTCAAGTCTCAACAAAAATCAAATTTAGAAATTAAATTAGAATCTTACATTTGGCACCTATAAATCACCATCATTTACATTTCACATGTTTTTTGTTGTTTGTTTGTGTGTTTGTTTTGTTTATTGAAACAGGGTCTCATTATGTGATCCAGGTTGTCTTTAACTCACTATGTAGCCTAGAATAAGCTCTAACTTCTGGTGATCCTCCTGCCTCAGCCTCCCAAATGCTGGGATTACATGGATGTGCCACCATTCCCCCCTACATTTCACTTGTTCTTGAGAATAAAGTTTAGAGCTAGACCTGACAGTTGTTAATTGCATTGTTTTGGGTGATTTATTGCTGTATTGTACAGGCTGTTCTCAAACTCCTGGCTTCAAGTGATTTTCCTGGTTCAGCCTCCTGAGTAGGTGGGAAGATAAGCACATTTCATCACGCCTCCTCTAAGCTGTATTTCAGATAGAAGAAATATGAAAACTTGGGATGTTTCTAGGTAAACGGATGCAATTTGAGACCACACTCTTCGGTGACATAAATCTGCAGATGCGTAAATAACACATTGTCTCTCCGGGGTGAGAAACTGAAAGAGTAAATAAGAACCAAAATGAACAACAGATACTGTGAAACAAGAATAAATTGGGAAGAAGGTAGGTAAAGGTAAGAAGTAGGGAAGGTAAAGGGGAAAATAAAGAGAGAGAGAAGGAAGAAAAGATAAAAGAAGGATAAAAAGGCAACAAAGCTTTGTAAATGATGGAAAGGGGTTGGAGGGAGGAAAGGAGGGCAGGAAAGAGAGGAAGATATGTCATCTACAGGTACAGATTCTCCAGGGTGAGTAGGATCATTTGTATATCTAAATTGTGCCCATAAACTTAATTAGAAAATACAACTAGAAAAATATTTTTTTAAAAAAAATAAGGAACATGGGCAATGTTGGAGGGGAAGTTCAGCATTAGTAACTGAACAGCAGAATGAAGTTTTGGGGTTTGGGTTTCCTAACCTTCTACCAAACTCTGTTCAGCTTTTCAGGTAAGGAGCGTGCATCTTTGATCAGGGATTAATTAGGAGTCATTCTGTGAAATCCTAAAATCTGTGATGAGCTGTGTCAAAACTAAAGAGGTTTTAAAGATTCTCCCACCATGTCATCCCAAGGAATGACTGAGCACAAGTAAAGCAGATGTAAGAAATGACAAAATCCTCCTATGAAGGCCACAGAAGGACCTCTCTCCTGCTGCCCCTTAGAGCACTTAGGAGTGATAATGACTTCTAGGAATTATGAAAGAAGTTTGAGAAACATCTCTTTTTCTAAACTATGCAGTGTGTTTAAAAAATAAGGTGAACATTTAAAATTTTTAACTGCATTTCCTAAAGGACAGTTGCCATTGACCCCCCTCCAGATAGTCCCTCTTGCTTCTGACACACTTAGCCATTCTCCTCACAGTCTGAAGCAGTTCTGAAAGTCCTCTTTTGTGAATGTCTTCAGTTCCAGTGTCGTGATGTCTCAGTGTCCTGAACTGATTGATGTGCTCACTTTTCCTTGTCATTTTGACTCTGGGAAAAAGTCAAAATAGCCGGAAGCCCCCGGGTACGGTGTCCAGTGAAGAAGGTGAAGGAAGACACCTCCTCATGTTCTCACAGGCCTGCCTTCCTGCTGGTAGCCTCAGCAGGCATTCAGCCTTTATTTTTTTAATCAAAACTTGTAAAGGTATTCACAAAAGAGGGCCTCCAGATCTGCTTCAGACAGTGTTCCAAAGAAAGGAGGAATGTTTTGAGGGAGGTTTGTGCCGTAAGGAATTTTTAAAAATTTAAACATTCTCCATGTTCTTTTATCAGTTCTTCTGCATTTAGTAGGCTGTCTAGGATATCCAGAGATTTAAAATGACTAGTTTGAACAATTTGAGAGAGCACAAGTTTAATTCTATGAGTTTCTTTAAACTCTAGCAACCCTATACATCTTTACATTGTATTTATCTCACTGAATCATAGCTGTATCTCTTCAAAACAGTAAATAGTCATGAGTTCTCATTTAAGGACAGAGATTCATTCTGAAAAATGCATTAGCAAGTGACTTCATTATTGTGTGACCATCACAGGGTACTTACACAAGCCTAGATGGCAAAGCCAGGCTGTAGGGACAGCTCACATTTTCTAGGCAATAAAACAGTATAGCATGTGACCCTATTGAATAGTATAGGTAATTAAAATGCAATGGTATCTATGTGTTTAAACATAGAAAGGCACAATAAAAACGAGATATAAAAGATAGAGCACAGAACACTCGTACAGGGAGCCTAGCACGAACAAAGCTCGCAAGACAGGGAGTTGCTCTGGCTGACCCTGGGGGAAGGTAGTGAGTGACAGGGAAGGCTGAGTATGTCACTGCTCCTTACTGTAGACTGCACAGTCGTGGTAACTTGGGCCACAAGCAATTTATTTTAATGAACTTAGCTTACTGTATTTTTTTTACTGATAAACTTTTTAACATTTTTAAATACTTGGCTTTTATAAGAACATTTAATCTAAAAGCAAACACATTCAGTAGGAACACATCAATTTTGGTTTACATTCAGAAAGTTGTTCTTCATTTATCTTTAAATTGTTTTGCTATAAACTGAAACACCAAGACACGTACTAGCCTGGGCCTTCAGAGTCAGGACCTTCCCTATCACTGCCTTAGCTGTCCTTGCTGTAACCCACTGGAAGGTCTGGGGTGCAGGAACACACCTGGGGCTGTGGCTTGCTGGGAGAGCATGGCCTTCCCCAGGGATCTGTGGGGAAGTACGTGCCTGAGGCTCTTTATCAACAGGGCGTCACCTTTTTTTCAGAAATGTATCTATTGTGGTTTGTTTGATTTGTTTTTTTTCTCATCATAGATTTGCTTGTAATCAGACAATTTATCATATGCATTTCTCCTTATTAAATTTTTGGCACTGGGATTCTATTTTCAAATTTGAAGGAGATTGATGAGACCTGTGAAGCTGTCTGCTAAACCCTGCACTGTGAATTTTCTTGAGCATTCTTTTCCTTCTCCTGCAGTTTCCTGTCTTCTTGCTTTTCCTTCCACTGTGCACTCATTAGGGAATGGAAATATTTCACTGCCATTATAATCTCATGCAAACACTGGCTTATATCCAATTCAATGGTGACCAAAGCACCATTTTGTGGCAAATGAATATATTTACCTGAAAACACTTTATGTCAAACAGGACCCTAAAAATATTAGAAGAAAACAAAACAACATCAGTACTTCTCATTGTAAGCTAATTAGTATCCTTGATACAAGAAGTTCAGGTAGATTCATATAACACATGCCAGCCAGGCAGAACTTTTAACAGCATTTTTGTATCACTATGAGCTTTAATATTAACACTTCAGACCCATGAATGCATTCCAAAATCATAAATGCCTATTTCACATATGGCAAACAATAAAAACAGATGCTCTTCTGTATCTAGGGATAATTTATAATAGAAAAATAACAACCACTGAAGAAAAAGCAAGTCCATATTTTCCAGGGTAAAAGCTTTGTTGGTAGCATTTTGCTAAAAAAAAAAAAAAAAATCAGAACTTCTGGCCAACACAAGTTTCGTAGTGAAAGCACATAGCTCCTCCTATCATTTCAGGAGACAGTTTCTAAAAAAAAAAAAGTCACATGTCAATTGAAAAGTGGATAATGTGACTGCTACACTGTAGACACTTGACACACATGGTGTGAATTCAATAGAACAGCAGTAGCTATGGAAAGCTGGAGCGAATTGTTTAAGGGTTTAGAACTGGAAGCAGAGAGGAAGCACCAAAGCAGTAGACTACAGCCTGGTGTCTTTTGGTACACAAAGAACACAGAAACTACATGGTAAGTACATGCTCTGGGGAAAAGGTGAAAGGGCAAAGCATGATGTAAAGGCAATGGAGTCATATCCCAGTCCTGGTGTATGAAGACCTGGGCATCACAGCTTTCTCCAACACCTGCCAGGTGTATGATCCTGCTCAGGTGAGTTAGATCATGGTTTCAGTTTTCTTATATAGAGACTTGGATAAAAGATGATTTAAAAAATGGCGAAACTATCTCATAGGCGTCACAAGTATTACAAAATAAATAGCAGTGATTTTAGTACAAGGGCAGCTCTTATTAGAGCAAAAATCACGGAGCCTTTTGTGGCCTAAAAAGAAAATTAGGACATAAGACACAACAGACCCAGAAAAAAGACAAAGTACTGACTTAGTCATCCCTAACTAAAGGAAATTCTTATCTGGCATTTCTTAAAGTCATATAACAGGGAACCAAGCTGCCTTACACGCTGACTTACCAGGGAGTTTAGAGCAGGTAACTTAATCTATCTGTGCTCAATTTCCTCATCTGTAAAATGAAAAGTAGAAGTGACCATGTTGTGCATTATCTATGGAAATGTTCTTATGCCAAGGAAAGGCAGAAGGCCTCCAGCAGCTAAGGATGAACTCAACCAAGAGCTACCGTAGTAAGAAAACGAGCATCTCAACATTACATTCACAAGGAACTGAGTCATTCTAACAACCTGAATGAACTTGAAGAAGACTTTGAACTCCAGATGAGAACCAGAACTCAGGTAACACCTTAATTTCAGCATCAAAAAGCATTGAGCAGAAGTCTCAGAAAGCCTATGCTTGGACTCTTTATGTGACTCACAGAAACTGTAAAGTAATGAATTTACATTGTTTTAAGCTACTACATTGGTAGCAATATGTTAAACAGCATTAGAAAACTAATACATTAAGTGGTCTCTCTTAACTAATCCACTTCATTTGGCATTCATTTTGGCATTAATGTCTCCTTTATCTTCCTCCATTAGATTTTGTTTATGTAAACTCCATAAGGGCAAAGATTTCCATCTGTCTTGTTCATTAGTTTCACTACAGTTCCTAGTGTAGGAGCAGTGTAATAAATATTTGTTGAATCGGTGAATAAAGTTATCATTAGATATATGGCTAAAAGACATAGATTTGATTATTACATAGATTAAAAGATTTGATTATTCCTCCAGAATAATCAAATTATTTTACAAATCTAGATATTCAAAATCTTAGCTAAATTTGAAATTGAATTAATAAAATTTAACATGTAAAATATTTTACACATGTGTTTTAGCTTTCCATCACTGTGACAAAATATCTGAGAAAAAAATTTTAAAAAGAAAAGTTTATTAGGAAACTAAAATTAAATCATCATTATTTGTAGATGAGATGATGCTTTACATAGAAGACCCAAAAAACTCTACCAAAAGACTTCTAAATTTAATAATAAAATTCAGTAGTGTAGCTAGATAAAATGCCAACACTCGAAATTGAACAACATTCCTGTACATAAATAAAAACCTCTCTAAGAGTGAAATTAGAGAACAATACCTTTCCCAATAGCATCCAAAAAGAAAAGGAAAGAAAAATAAATACCTAGGAATTAATCAATAAGGGATGTAAAAGATCTTTATATTGAAAACTACAGTACTTGGAAAAAGGAGATTAAAGAGGATATCAGAAAATAAAAAGATATCACTTGTTCTTGGGTAGAAAGAACCAATGTACTGAAAATGACCATACTTCCAAAATTGTCATACAAATTAAATGCAGTCCGAAACAACACACCAATGGCATAACCCACAAAATTAGAGCAAACAATCTTAAAATTCATTTGGAACCAGAAGAGACCTAGAATAGCAAAAGCAATTCTGAGTAAGAAGGTAACACAACACCTGAATGGTACTGGCAAAAACAAATAAATAAATAAATAAATAAAACCAGACCCAAGGATCAGTGGAACAGATTAGAAGATATAGAAACAACTCCAAACACACTCCAAACACCAGATTGACAAAAGGGTCAAACAACTTCACTGGAAGAAAGATGGCCTCTTTAATAAATGATGATGGAAAAATTAGCCTCGTACATGCTAAAGATTAAAAGTAGGTGCATATCTCTAACCATCCACCAAACTAAAATCAAAATGGACCGAAGATCTTTGTTAAAGAAGAAGCACCAAATCTTGCAGAAGGCAGAATACATAGAATTCTTGAAAACCATAGTGTAAGCAAGGACATTATGAACAAAACCAGAGTCATGTAGGAAGTGTCACAAAGAATCAACAAGTGGGATCCCATCTTTTAGGTTTTGCACAGCAAAAGAAACCATCAAAAAAGCGAAGAGAAAACCCACAGAGTGGGGAAAAAAAATTCTTCCAGCTGCTCCTCCAATAGAAGATTAATACCTAGAATATAAAAACAGCTCAAACAAACTAGAACCCTCAAATTTAAAGAAGGGAGGTTATAGGAATGGGAATAAAAGAAGAATCAAAATATATCTTGTACAGGTACAAATTCCCTATGATGAATGTGATCATTATGCATATCTAAAATATATCAATAATTTTTTTAAAACCCAGAAAAATATTTTGAGGTTCGTAGCTCTGGAGGTTTTGATCTGTAGTCCACTGGCTTTGTTTCTTTTAGGCCTGTGGTGTGGGAAACACCTGATGACAAAATGTGTGGAAGAACAAAGTTCCTCACTTCAGCACAGCTGGAAGGCAGAGAGAAGGGAGCATCCGGAGAGGGAGGGGCCAGGGGAAGGTGCAGCCTCCACATCATGCCGGAGCTGACTTGGTCCACCCACGTCACTTAGGTTCCACCTCCTGGGCTTCTGTCATCACTCAGTGCTGCTACTGAAGTATGAATTCATCAGGAGACTAAGGCTCTGATGAAGCAAAAGACTTCGTGGTCCAATCATTTCCCAAAAGCTCATAAATTGGGAACCAAGCCTTAGAATAAGACTTTGGGAGGCATCCTACATCCCAAATTTAACAATATGTAAAGTGTTATAGTAAGGGTAATAAAAACTTAAAACGTTATAAATTTGAATATGTAAAGAATAATACAAACATCCAATATTTATTGTGGCTTGGTCATTTTTCTGATATCCTTCTAAGTATATTCCTTATAAGTCACCTCAACTTTATTTCATAATGATTATATGCTAGCTAGCACTGTGATTTCCATTTCATGCTTAGTGAAACTGAAGTGCAGAAGTTTAATAATTTATTCAAGTTTACAAAACCAGAAAGTGTTGGAGTCAGACTCAATAGTGTATAGCATAACTCCAGGGCATAATTTTTTATTTACACTGTTTAAAACTAAGGTATTGCCTGATCATAGATAGATAGATAGATTTTATATAGAGACAATATATATATTTATATATATATAGACAATATATATATATGATGCTTTGTCTATTGTCAAAGCATCATAAAAACCTAAAAAAGATAAAGTGCAAAACACTTATAAGCAATATTTTAAAGTGTCAATACCCTTATCTAAAAAAATCCTTCAAATTAATTTTAAAAGAGAAGAAGAATACACTTTTAGAATGGACAAAGGCAATAAAAAAATCATAGAAGAAAAATTAAAAGTTAATGAATAACGTTGGTAAATAAAGAACTATATGCTTAAGCTAGTTTTATGCATTGCCTTTTTTCTTGGTAAGCCAGCAGTAGAAAATGTAACATTTGGTGTGGGTTTACTGAAGCTGTTTTTCTCAATACACATGGCTTTTTTCAGTACATAGGATTTTAAAACCATGTATCTGTAAGTAATGCCATGCTGTTATTTTGCTTTTGTTTTGTTTTTCCCAAACTAATTACATTGTAACTGGAATAAGTACCCATTTCAAACAGACTAGAAGGAGACAAGACCATTACACCCACTTAGTTACTATTTGTACCTAAGGTACCACACAGGAAAGAGGAAAAAATATTCCATTCCATCGGTAATATCCAGCATGTTTATCTATGGTAAAAATAAAATACACAGAAAGACTACAAAATAGGAAAAAATGACAAAATATCACATCACTGGAAGTAACAAAAGAACACCTGTGACTGCCATTACAACAGGTGACAAAGTAACATTCCATTAAAATTTTTTAAAATAAATCAAAAATAAAAGTTACATTCCACCAGAAAATTCAAGATTGTGATAGTACCAAAAGATAACATTGCTGCATTTTAAGACACATACATCTGCAAGCCCAGTTGCTGTGGAGGCTGAGGCAGGAAGATTGCAAATTCAAAACCACATTGGGGAACTATCTCAAAATACAAAAGTAATTAGAGCTGAGGGTGAAGCTCAGTGGTAAAGCATTGATGGATTCAGATCCCAGAACAACACAAAGATAAAAAAGAAAGAAGAAACAGGATAAAATACCCTGCAGCTGGAAGATCCGCACACTTACTTCCAGCAATCACCTCTACATATCCATACTATATTATGCTATATTCACTGTAATTTATGAATGAATGACCAAGTCATATTTTGAATATTCATAATGTACATAGTCTCTTCTTATCTTCCACATATGCTTCTATTAACTTTAACGCATGTTTAACTGCAGCATATTCATGCTTGGAATAGAAAAGGAGATACACCCTCCACAGGGCATTTTGTCTGTCTTCTCCAATCAAGAAAAAGCTCAATCAAGGAAGAAGAGCTTTTAAATCTCCTTATCCAATACCATACTGTAAGTGCCAAAAGTAGGTCTAATGTATAGAATGTGCCTACTGCATATCTACTGAATAAATGAAAAAGTGTACTATTATTTTTGGACCTCATATAACTTTCTATTCCTCTAAAGTATTTAAAGTAAAATGTTAACTATTACTTAAGACTAACTACAGGAATTTCAGAAACTTTTACATGGTACTATGTCAGCAGAATGTATCTTAACTTGATAATTAGATAGTTCTCTATATCTTAATGCAAAAATTTAAAAATAGGGAAAATCATATAGCCTTCCCCATGACCATAAGCAAACATACAGGAAGTGAGAAAATGAGTGTGAGGGGACACAGAGAGACCTGAATTCTATTTTTCCTGTGCTATAAAATTCATAAGCAATGTGATTAATCATTCGCCCAAATCTAATCTGCACTCCGGGATGCCCTGGGTTACTGTGAATGCAGGGAGCCAGCGAGATCTGGTGCTGACCACCAGTTGAGGGCAGCAAAGAGCCATTTGGGAGAACACCTGAGAAAATTCATGCTAGAAGATCTAACAGATCCCAGCAGAGAGTAGGGTGTTTAGCTGAATCCGCAGCACGCTGCTGAAGATGCAGTACGTTTAGAAAACCAGCCCGTAGGGAGGCCCGCAAGAACAAAGTAAAGAAGCACATTAATGCAAGACGCCCAGACAACAAGGAGAGCAGCACTTACTTAGAATAAGCCGAACTCAGATTCGCCAGTTTCCAGGATGTTTTCGTTTGGATAGTCATCTTTCTCCAGAGCTGCTGAATTAGATGATATCTTAGCTTCTCTCCAGTTCCAAACTGTGGACTTCCATGATCACTAACAAAGATGTGTTGTGTACAACTTTTTTTTTTTGCAAAGATCGTCCTTCCTGTGAAAATAATGAAAAAATATTAGCATTAAAAGGAGTTCATACTAAAAAAAGAGAAGCAAACACAAACTCTATCATGTTATAAGGAGTAAAGAATCCTTTTAGACTGAGACTTTTCAAATTCAGTACATGCAGGGGAACTGGCAGAGGTTAATAAGCAGAGCAGCAGCCAGCACTCCCCCTTCCCAGCACTAAAAATTCCAGCCCTCACGATGACCAAATACAATCTGAAACCCGTCCAAAGCCAGGAGGCATACTCTTTCTCTGTGTCATCCTGGTGGTGTGACCTGAAGCAAGAAATTTACCCTCTTTTGGTCAGTTTCCTCCATTCTAAAATAAAATAATACTTGTCTCTATGGGGTCTCTAAAAAATCTTTGAAGAAAATGTGCCTTGTTAATTTTAAACATATTTAAACCTCCCTAATCCAAAAATCTGAAGTCCGAAATGCTTCCAAATCTGAAATGCTGTGAGTGCTGACATGCCATGCCAAAAGTTTCGAATTTTGGAACATTCTGAATTTCAGACTTTGGAGTAACAAAGCTCAGCTAGTAAAGGCTCTGGAAGTATTCCAGAATCGGGAAAAAAAAATCCAAACCTTTAGACATTTCTGAACCTGAGCATTTTGTATAAGAGATACTCAACCTATACAAACATAAATACTTTATAAGACCAAGGAATAAGAACCGGAAGATATCTCGGGGATAATAGAAATGTACCTGGAAAGGAAACCTCTGAGGGATCCAGAACTTTCTGCACGATGAACCCCTTTTCCTCTATCAATCCAAGTCAGTGTAGAAATGACTTTCCTTGTGTGTGTCTTTAGCTTCACTGGGGCTTCCACTAAATGTTGAGCATATTTTCATCAAGGAGTGATGTTTATCTCCTGTGAGCACTCTTCTTGCTAAAGATACTAACCACATATAATGATGCTCTGGGTAAGCTAGATTTGGAGACATTTTATTGTCACCTCTGAGGGAATTTATTCCCAGGGGCACAGAAGCAGGGAGAAAATGTAGGCTATTTGCAGCCAGAATATTTTGGCCATGGTTCCTAAAAATATTAAATAATGATAATTAATCATCTCTGTGAGAATATAGGAACGTGCTAGGGGAACTGAAATACAGCTGCTCTGCTCTGTGTTCAATCTAATCTTCTCACATGATGATTTTTCTGGATGGACAGCAAATGATTTGCTGAGTGAATGCCAATGAGTCAGTACATGTTGACAAGAGAGTTTAAAATTGGGGTTATTTTTTAATACAGCAAAAGGAGGAGATGGTTGAAGAGGGAGAAAAAAGGAGTGCTTCCCAATTCTTATTTCTGATAAATTACCTGTCAGAACTGACCATGAAGAATTGAAAATGAGAGCAAAAGCACCCAAAGAGGGTCTTCTCAAATGAAGGCTGGTGATTTATTGGGTCCTAGAGCTCTTGAGCTACTCACCAGTAAATACTCAACTTTCTCAATTTGTGAACAGACCGAGCTCCAGAAAAGTCATGTGACTAACTCAAATTCTCCCAGGAGTTTACCAATACTACAGTTATCTTATTCTACAACTACCTAGTGAGCCTGCCCATCCATACACAAGTTCCATGGTAAGATAAAAGGAATAATTGGTGAAAATATAAAATGGAATAAACAAAATGCATAGACTCAAAGTTAGGAAACACAGATCTGTATGCCCCAGAGGTAATCAGCTAGTTTTCTAACAGAAAATTAAACCTCCTTATGCTTCAGCAAGTACATGCACAAACTACACCCACTCACAATGCCAGCTGAATCCTCAGTGAATGAGAAGAATTTTTCCACTACCCTGGCAAAAGATGTTAAATGCCAAGCAAATGGTAAAGTTGTTATTCTGAAGTCTTGGAGGCTGTAGTCTGCCTTAGAGAATGCAACACCTGTATGCGAATAATACATTGGATCTTTTTCGGTAAAAGGATGAGATGGAGTCCATCCAGGTATAGGAATTTCATTTATTTGAATTTCAAAATATTGTGATCAAGGGATCATAGATGTAATTACTTACAACAGTATTACTTTTAGAAAGTTGCAATCTCAAATCAACTAAGTGATTGGCTCAGATAAAAAAAATATGAGAAATTTTTACCATTTTTCTTTGAAGTGTTTGTGTAAGAAAAAAAAAGTCACCTAGTGACTTTTTTTTTCTATGTTGGTACGAAATACTGTGCCTCACACATGCTAGGCAAATACTGAACCACTGAACCACACCCCAAGCCCCAAATGCTAATTTATAAAATTAATGAAGCAAAGCAAAACCCACATATCATTGTTAGAACTAGCTTTTTTGTGTTTTGGTTTTGGTCCTGTAAATCAAACTCAGAACCTTGCACCTGGCCAGGTAGGCACGACTAATTTCTTAAGTTGGAATTTGAGGCAGTGGAAGAATGGTCTCACAAAATTTAATTGCCTTCTGTGCATCCTTGAGGGAGTAAAATCGTTTCTTTCCTATAAAATATTGCCATAATGTAAATATAGATAAATGCTCTTTGATAGCAAAAAAAAAAAAAAAAAAAAAAAAACTTTTGTGAAACAACCGAGCTTTCTTATAAAAACCACTGCTTAGGAGCTGGGGATTTAGCCCAGCGGCATAAGTGCCTGCCTGGCAAGCATGAGGTCATGACTTCGATCCCTGGTACCAAAAAATCAAAATAAAAACCACTGCTTGAAAAGCCACTGCGTCGTAAACTGTCCCACTGTCGTCGCTACAATTGAGCCTTATGGCCACTAGATGTCGCTGCTGCTGTGTGAATGAAATTTTATTTCCTTTCGCCAAAAGAAATATGTATTATCAAGATTCTTACAGCTTTTGGGGTTAGTGTGTGTGTGTGTGTGTGTGTGTGTGTGCGCGCGCGCCCGCGCACTGTTTGTCTGGGCATTTGTACAAACAATTTGGCATTTCATATTTTGATTGCAGGTCACTTACTTTTCAAATAAAGAAAGAACTAAAATGGCAAATTTACTTCATGAAGATTCATAAGGAAAGAACGGTAAAGCCTAAATTGAAAAGCACTTTCCATGTCTGTTTGGCATCAGATTTAAGAAGCAAAACTCTTCTCGTTCTGAATAATGTAGACTCTAATCATCTTTTAAACGAAAGTCCATCGGATAAGAGTTATTACAGATGAAGTGGGTTTACTTTGTCTTTTCCCCAGGGCCTTCTCCTTGGAGAGGGGATTCACAGGAACCATGAGAACACTTTACTTCCTTGGATAGACTTACTTGCAAGAGCAAGAAGACCTGACAAAGGCCACCATTTAAATTCCAGCATATGCTTCCTCCAGAGTGTCTTTCCTATGGAGGAAAAGGCCAAGAAGCCCAAGTTTCCACTGTGAAGTTTTTGAAGTTGGAGAAACGTACACAACACACCCACGCACTCCATGTAGACAGCGTCCCCTACCCAGTTTCCCTGTCAACAGGAAGGGATCCTCATGGCCTCCTCTTCAGAAGGCTGGGTCTCACAACACCACGGTGGTGGCCCTGAGGGAATACTAACGGCTTTCACATGAGGGTGAGGAGAAAAGCAAAACATGACAGAAAGATGAAGGCACGTTTTCCGAGGGAGGCAACCAAGCGCCGGCCTGATGCTTCACACTTTCCTGCTTCCAAGGGGAAATCAAACATTGACCTCTCCTTCCTGAGGGCTGACAGGCAGGGGAAAGAGCAGGGAGCCTCAAGCACCGCTTGAGATTGCTGGACCTCTTTTCTAGTCCCCTTCTCAAGAAAAGAAGAGTTGGTGGGGGAGGCATGGATGTGCCCTAAAAAGCTTTTAAAAGAAAGAAAAAGACGCCAACACCGCGCCTTGCCCTGGGAAAAATCTCCACAGATGAGCATTTTTGTTGCGTTGAAGTGGCCGCATTAGCAGCCTAAACACGTAGCGGATGGCTAACACGGCCCCTTAATATGATGCAGGAGAGGAATGACAGACCTGGGAGTGCAGAGTGGAGCGCTAGTTTTGCACAAAACAAAACGAAACGTTTCTGTAGACTTATGCTCTTGGCAAGGCGGGGTAGGGTAAGTTCGGGGCCTGCCTCAGTGCAGGGAGACATCAGCTTCAGAAGTTTGTAGTTTTTAAAATATACAGTACTTTCACTACTTTAAGAATAATTTCTATAGTAAGAAAACAGCTTCTAGTCCCTGATCCAAAGCTCCTCTTTGAGAAGGCGAGGAGGAAGAATCATCTCCCGCTTGTCTCCTTCAGACTCCAGTGCGAAGCCTAAGAACTGGCCGGTATTCAGTCTCCAAAAACCCCCAAACATTTTCCAGCCCCCAACATTTCTTTTCTGCTTGCAATTAGGAAGATAGAGGATGAGAAAGGAGAAAAGGAAGAGAAGGAGAAGAGAGAAATCAAAGGAAATGAAGGAAGAAAAGAAGGAGAGAAGAGGAAAGAAGGGAAGGGTTGAGACAGCCAGGATGGGGAACAGAAGAAATAAAAGCCAATTTAAGTCCAATGTTTCAGCACACGGCCCTTTTGCACAAGGACTTCAGCTCGCTTGCTCTTTCCTAGCCTTTCTAACAAAACTTCAGTTTAGAAGTGTGCTCTTCTGCTCTGAAGCCAAATAAAACAAAATTCTGAGGGGGCGCGAGGCTCCGGAGCTGCCGGGAGACCGGCGGGGTGTGGGTGCCGCCGTCTGCGGCGCGGCTGGGAGCTCAGCCGGGGCGCACCGAGCTGCTTCTCCCCCTTTCCGCTGTCACCCTCACTTCCCCTCCATCCCCCCCCCCCCCCCCCCCCCCCCCCCCCCCCCCCCCCCCCCCCCCCCCCCCCCCCCGGCTCAACCCCTTTCCATAGGGAGACTGACGCTCCTCGGCCTCAAAACCGCCGGGATCCACCAGGACTAAAGCGCGAAAAGGTGCAGAGTCCCTGGAGGACCCAGCCCCCCTCAAACCCAGCGCAGAAGTTTCTTAAAACTCCAGGACCCTGTGTAAAAATCGGGGACTTCTCCCGGGTGGGTCTCCCCTGGCTACCGGGGAACTCCACCAACCGGGGCCTCCTGCTCCACGCGTTTAACTCAGTATTTCATGCGTACCCCTCTGCGACAATAAACCGGCCCACTGGGCTCCCGGATCGCATTAGACAAAGCCGGGACCTCGGCGCGGTGCTAACCGGCTGACGGTCGCGCCGCACCGTTTTCTCTAAGGAAACCCTAAAAAAATAAAATAAAATAAATATAAATAAATTAAAAAGAACTGGGATGCGGAGCCCTGGTCAGCGGCGGTGCCCTGGTCAGCGGCCGTCCCCGGAGGAGCCGAGCCTCGGGCTGCCCCGGGAGCTGAGGATGGAGGAGGATGAGGGTGGATGAGGGTGGATGAGGGTGGATGAAGGTGGATTCTCTGCACCACCGCAAGCGCCCGGCCCGGCTTCCCCGTGCGCCCTCGCGCTTTCCAGGGAGAGCAATGCGCTCCCGGAGACTCGGCGCTTTTGTCAGCTGCGCACAGCAATTACTAAGAAAATATTGTGACGCCGTTGTGGGGCGGAAGGGGATATGAGGGGGTGGGGTGGGGAGTCAGTTTGGAGAGCAATTTGCAAAGGAATATTAACTTTGATTCCCGAGGTCACCGTGGGAAGAAGGGTTGGCGCTGGGATGAGCTTCCGAGTTCTTCCTCTAGGGGGCAGACTTCGGTGCCCAACAGCCGCTGGGAGAAGCGCTGACTCCAAAGCCAGGATGGAGCTTTTGCTGGTTAAAAATCATAATAGTAATAATATAGAGGTGTGGGGCTGCTTTTTCCCCTTTGGGATATTTATTTATCGAAGGGAAAAGTCATTGATTTTCCTAAGCAAACTGTGTTTCTCCTTCACTTGGTGGAAAATAAAAACTGTTTGAATAAATAAGTTATTTTTGAACATTTTGTTGTCAAAGTGTTAAATGTTCCCGTCATTTTTATTCAAACACTAACATGATTACAACCAATTATATATTCACCAGTGTTCTTTATTTTAGAGTAATTGTGCTTGTCACTAATAAAACAGAGGCATAATGGATTGCTACTGTTCTGGATTTTCAAGCAATTTTGTGTAATTTGATTGAATTATACATCTTATCTGCTATTTTTTTATTTTTATATTTGGGGATCTTATTTTCTGGAAAATTGCAGCTCTATGCTTGTTTGGTTGTTTTTCCAGTAACGTACCCTTCGGTAACACTGATAAATAGAGTCCCTTGGAAATGTCGAAAAATCAGCTGTTTTTCCCCCCACACCCTCACTTCAGTCAGGGGAAGTCCTGAACCCTCTGCCAAAAGGGAGTCTGACGCCTAGATGAACTGGCTTAAAAAGTTCACCCGGGAGATTAAACTCCCCAGTGGCTCCAGAGGCAGTCAGTCACCTCCTGCCTGAGACGTTTGGGGCTTTGTCTCCTTCCTGTAATGATACTGCTTGGTGTCTGGGGCTTCAGACATGCTAAGGCAAGCAGACCATAAGTTCGGCTCATGTGCAGCATGTACCAAGGGAAACAATATACACAGCGCAGCCCAAAGATAAACTGTATCTATTACTCCAATTACACAACCCCCAAAGCTCTACCTACCCTCTCATCCCCCACACCCTGGCAATTACAACAATTATCTGTCTGCCTATGTGTCCTTTTGGTTTCAGATGAACCTGGAAGGCTGGGATCAATAGCTGCCTCCCCCTTTCCTATATTAAAGAGCATTTTATTCTTTTCTTTTTCTAAAGGGGGAAAGACACACATCTACCCAGGGTTCACACAGTGGAACAATTTAAGAAATAAACATGACAGCAGGCAAGACGGGACTGTAATCTGAAGGGACCATCTCCAAAAACCGAAGGAGCAGAGACGTGCCGTTCCTTTCCCAGCAAACCCTTGCAGTTTTCTAGGACCAGACTCAAACGCCCCGCTAGGAGCTGCAGCTGCGGGAGCCAAAGGCTCTGACAAGTGGCTCGTGTAGGACCCAATATTTATCAATAACAACACAACAACAAAATCAAGTGAAACCAAGGCTGGGGATTTTGAACTACTTCAGAGCTCTGGCGTGGAAACACATGGACGGGGAAAAAATGGCTGGAGATGAGTTGGCTCCATCCGCTCGCCCTGGGGAGCAATCCCGGGGCAAAATCCAGTGCTGACTCATCTCCACTAACCGCACCATCAGCTGTAAACGTTCCAGGGGACGAAGAAGGCGCGGTGTGCACCAAAGATACTCTGCACGGTTTTTTAAGCAAATAGGGGCGTGTGATAAATAGCGTGTCTCTGCATATAAATAGAGAGAGAGAATTACTTTTAATTAGTTAGGAAAATAATGTTTCATGTGTAATTCCAGACCTCCTTAAAACCCAGTGTCTCCCACCCACCGATTATGTTAGGGTCCAGACTTAGAACTTCCTCGTGGAGAAGCTTCGGGCCCAGTTTTGTGTTCCCAGCGAGCGGGTGTATATATTCTTAGCTGAGTGCAGGGACTGTCTCCCGCTTTGGGAGGTGTTTCTGCTAGAGCCCTAAGGTAGACAGCCGGGCAGCCACCGGAGCCTGTGGCCCGGTTCCAGGCGCAAAGGCGCCAAATGGAGCGGATCGGAACCAGCCCAGAGCCCCCAGCCTCCAATACCGCGCGGCTGCCGCCTTCCAACCCAGGCAGTCTGTGCTAGGTGCACCAGAGCTGGGCTGTTTCTGTGTTTCCTTTTCCTCGTGGCCTCATCTGTCCTATCTAACAAGTTCACGCTCCAGAAGAAAAGCAAAGGGTGGGGAAAGAAAGAAACCCCCTTTCGCCGCGCGATTCAGGTTTCGCACGCTCCGGAGCCAAACTTGCCGACTGAGCGCTCTTCTCCGACGTCGCCTTCTCTCTCCTGCGTGCCTAAATCCAGAGGGAAGGAACAAAATCGGTTAGCTAGAATCTGTCTGGGACTCTTTACAATTAAAAATGATCCCCACACCTTTATTGGTGATCTGAAAAAGAGGCGGTGTCGCATGTGTGTGTGTGTCTGTGTGTGTGTGTGTGCGCGCGCGTGCGTGTGTGTGTGTGTGTGTGCGTGCGCGCGCGAGTGTGCGCGCGCTGCACGATCATCATAACTTGCTCCTCACGCCTTGCTGTGCTGACCCAAGCTCGACTGTCCGACCCTCTTCTCCCCACACCTCTTTCCAAAGGGCAGGAAGGCAATGGGACCTCTGGGTTCCATGCTCCTCACATGTGACTGACTATGGGATTGGCTTCACCCGCACAGCCGCGGGTCTTAGCTCGGAGTTACGCTCTGCATCAATACCCGCAGAAGCGTAAAATCTCCCATCGCTTTCTTTTTTTATCCCGCGTTCACCGTGGTAGATGACCTACAAGCCTAAAAATATTGATCTGTGTGTGCACGCTTCCAGTTTGACGTGCAAAAATGAGACATCTAGGCTGAAAAGTTTGCCTTTTCAGGAGAGGGGGAGGGCGAGGTGGGGGGAGAGGAGTGGGAATCTGGAGAGGAAACCGAGCAGCAAGGCCTCTCTCAGGCTCGGCTGCACTTGGCAGGCAGAGACCACAAAGGAGCGCTGGGGGAGCGCGGGCAAGGGCGAGCAGCAGGAGCCATGCGCAGGCTCTGAGCCCTGGGTCCTCCGCGGGGCTGGTCCTCCGGGTGCCTTCGCAGCTACTGCCCGAAGAGGTGGCATAGCGGGGAGCAGAGCAGGAGCCTCTGGGGGACGCCGCTCCAGCTGATTCTAGGGGGGTCCAGTCCTGAGCTGAGGGGAAAGGGTGCAGCAGAGCGGGGGGGGGGGGGGGGGGGGGGGGGGGGGGGGGGGGGGGGGGGGGGGGGGGGGGGGGGGGGGGGGAAGGTGGGTGTGCATTGTCCACGTGTAAAAACGGGCCTGTGGGTTTGCCGGTGCCGTCTTTGTAGAAAAGAGGCACGTGTGTGTGTGTGATTAGTAGATAGTTAACGTTCTCTCCTGAGACTCTTACCAGGCTGAGGGAGGCGTGGGGAAGGTGGCCTCACTGCCTGCCTCTTGGCTTGTTCATTCCTGCTCTCCTTGTAGTTTTTCTCCCTAATCTTCCAGACTTTCAGTGGCTGCGACCACTTCCTATATCAGATTTATTAACCTCAGATCCAGACCTTGGGCTCTGTAGGGCCTCCTGTGTACACTTAATTTATTGAGATGTAACTAGTCGTGAGCTGATCGCCCGAGAGCTGTATTTATTTATTTGGGTGGTGGTGTAAGTCATGATACTGAGGGGCAGCTTTATCACTGCACTACATCCCAAAGCCTTTTTATTTTGAAACAGTGTCTCCTTAAGTTGCCCAGGCTGCAGTACCCCTCACAATACCCCTGCCTCAGCCTCCTGAGCAGCTGGTGTTACAGACATGTACCACCATGTCCAGCCTGAGTCACATTTTGCCATGTTTCCTGTCAGGACTGGAATCTGGGGAGCATTTGGAAAGATGCTTCAAAAGAGATAAAATCCGATGCTCACATTCTTGGAAAGGTCCTACATCAAACCCCAAAGTAGCTGACTTTATTGATGCTCCAACTCATTAGGAACAGAGAAGGGTAGCTGGAGCACTGGCTCTTAGGAACACAGCATTTTGAGGACTGTACCTTTTGCTTCAGCTTTACACTTATGAAATACATATATATATATATATCTGGCCCACTGATGGCAAATCCAAAGTAGCACAGTCTTGCATACTGTCTTGGGGAGTTTCCTCTAAGAATCTGAGCCCTACCTTCCATTTCTATTTCAAGACCACCCCTCCAACTCTTTTCTCTTAATCTTTCCCTGCCCTCTTGAAGGGCAGACTTTGCCATTTCCCTGGGCAGCTAGAGGAAAAATAGAAATTGGCTTTTTAGGATACAGTTGCACAGGTAGTATGGGAGCTTTTTTCTCAATTGGATCATATCTGCAAGTGGCAAAGGCCTGATATCACATTACTCAGGCTTCAACTCCTACAAATTGTCTAGCCCTCTGTTCCCAAGCTGCTGGCAAATACAGGAAAGAAGGAGAAGGGCAGTGGGCATTTTCTATTTACCAGAGATGTGCAGAACATTCTACTGAGAATCTGTTCAGAGAGCCCGAAGGGCCCTCTGTCCTCAGCTGGCAATATTTTGTGGTAACCTTTCTGAGCCTGACTCTTCTTTGGTTAATGTTGAGATAAAGCTTCTTTGTACATTTTGCTAAAGCTCACCACCCCTTCCTCTGAATGTGCCTTTGGCTTCAGAGAGCCTGGAATTCCTGGCATTGTCCGAGACCCTTGGCTGGAGAACGCAAGGGTTTCAGAGATGACCACCTTCCTCCTCCTTCTTCTCCTCTTCCTCTTCCTTCACCCCCCACCCACCCACCTTTGGACTTTTCACTTCCAAAGTGGTTCATCAGCTCGTACGAGTTAAACATTTCCACTCTCAAATATGAGGCTCTCCCCTAGATTTTTTCTCTCGAGGTTCTCAAGCAAAATTGCCGGTGCCACAATGTTATGATGGAAGGATGCTGAAATGACAGGCCTAGTAGACGTTTGTCTTAATCATAGGCTTCTTAATTTAGTTTTAGTGCCGAGTGTGTGCATGCCTCTGTGTGTGTGTGTGCTCTGTGTGTGTGTGTGTACACACACAGAGCACACACACACACACACACACACACACACGCGCGCGCGCGCGCGCACGCGCGCGCCTCGCTTATGTGCGCACCCCCGAGAACGTTAAGGGTGCGTGCGCGTGCGCGCTTGGAGAGCAGGAGCTGACAACCTGCAGCTCCCTAATGAGTGAAGAGGCAGGGCTGCTGCAGAAAAGTAACACTTCCCTGGTGTGAAGACCTCTTACTGGGAAGTTTAGTTCACTACTGTTCTCGCAAACCTAATCGTATAACCTGTAACCAAACCCCACAGAACAGGGATCCAACACGCTAAAGAGTAACTTCTAATCACTGGATGTTAGCACCATTACCTGCTGTTAGGAAGAGATTACAGACATTTGGCTCTGGCGAGGGCAGACTTCACTTGCTACAGAATATCTGGAAAGACCTGGATGACTCTGCAGGGAATCTGCTGGCTCCCAGATGTCACCGGGTCGGAATCTCCCTGTGCACGCTGAGAAAGACAGCTTTAGGTGGAGTTTGGCGCTGGAGCAATCCAAGGCCATGTTGTCCAGGGAGCCAGAGCAAGACAGATGTTAGGTAAATATGACTCACTCTCTTTAACTTTGGATAACATGGAGAAAACAAAAGAGGAAAACAGGCCCAAGGAGGGCCCCCAAGTTGGGAAATGAATATGTAGCTGCTTACTCAGATGAAGTTATGTTGTGGACCCCTTTTTACTACTACTCCAGAGGGGATAACCTATTTTCCAAACTTATTTTTCCTGTTGGAATTGCTCAAGCTTTACAAGGCCTATTTACTAGGGGTGGGGTTCTAATTAAAGCCTGTAGACAGAGAAGATTTACCCTTATAAAGCCCAAAAAATTACGTTGGTTCCGACTTCTGATTTTATTCGTTAACACGTATACTTGTAGATCAGTACATGTGAGAGGTCAAGGTTAAATTGATTATAAGAAAAACTGAATGACGGATAATTTGTTTCCAGTCTGACTACTGGTTGTCTTCTTTCTTCTAAAGGTAATCACGGAGACTGAGAGGGTTGAAACTACGGTTTTATATGCTGAAGGCACAGGCCTGAGGCAGACGTGAGCAGGCCTTCAAATCCAATTTACACCCAAATTGGCCAGTAGCATATACAAAGCCCTGTCCAGAGACTTTCAACTTGCACAATTCTCTGCCCAGGGACCCCCTCCCCCTCCATTTCAGACAGTAGTTCTAAAGAGAAGCCATTGCTGACGCAAACATGGCCTGCTGAGCAGAGAGGGCATGCTTTCTTCAATAAACCTGATATCTAGCTATATCTATATCTATCTATCTATATCCCTATGTTGATAAAGTGAAATTAAAATGATTAAAATAAATTAAAACTCACATCCTCAATTGCAAATAGCCTTTGCATTATGAGAATGGACTTTAATATTAACATATAAGGCAATTTTATTGAGTCCTATATAACCATGCTAATTTGACAGACTTACATTGATATGATCCTTAAAGTAACATAAGACATTCTTAGTTTGCATGCATAACATTTTCCCAGTCAGTATGAGCTCCTGGAATACAAAATCAGATTATTGCAGCTCTCATTAGCAAACCCCAACTTTTGCTACTTGAAAGTAAATAGAAGAAAAACTTATTTTCACCCACTAAAATCTTATACAAGATTACTAAACAACACACACTCAGCTTTGACCTAAGAAACACCTTAAATCATTAAAAATTCATCAGCCCAAGCTGGTGTTGTATTCAAGAAATGCTCCTCCAGTTTGCTGCTGAGCTCAGATTTGAATAAAATGTCCAATGTTAACAAACAATACCCACGTTTGGCACTTTGTGTATTAAATTGATCAAACAGATTTTAGGAGGCACAATGCACAATTTGTACAGACCTGATTGAGTTAATATAATATCAGCAAATTTTACATCGAAATGATTCTGTTTCTTTTCTTTGTGTTTAAAACCAGCACAGATTACAAATTTTAATGATCTGAAAATGTTTGGTATACAAAATCATGCTTATTTCAGTATTAGCAAAAACACAAGAAATTTTTCAACACAAACACCCAGCTGTGTCTATTTTAAAAGCAGTTCAATGACAGCTTGCACTTATGAGCATGCAATCAGCTAATTTCGCTTTTTTTTCTTCTGTGTTAATCAACACTTTCCTTCCTGCATATCAGAGTACAAATAGTATAGTTACTCCACATCAGTAAATGTTTACGTAACCTGTCCTTTCCCAAGAATCCGGTTACACCGAATCATTTCACGCTAGACCGACTACGAAAACGTACCGGGCAGTCCACCTCAGAGGGAGCCCTGTGTGCCATTCTAAGTGGTGGTGGGAAGGGGGGCCAGTGGGGGAGAATGAGGAGGAGTAGGTGGAGGAATGGAGAGAGGGAGAGGAAAGGAGGGAGGAGGGAGGAGGTGGGGGGAGCGAACTGGGAAGGAGGCTACAAGGAGGGGAGGAGGCAGGAAAGGGAGTTGAGCAAAAGCAGAAATAGGCTTGAGGAGGACCCTGGAGTTGAAGGAGAAGAAGTAGAGAGAGGAGTGAGGCCCTCGGACCTTTCCAGCCCTTTGCAAAGCCCGTGGCACCCGCGCTGTGATATACTGAGTTTAGACACCAACATTTGTGGCCACATCACGCATGAACGCTGATTTGTGGAATGCTAGAAATTTCCAAATGCAAATATAGTTTGCTGTAAAATAAGCTATTTGTACATAGACAATATATACATACAGTGAAAGTATATTTGAGGTCAGCCTAATATTCAAAGGCCCTTTAAGACATTCCTAATAGATGCATATTTACATTCTCTGCCAATTTGCAACACTGCTATTCTATAGGAATCTCTCTCTCTCTCTCTCTCTCTCTCTCTCTCTCTCTCTCTCTCTCTCAGTTGGGGGTTGGGAAGAGTGAAATAATTCCCTATTAGTTTGAGTATTTATCTATTGTATTTCTTTTACCTTTTACCTTAAAATTTAGTGCCATTCATAGGATCCATTTTTCTTTCATCTGTTTTGTTTGATACCAAATCTGTCCACTCATTTATCCGAGAGTTTAATCAAAGCAAACAAACGCTTATATTTTATGATTCCCTTCAGAGGAATCATAAAATAATGCTTTCCATTTATGCTTCTCCACCTCCTAGTTCTCTTGGGCTACATCCTTCCTAAAATGTAGTGTTTCCTGCCCGTGTGCGATGAAACAGCCTTTGATGAGTGTGCTCCGCACTAAGTTCCAATCCCTGGGAAATGCTGGGCCTTAGCCCTGCCCCTGGCCACGGGACCCTTTTAAAGCCCCCGAATCACAATCTTCCCACTCACTTCAACCTTCTACTGAACCTTTCCCGCTCCAAAGCCCGAGAAGCTGGGATTGTGCGATCCACGTTACCAAGGCTCCTACGTGCCTTCTGGCAGCTCTCAGGGTGGCCAAGGCCGACTTCCTCGGCATACTGATATTTTAGGATTGCAGTCCTTACAAAATAAAGCATTTGAGAAATGGGAGGACTGAAGCGGGAGTGAACACCAGCCAGGTTTTTAAAAAATGGAAAGCAACAGACGCCCACTCTTATCTTCCCTCCAATGTCAACAAGCAAAATGAAAATATTTCCAAGGTGATCGCTCGCGACTGCTCGCTTCCAAAACTGATTCGAAGCCGAGGAGAATCCGCAGCCCTGCGGACCCCACCGAGTCAGCCCGCTCGCGAGCAAAGGTCTCGGAGCCGGAGAGAAAGGAAAGGAGGAGACACACGTAGAGAGCATGTGTTACCTGGTTTATTTCAAGATTGTTTGGTACTGTGTTCTCTCTGGGCACCTCGCATTTCGGAAGGCCATCGGGGGCGCCCACCACTGAGCCGCCCCTGCCCTCCGCCGCAGCCCCGGGCCCGGCTTCCCGGCGGCGGCGCCCCAGCCCGGAGCTCGCCGCCTCCCGGGCCTCAGGAACCGAGTAAGTAACCCCTGCTTGGCCCGGCGCTGCCTGCGCACTTCCTCCTCCTCCTCCTCCTCCTCCTCCTCCTCCTCCTCCTCTCCCTAGGGGCCAGACCGCTCCGGACCGCCTCCTCCGCACACCAGGCCGGGGTGGCCTCCCGGCCCCAGCACACAGCTCGGGTCGGACCTGCTCCGCTCTGCTGCGGGCTTAGACCGCCAGCGCCGGGCCTGCGGCGCCGACCTGCAAAGTAGTGCCTGGCTTCCTCCTCCTCCTCCTCCATTTCCTGCACTCTGCGCGCATCCTCTCCCTGCGCTCCCACTCTTCCCTCCACCACCCTCTCCGTCCCCACTGCCACCCCCGCTTTTAAACATAAAATTGGATACAAACTTTAATCAATAAGGACAAATATTGACGCTCAGGCGCAAATGGCCCGATACAATGAGAAGGACGCCGGCAGTGTGAGCTATCTGTGAGCCTTAGGAGAGGGGGTTCGGTGAACAGAGCCGGCGGGTCGCAGGGAGTGGCGGGGTGCAGAGCGGGGCTGCGGCGCGGCTGCTCCCCAGCGTATCCCTGCGCGGCTCCGCCGGTCAGAGCCCCGCGCGCGCTGAGGGGGCGGTAAGCGCCCGAGGGGGCGGCAGCCGGCGGGCGGGGCGGGGGTGGGTGGACCCGGCCCCTCCGATTGGTGGACGGCGACACAGACGCTCCCGCACGCCGCCGGCTCTGATTGGCCCAGCGGTAGGAAAGGTTAAACCAAAAATTTTTTTACAGCCCTAGTGTGCGCCTGTAGCTCGGAAAATTAATTGTGGCTATAGCCGCCTCGATCGCTGTCTCCCCAGCCTCGCCGCGGCCGCTCCGGGACGCGCCCGCCCGCCGCCCGCCTGTCCCCCCCTTTGGGCTGCTGCGGTGCTGCGGTGACTGCTG